>JACYFF010031958.1:63671876-63687031 GCA_017589665.1 Selenicereus undatus
TATGTATGTATGTATGTATGTATATATATATATATATATATATATATATATATATATATATATATATATGTATATATATATGTGTGTGTGTGTGTATTATAGCGATAAACGTCAGTGTTTTGATTGTCTTTTCTTCCTCATGTGTTGGACGCAAAGCGACCTGATCTATTCATTGGATTTTGGCTTAATGTCTGAGCCAATATGGTCAAGTTGGTAAAAATCATTCACGGACCATGGTTTTCGATCCTGTGCCCTACCGTGGGATATGCCATTTGTATGTACCTGGGTATATCTATTTGGCTTTTAAAATGGTTGGATATGTTCATATGCAGATGTACCTATGGTTATAAAACTCCCGATTAGTATCTTATGATCTATGATTTTACGATCCAAAAATACTCCACTAATCGAACTCCCTCTAGAATCTTGAAGTAATCAGAATTTTACGTTCCTCGTTTATCTCAAAATATTTATGGTAGCATCATATATGATTTTATGACATGCGATCCGATCCGCAATTCTAAATAAATTTTATCAAGTGCTGATACTTAATTGTGATCGAAAAATTATTCTAACAACATATATTTTGTATCAAAATTACCCACTATATGTGGTTAAGTTGAATTTCTATAATTTTTATGGATCTTTATTAAGATGGTTGTCCTCACGAAAACAGTTTTCACCATTCCAAACAAATAATAAAATCTTAAGATCCTAAATTCGATATTATGATTCCGATTCTCAGAACCCCTCAATTTTAACTGGGATTCCTAATCTAGCAACCTTGTACGTACTTGTATGAAGGGGCAATTTATAATTTATAAATATGCCGTAACAGATAAATGATACCTAGGGTATTGAATTCTACTTCATAGAGAAATGATTGAAGATATTCTTGCTATCCATACAAACATATGCAACAGATGCTACACAAGAATTTATGTAGAGTTGGAAAAATCTAACCCGACACAACAATTCAACCCGAACCCGACCTGAAATTGTTGAGAGAAACCAGAACCTGATGCGAACCGAAGAGATTTTGACCCGAAATCGATACGATTCGACCGTTCAGCTTGAAAATACCTTATTTGTCAATTTTGAATAAATCTAAACTATTTATAATTCTGACACAAAATTAACCAGATTATTAAATGAGTAAACCCGAACCGACCCGTTTCTTAGCTCTGAATTTAAGTACGCAATAACCTCTATTTTTCCTGTTCCCTAGTTAAGACTATCGAATAGAAGTGACAAGTGGTCTCCCCCTTCCCGTATTCGATGCATTTATTGTTGAAATAACTCTATTCTGAGCAATTTTTATCAATTGTAAAGTTCCAATTTCTTTCATTTATAGTCATAATTTGTAATACAAATTTCCTAAAAAAAAAAAAAGCTTAGTTCATGATTTCTGAGCAAGATTCTTCCATTTTTAATGGGTGGTACTAGTGTTCTTTTTTCCTTTTTTCATAAACGCTATTGCTAGAATGTTCTTTTTTAAATTGTTTAGGATTTTGATAATGATCGATCTTGGTAAAATGTTATTCTTCTTTAGCAAATTGATCAACTTGTTTGAGAAATTGTTATATTCATATGAATCTATGATATCTCTATGATCTAAATGTTATTTAGAAATTAAATTTCTCACTATTATCTATACATGTTATTTATTTGAAAGGAAAAATATTTTAAAAAATATTTAACTTTTCTCCAAAGTTTTCAAAAATCACCTTAAGGTAACACACCTTGCTAAATAAAGAATTTCTAATTATCTTTAATTTATTTTATAACTGCAAATCATTTCTAATTTTTGAAGGGAAAAAAGGAGGGTCCAATAACTAGGAGGATAATTAACAAGACAACCAAATACAATACGTGGTCAATGTCCAATTCAAAAGGGAAATATCAAACAAAAAGTAAATGCATTTACCCAAAAAAAAGGGGATGATAGAGAATAGGAGTTATATTCAAACTGCATTTAGTCATTAAAATTGATCAATTTCATATGCCATCTGCTAGCGGATGTAGTATCTTTTTCCTAGATCTAGTTAATAGATTATCTACTTACTGTGGGTAAATTGTTAAGATGTTAGTTGGTTAGCTGAATATGTGGAGTTTGTTAGTCGGCTACCTAAATATTGTTATAGGTAGTTATGCCAAGACAGAATAGGTTCCTCTCTCTCTCTCTCCATTCATGATGTATATATATGGTTATTCATACACAGCAGATAATATAGAGCTAACGCATTAATGGCTCATTTTCTTCCCTCATCCTCTCTCTTCCTCTACATTTTACATGGTATCAGAGCTACAGAAAACCTCTAAATTCCAGTTCAACACCATTTACAGATCAAACTTACAGATCTCAACACCATTTACAATTTTCAGACATCGTTCTTGAATTCTTTCTTATTTCACTTACATTGTTCTTGAATCTTTCCTATTTCTTGCTGTTCGTCAATCTTGATCATGAGTACAAGTGCAAACATGGAAAGACAAGTTCTCGACAACTACAATAATGATCCATTGTACCTGCAAAATTCAGATTATCCAGCCATGCAGTTAGTCAGCAATAAGTTGAATGGTGTAAATTTCCAGAGATGGAGCAGATCAATCAAGATAGCATTAACGACTAAAGAGAAGGTAGGATTCATTGATGGATCATGTCCTATGCCAGATCCAGCCTCACATACCTATCATCAATGGATCTGAGTAGACAACATGGTGGTAAGTTGGTTGCTTAACTCCATTATTCCAGAATTAGCAGATGCATTTCTTTATGCTAGTTCTGCTTATGAGCTTTGGAACGAGCTCACTAAGCGTTTTGGCCAAAGCAATGGCCCCTTGCTCTATCAAATTCAGAAAGAAATAGATGATCTGTATCAAAACAATGACAATGTGGCAGTCTATTACACAAAATTGAAGAAACTATGGGATGAACTGAGTGATATGTCAGAAATTGAAATATGCAGTTGTGTTCACAACAAATCTTGCACAGCACCAAAGAAGAATCTTGAGTTGGCACAAAGACAGAAGCTAATGCAATTTCTAATGCATCTCAAAGATAGTTATGATACTATTAGAGGGCAAATTTTGTTAATGGATCCCTTGCCCCAAATAAACAAGGCATATTCTATGATACAACAAGTTGAGAAGCAAAGACAAGTGACTAACCATTCAAGAACAGTCAAGGAAGTTGCAGCAAATGTTTCCAGACTTTCAGGCAATCAATTGGAATTACTTGGCGCTGCTAACCTCTCAGCAAGAAACAACCAAGGACACAGGAAAGATAACAGAAGGCCTAGAAGTACACGGTTCTGTGACCATTGCCAGAAAAATGGCCACACTAAGGATCAATGCTTCAAATTAGTAGGATATCATGATTGGTATGAAGGGCCTCGTGGCAGTGTCAAGGCTAGAAAATCCAATGGATTTGCTGCAAATGTGCAAGGAACCACCTCTGTCTCGAGTTTGGACACTCCTTTAGAAGAAGCTGAAGTCAGTGATTCAGGAGTCCTAAATATGACAGATCCTTCACTAATTCAGGCATTAGCCAAAGAGATGTTGAAGATCATGAAGGGAAAACAGCCAACAGAACCACACACAAGTCACATTAGTGCATATGCTCAGTTTGCAGGTACGGTTCCCATGAGCTCTCAATCTATTGCTTGTAGTGCTGTACATAATGATCTTGATTCATGGATAATAGACACTGGAGCATCAGACCACATGACCTCTAATTGAGCCTCTTTTAATTCCACAAAACATCTTCCTCAAACAGTTCATGTTACGTTACCAGATGGAACTATTAAGCTTGTCACACACACAGGATACATTCCCTTGAGCCAAAACATCACTTTGCAAAATGTATTACATGAGCCCCAGTTTAAGTACAACCTTCTATCTGTCAGCAAATTGCTTTCAGATAACAACCTTTGTGCCATTTTTTACCCTGATAAATGTTTCTTCCAGGACCTTTCAACTGAATCAATTGTGGCTGCTGGAAAGAAGGAAGGTGGACTTTATTTTTTGACCAATTTCCAGCTGGCCAGGCTCTCTCTAGCTTTAATTATGCTACAGTTGCTGCAAGAATTTCTTCAGCAAATGCTTCCCATACAAATAGTCAGTCAAGTCTTACATCTTGTTTTTCTAACAAATCTGTATGTACTTTGGAAATCTTCCATGCTAGATTAGGTCATACATCTTCTTCAAAGATGCAACATATACCTGATTGTAAAGGATTCTTGTCTGCGCCCCTTTCTTGTGAAACTTGTATCTTGGCAAAGCTTCACAGGTTGCCTTTCAATAACAGTCAGATTTCAACTAAATCCCTTTTCCAGTTAATCCACATGGATCTTTGGGGTCCTTACAAGATTGCCAATGTATCTGGGGCACATTATTTCCTTACTATTGTTGATGATTTCACTAGATGCACATGGACACAATTGTTACAAGATAAAACTCAAGTTACACCTGCTGTAACCAGTTTTTTTGCAATGGTTGCCACTCAGTTTAATGCACAAATTCTACAGGTTAGAACTGACAATGGAACAGAATTTATCAATGGCCCCTTGCTTGATTTCCTGGCCAACAAAGGGGTTCTCTTACAAAGATCCATTGTGAAAACCCCACAACAAAATGGTGTTGCGGAAAGAAAACACAGACACCTTCTAGATACTGCGCGAGCCATAGGATTTCATGCCGGTTTTCCAAAAAGGCTTTGGGAGGAGTGTGTGTTAGCTGCAACCCACATTATTAACAGGTTATCAATGCCCCTTTTGAACTGGAAAAGCCCTTTTGAGTTACTCTATGGCAAACCTCCCTCCTATGATGAACTAAGGATCATAGGTTGCGTATGTTTTGCTGCACATGTGGGGTCACTGATAAGTTTGAGTCTAGAGCAAAAAAATGTGTTTTACTTGGATATACTTTTGGTATCAAAGGATACAAATTGTATGATTTACACACTAAACAGATTTTTCACAGCAGGGATGTCATTTTTAATGAATAAATTTTTCCCTTTAAAGCACCATCAGATACAGTTGGTATCATTGGTGATGAGCCTCATTCTAATTCTATTTTTCCCTCCTTGAAACCCTTTATAGCATCTACAAAGGATGAAAATCCAAATCCTCACCACCATCATTCTTCCACCTCTTCTCAGGCGAATGATTCCATTTTTCAACATGACACATCTCCTTCTACTCATCACTATCCTTCCTCTCCTGCTATACATGTGGATTCAACTCAGTATCCTTCACCTCCCACAAGTTCTCCTGGGCATCCAGCACCTAGGAGATCTACCAGAGCTAGAGGGCCTCCAGCGTGGTTACAGGACTTTGTCCATCCCATAAAAAATAATTTCATCTATCCAACTTCATCCACTCAGCCACATGATGTACCTATTTCAGCATATGATTCCACTTCTGCTCAGTCTATTACCTCTGACCCTTCAGCCTGTTTTCTTACAAACACTTGCCCTTACCCACTGTTTCACTCATCTGACTTGGCACATTTATCCTCCCACTATGTGACTTCTCTTGCAAAGGTGCTACTAACACATGAACCTTGTACTTATGAACAAGCACAACAACACTCAGATTGGGTAAAGGCAATAGATCAAGAGCTACATGCTCTTGAAACTAATGGGACTTGGATCCTGACTAATCTTCCTAAAGGGAAGAAAGCCTTGACTTCAAAATGGGTTTATAAAACTAAATATAGACCAGATGGGTATGTGGAAAGACATAAGGCTCGGTTGGTGATACCGGGCTTTGAACAGGTCAAAGACAAAGATTACAAGCATACTTTCTCCCCTGTTGCAAAGTTAACTACAGTCAGATTCTTTATTGCACTAGCCACTGCCAAGAACTGGCCTTTACATCAACTTGACATCAACAATGCCTTTTTATATGGTTTTATTGATGAAGAAGTCTACATGCTTCCTCCAGAAGGGTACACTAAGGCGGTTCCAGGGCAGGTTTGTAAGCTAGTAAGGTCTTTGTATGGTTTGAAACAGGCCTCCAGACAATGGAACTTAGAGTTAACCAAGTTCCTTATCTCTAAGGGCTTCAAACAGTCACGGAGTGATTACTCTCTGTTTAGCTGTGAAAGTAATGGGAAATACACTCACATTCTATTATATGTTGATGACCTCCTGGTATCAGGAGATGATGAGGCTAGTATAGCTATGATCAAACAGGCTCTACATGCTGCATTCACCATTAAAGATCTTGGTTTGGCCAGATTTTTCCTTGGAATTGAAATTTCCAGATCTCCTGTGGACACTCTCCTCAATCAAAGAAAATATGTCTTGGATATTCTAAAAGATGTTGGTCTGACAGGAGCCAAGCCAGCTCGTTTTCCCTTGCCCAAAGGCCTAAAAGTATCCTCTGAACTGGGTGACCTTCTGCCTAATCCTGAAGCATACAGAAGGATTATTGGCAAATTGTTGTATCTAACAATCACAAGGCTCGATATATCATATGTGGTTCAACATCTTAGCCAATTTTTGCAGCATCCCCGTGCACCTCATTATGAAGCTGCCATCCATGTTTTAAGATACCTCAAAGGTATATCAAACAAAGGCCTTTACTAACCTCGTGATAACAATTTGAAGTTGGTTGCCTACTGTGATGCAGACTGGGGCAATTGTAGAATGTCTGCCAGATCACTCTCAGGATATTGTGTGTTTTTAGGCCCTACTTTGGTCTCCTGGAAGACCAAGAAATAGAAAACCGTTGCAAAATCATCTACTGAAGCCGAGTACAGGGCAATGTCAACCACGGCCTCAGAGATTGAGTGGCTAACTCACTTAATGGAGGATTTTCACATTCCAGTACATTTTCCTATCACATTGCATTGTGACAACAAAGCAGCCCAGCATATAGCTGAGAATCCTGTGTTTCACAAAAAGACCAAGCACATTCGAATCGATTGTCACTATGTTCGAGACATGCTTATGGCAGGCACTTTGCAAACGACCTATGTGCCCTCCAAGGGACAGGTTGCAGATATCTTCACGAAACCCCTTGGGGAAGTTCAGCATCTTTTTGTGTCTTCAAGGTTGGGCTTGATGGATTCTCCACCAATTCCACCTTGAGGGGGGGATGTTAAGATGTTAGTTGGTTAGCTGATTATGTGGAGTTTGTTAGCCAGCTACCTGAATATTGTTATAGGTAGTTATGCCAAGACAGAATAGGTTCCTCTCTCTCTCTCCATTCATGATGTATATATATGGCTATTCATACAGAGCAGATAATATAGAGCTAACGCATTAATGGCTCATTTTCTTCCCTCATCCTCTCTCTTCCTCTACATTTTACATAAATACATTATGTTATTCACACTCCAACTTATATTGGATGACTTGGAGGTATCCAAATAACTTTTTTTCTGTTCCTAGCTTTTATCACGAAACATAGAAAATTCTCTTATTTCAAATGGTACCCTATATTATTTTAAGTATCCTGTTAACTGTTTCATAAATTAATACTCTTTGTCCTCCTTTTTGTTTTCTGAAAAGTTTGGAATCATTTCACTTAAAAGGTAAAAACTAGTAGAACTTTCTTTAGTTACCAAAACACGTCTATCATATGCCCATGCGTGAGACATGGATACAGCCCTTGAAAAGGCTCATCATATGATAAAAAAGGTTCATTGCTACGAAAAATTAAAAAGTTCTTCATTTGCAACTAATGAAAATATACATGAGAGGTCCATAATTTGAACCATAGATTCACAACATAAATTGGCACTTTGTTGTACAAAAGACTTAGATATTACTCACTCAAAAAAGAAAATATTAGTTTATCAAAACTAAACGTTTGGATATTTTCTTTTATCTTGTGAATGGAAAGCAAAGTAATATACTTTGTAATTAAAACAAAAGGTCCATTGACTTAAACATTTATATATTGCATTCATCGATTCTTCGGAACACAAAACGATAATCATTTTCAAAAGTAAATACTCTATATTTTTCTAAAAAAGTGTATCATTTGAATGTAAAGTTCAGGTCCATCAAAGGGATAAATTCTATTCCGAACCCCAATGTTTGACGTAAATAATTTTCTGAATCCACAACTTTAGAAATGATTTTCGGTTCCATTCAACTTTGGTGTAAATAATTTCTAGAACCAAACTTGTCCAGGCTAACTTTTTTAATTGCAAAAAGCCCCTTAAGGTTTAAAATTTTCATTTTTAACCCCAATCCTTAAAAACATATTTTCAAAAAATTTAATTTTGTGCATATGCTTTCCTGCTTATACGTAATACTCGAAGCCCTTTTTCAATTGGTATGAGAGACACGGGACCAAAAGTAATTAAGATCATTAAGATAATCAATGGTTAATTAAGCTAATTAACTTTATTTAATGCTTGAATCATCACCTAATTGCCCTACTCCTAATTACTCACATGTTGTTCACTCTCCAAAAAGAACCACTTCAGTAACACATTAATTAAGCTATATCACTGATATAATTTTGGAATTAAAAGCTGAATTAGCAAAAATTAAGACTGAAGTTAAGGAGATTAAGAAGCAAATATCTGTAATCCATCTTTTTTTAGTTAACGAAATTATACATAGTGGAAAATCAACTTTAAGTGTTGGTACTCCATTTCAGCATAAATATCCTTTCCAAAATTTAAAAAACAAAAATCAATTTTCTTTATATGATATAAAAATTAAAAAAAACAGTAGGAGAAAAATCATCTGAAAAATTGTTTGAAAAAGCAAAGAAAGAAGAAGAGGATGGAGTATAATTAGTTTAATTTGGAAGAATTGCAAAACATGTTTGATAAAGAACAAAATCCAAAAGAATTGAACAATTATGGGTGCAATAGTGGACAAACAAGATATATTATCTTATTAATGTGGCACCTTTACAGGAAATTAGAAGAAAATTAGATAAAAAAAACTTGGTAAAATGGTATTTCATGACGAGATTAATGAGATTTGAGAAGAAGCTAACGAAGATGAAATCGAATCCAATTTAGCTAACAATGTTGTTCCTAAACCTAAAGAATTTGGTGAACTTTCTAGAAGAAATACTCATTTTATGAGACCTACATATATTTCAGCTGGACGAAAAACCAATTTTTCTTTTGAGTTTATCCTAAGGAAAACTATGACATTTGAAGAAATTGGCCTTACCCCAAGTAGCCAAATAAGATACATCTTAAACATTGATGGAGCCTGTAACAGAGAAAAAATATTTGAGTATTGGGAAAGAGGCATGAATAGTCTCAAATTTAAATACTATATAGACCGCTTCTAATTTTGTAAACAATATCGAACATAGCTTTTCTGGTACTATATCTGACTGATATGATTCATTAAATGAAGACGGTAAAAATGCATTAAGAATGATCGAAACACTAGTTGCAATGTTCAAAATTTTATGTATGGAAATTGAAACTGAATTCATCGCAGCTAAACTTGATTCCGAAGAAAAAGCAAGAGAATGGCAGAGAAAGATTAATAATATATAGTTATGGGATATGAGGTATCTGAAGAATTATATATTGCTAAATTTAGTCAATATTATTACAAAACTGGGCATAAGGAAATAATCTTGATACATTATATGATAAATGTCACATCCAATAAATTCCATGATTAATGATAATACATTGCATGGTTTGAAAGAATGGATGTCATTGATAATCTTGATTCAAGAATCTCTTATATAAGAAAATGGATCAATGGTCAATGTCTTGATCTCCAAAAGTAAAAGAAGATTAAGAAGCAATTTCTAACTTATTAAAATTCATCTCACCAATGGGGGAAAGGAACCTGAAAGGAGAAGAAAAGGAAATTTTTATAAGAAAAAGAGCTTTAACAAACAAAGAGAAGACAAGTACAGAAGAAAATATTATAAGAAACCAAGCCCTAAAATGCGAAGATTTTTTAAGAAAGCAGTTTATTGTGATGCCAGCAAAAATAACTGCAAATGTTGGGCATGCGGAGAAGTAGGACATTATGCTAGTGAATGCAAAAATAGGAAGAATAATAAGTTGATTGAAACTCTAGGTAGCTTAGACTACTTTGAGCTTAGTGAGGAAGAAGCATTATACTTAACCTTGAGTAACAACAAAGGAATTGCTGAAATCATACTAGGAGATGAATATGCAGTAAGTGATTATGAAGAAACCAGTCATATGATGAAAAGTAGCTCGATTAGTCTTGGTGATCTTTAAGGAGAAGAGTTTGTGGTAGATAATGAGAACGAAGAAGTCAAACAAAATTGGGTCCTTCCCATAATTCAGAAAGACATGATTCATAAAAAGTCTATCTTTCAATTAAAAAGCAAATACGTATGTGAAATGATTAAAGGATATCTAGAAATCAAAGACTATGAGTATGATATGGGAGAAGTTAATCTCATTAACTGGAAAAATATCCTTAAGCATACAAAGATAGAAAATACAGGTATATCCATGCTAGAAGCATCCAAGTTCAAATTACTCCATTAAAATATTATGAAAAAAATATTAATCTTTATGCTTTGCTTTGTGATATCAGACACACCAAATTTAATAATACAATTATCATAGGGATTAAAACTAATTTATGTAATGGATTGGTGAATTCAATTGTCGACCTGAATATTATGTGAGTCTAAAAGATGAATTTGCAAAAAAATTTCTATCCTTTAAGATAAAAATAGTTGGGATGGACATGAAAATAGGAGGATATTCATATGGATCTTCTGAAAAATTATCTACAAATTAAATAATACTATTGATCCAAAGACTAAGGTAACAATGATAGAAGTCGAAAAATTTGAAAGTCATATCCCTACGCAAAAGATCTAGAGGATTAAATCTAATCCTTGGGAGATAAAGATTCATCATTCATGGATATCTAGCTTTGCCAACCCTACAAAAGTTAATAAGAAAAATGTGATAAATATTGATGAGAAAGGTAAAATTAGCCTAAAACCTAAATTATTATGGAGCATGAGTGCAAGATCAGAATAGGGAGAGTGATCTTCATCAGCTAAAGAAGAGCTTAAATAAGATGATACAATTAACGGGAATAGTAAAATGAGTAAAATAAGTTTTGAACCCACAAGACACAGTGTAGATAGAAGTATGAGCCTATATAGAAAATTCATTGGGTACAAACTAGAACTGTTAGCGAGCCAATCTATGAAGATGAACTAGTTAAGAACATGGCTAGGGAGATATGTTATGAAGCTACCAATACAAATCCTAATAGGATCTATATCCTAATAAATGTATATTTAGAGGGATATAAAAAATATGAATCATGTGCCTACATTAATAGTGATTGTTCTGTACGCTTTGAAAAAAGAACATTATTTTCAGAATTTACGTAGAAAAAAGCCAAGAACTCTTTACAAGTAAAGATAGCCAATAAGAGCATTATGAGCCACGACGAGGTAATAGAAGGGTTATCCATAAAATTAGGAGGAGTCCAATGTATTATGTCAGTTTTTTGGGTTACTGATAAACCCTCTCATGATATGATTATCAGAAATAATTTTCGAAGACTATATTCACCATGCACGTAGACCATAAACGCTCATCAGAAAGTTAAGTTTACATGCAACCAGTGTGGTGAAAAGGTAATGCTTGCACAACGTGAGATAGCATTGACAATTTCATTACTTGATTTATCTATTAAAGAGCAAATTGCTGAATAATAAGAGCAATTATGCAAAGAACTCTACTATGGTAATCCTCTCAAATTTCAGGATAAAGATAAAACATTTGCTAAAATCACTTTGTTAAATCGCAACACCATTATTCGAGTCAAACAAACGGTGTGTACACTCTAGGATATCCAAGTATTTGATAAACAAATCAAAGGACTTCTGGATAAAGGATTTATTAGGAATAGCAAGACTCCTCACACCAGTCCTGCTTTCATGGTAAGAAATTATGCTAAAGTAAGAAGGAAAAAGTAAGAATGATAATCAATTATAAAAAGCTTAACGATAATACTGTCTTTGATGGTTATTATATTTTTAACAAAATAGTCCTTTTCAATAGAATTCAAGGACATTGTGAATGGATAGTAATGTCATTTAGTCTTAAAAATGCACCTCAAATATTTCAAAGAGGAATGAATAATATTTTCATGGATCTTAATCACTGTTGCCTAGTTTACATTGATGATATTCTTGTTTTTTCCAAAACCATAGAACAATACAAAGATGATGTCTTAGCTATCACCCAAAGATGTATTGATCATGGTATTATACTTGGTAAGAACAAGTGTATTTATGCTAAACAAGAGATCGAGTTTTTAGGTCTAGGGATAAAAGCTGGACAAAAGCATATTCTAGAAAAAATAGAAAGTTTCCCTTAAAAGATTGAAGATAGGAGGTAGCAAGAAAGGCTTGGATGCCTTACCTTTGCTTTAGATTTCATTAAAGATCTAGCTAAACTGAGAAAGCTATTGCAGCAGAAACTCAAGAAAGAAGTAAGTTGGACATGGACCTTCGTAATTCAAAGATTGTTCAAAACTTCAAAAAGATGTGTAAAAATCTTCCTGTCCTTAATTGACCTGATGAAGGAGATTATTTGATCTTTGCGACAGATGCCAGCAATGAGCACTGGAGTGCAATACTCAAAATTAAAGAAGGAGAAAAACACTCTAAATATTGAAGTGAAAGTTTTAATAAGGTAGAATGCAACTATCCCATAATGAAAAAAGAAATCCTTGCAGTCATAAGGGGATTTAACATTTTCTTAATCTTTTTTGCTCGAAAACCTTTTCTTATTTGAACTGATTGCAAAGGAATACTTTGTTTTGTGAAAAAGAATTTATCAAATATGCAAGCGTAAGGGCGACTCCTACATTGGCAATTATGGCTTAATTAGTTTTCCTTTTCTGTCGGACATATACAGGGATCAAAAAACTCTCTAGCAGATAGTTTAACTCGAGAACTCATCAATGGTGATTATTAAAGCATAACTCCTGCCAGAAAAAGAGGAAATTCAATATGAAATGTCATTACTAGTAGAACGGGTTTCTCCTTCTAGTAGGGCCCTTGTAGATAATTTGGAAATCCATGTAAAAAGTCGATCACGTTTTGTTCTGCTATCTTCTGCTTACCTCTGCCTACCCAATAGCCCAAAGACTTAGCCTTTTAGAGCTACAAGTTAATTACCTAAGGTGTCCTTATGATATCCAAGAAAAAAATAAATTCTTATGTCCAAGAACAATGGATCAACGAGTGGTATGCAGCCTGCATCGACTATTATCATAATTATTTCTATGGTATTTGGGAATCATGGAGTACTACAATCCACCTTCCCAATAAATCTGGCATTAGTGGAGTTAGTTTCCCAGCAAATTCAACCTCTCCAAATGACCCTGTTATTAAAGCCTGGGAATATGGAATGGTAGTTTACTTTATGGAATTCCTAGATCCAAACTACCCATTTTTCTTAAGACTAACTAAGTTTCAACATTGCATATTCTGAAACCTCCATTGGATTCTTACATCTCTTAATGGTCCAACAAAAATTCCATATAATAGATGCCTATATGTGGACGGACATTGCGCACTAATCGAGCATAAAAATGGAAAAGCCAAACTAGC
Source organism: Selenicereus undatus (assembly GCA_017589665.1). Classification (NCBI taxonomy): domain Eukaryota; kingdom Viridiplantae; phylum Streptophyta; class Magnoliopsida; order Caryophyllales; family Cactaceae; genus Selenicereus; species Selenicereus undatus. The sequence goes on from JACYFF010031958.1 coordinate 63,685,457, forward strand.
TCATCATCTTGTTCAAATAGTTGATTTCGATGACCCCAATAGTTAGCAACAAGAACAGTTTATAGAACGACGAGAATTAGTTACTGATCCTACTTTACCAAGAGCCATCAATTTTTACAGCATTTATCATCGAAGTTGGGCTTAATTGAACGAGGAAGAACGTTAATGCATTGCGTGAACACTACTTTGACCTATCACAATGAGTTTAGCGAATGTATGAAGGTGGAGGGAGCGGCTTCAGAAGATGTCTTTGATTATCTCTTTGAAGTTGGAACCAGAAAATTCTTATCAGAAAGAGGAAAGACATATCTTCTTGAATTATTTGACCAATGAGACCCAGAGCATCTTCAATTTGATGAAGATTTCAATGATTATCTAGATAATGATGGTCTGGAAGATGTTATTGGAGATGAAGACATGCAAAATCCCAATAATCATGACTAGTCTTGTTAGCATTAAAAGATTCTCAAAAGTGTTTGCTCCATTATTGTACTATTTTGACCAGTGTCAGGTATGTAAAATAAGGCAATCTACTGTACCCATGTGAATGTGATTGTAGCCATGTGCAAAATCAGTATATACTATAGCCGTTAGGGCATCGTATATATCCCCATCTCCCCTATAAAAGGAGAAGTTGAGTGCTGAGAAGGGATATGATCATTTGAGCATTCTTGAGCAAAAGAAAAGTTGGGATTCTCCATTTCTCTAAGAGCAAGCTTCTCTGATGATCTTAATTATTTAAATCCCTCTTCAAATATTTCCATTGTAATATTTCCACTTTTAAACTTTCAATAAAAGAAGATTCCCAATAAAAGCATTATTTAATTAAACCTTTTGTCTTAAATATCATAATTTCTTAATTAGATCTCTACTAACCCTAAAAAGATTAAAAACTTCATTAGTAACTACGGTCCGAGGTAGGAAATGAAACGGATCTGTGCCGTCCCTGATCTAACAAAGGTGTGGTTGAGATTACCATTATCTGGAAACTAGAAGTTAGAAGAATGTTAGGGTCTAACGCCGACTTAGTTCAGATAATGGTCGAAACTCTCTAATTAAGGTTCAATTAATTTGCTAAGCATAGTGGGTCTCTAATCATAGAAAATATAATATTTATGATATAAATAGTAGATTGTGATAACTAGTACCATTACAGTCATTATAAGAAGTCCAAACATTAATATAAGCTTAATTTTGGGGAAAAAAAAACACAAAATTTTGAATATTTACATTTTGAACCATAGTTGGGCCAAAAGCAGAAATTTCATAAAGTTTAGGGGCATAAAAATAAATATTTGTGAACCAGAAATCAGTTAACCCAAACTTTTGTGCTCCAAAAAATATTTACGGTAAACTAAATATTCCCATAAATACTTTTCTAAGAACTTGCGATCAGTAAATCATTTTACCAAATCTCAAGGGACTGAAAAGCACTTTATTCCCATAAAGTGTAAGAAAGGTTCATTCTTGACACCTCAAACTTAACGAAAGCTATAAAGGGTTCATTATTTCCGAAATAAAAATGTTGATATATATATATATATATATATATATATATATATATATATATATATA
>JACYFF010031958.1:63693651-63717307 GCA_017589665.1 Selenicereus undatus
AAAGGGTTTACACAAATTGAGGGTGTAGATTTTGAAGAGACATTTTCTCCTGTGGTGAGATTTGCCTCTATTCGCCTACTCCTAGCCTTGGTTGCCCATTTGGACTTAGAGTTGTTTCAAAGGGACGTAAAAACTGCTTTCCTCAATGGCAGCCTTGAGGAAGAGATCTACATGAACCAACCCTTTGGTTTTGTATCAAAGGGGCAAGAGGACAAAGTGTGTCGTCTTAAAAGGTCCATATATGGTCTTAAGCAGTCCTCCAGGTCTTGGTACTTAAGATTCCATGAAGCCATAACCTCTTTTGGCTTATCCATGGTTTCGGAGGACCATTGTGTGTATGTCAAAACATCAACCGGAGGGATTATGTTCCTTACCTTATATGTTGATGACATACTATTGGCTGGGAATAATTTGGAGATGATCGAAGCTACTAAAAGGTGGCTATCCTCCGTTTTTGAGATGAAGGATATGGGTGAAGCCAAGTATGTCCTAGGTGTGGAAATAGTAAGGAATCGTTCCAAGAAACTCTTAGGTATGAGCCAAGAGGCATATATCAAAAAGGTCTTGGAACGGTTCCGCATGCATTATTCCAAACCCGTAGACACTCCAGTTGAGAAGGGTTTAACCTTGAGCCTTGACCAATGCCCAAAAATAGACAAAGAGAAAGATGCTATGAGTAATGTCCCCTACGCTAGTGCTGTAAGGAGCCTAATGTACGTCATGTTATGTATACAGTCGGACATTTGCTTTGCGGTTGGTCTGGTAAGTCGTTACCAAAGCAATCCTGGACAGGCTCATTGGCAAGCTGTTAAGAGAGTCATGCGTTACCTTCGTGGTACAACCGACATGGTCCTATGCTTTCAGGGCGGGGACCTTAAATTGAGAGGATACTCAGATGCTGATTGGGGTGGTGACCCAGACGAGTCCAGGTCAACCTCAGGATATGTGTTCACCCTGGGGGGGCCATATCATGGTGCAGTAAGAAGCAAGACTGCATAGCTCTGTCGACCATGGAAGCAGAATATGTCGCATGCAGCCTAGCCACGCAGGAGGCAATATGGCTTAGGAGCTTCCTCCAGGATCTTAATCTCACTCCGAGAACCGATGATCCTGTAGATATGTTATGTGACAACACAGCTGCCATCCAATTCGCCAAGGATTCGAAGTTTCATCGGAAGACCAAGCACATCAAGAGGCGTTACACTTCGTGCGAGACGCTGTAAAGATGAAGGAAGTTGTCATCAAGTATATACCCACTAACAAGATGATCGTCGATCCATTAACTAAGCCAATTCCTAGAGATGCTTTCAAAGCACATTCGTTGAGTCTAGGACTTCGCAGGGTTTAGTCTTGGATGGAATCTTGTTATGTATGATAGATACGTTCTTCATGTAAAAGGCATTTATGAAATAAAGATTAAAGTGTTCTTTTTCTAAATGTTTTATAATTTATCTGTTAGACATGTTGAAAAGTCACAGGCTTCTGATTGGCCTAGTCACACAGGCAATCACCCTGACGCTTGAGTAGCGGGCAGGATGAGACGTAATCATATTGACACTAGGTGTACAATATCGATAACTCATACTGAAGGTGTATGAATGAGGAATAGTCGCCTTAGTAAGACTAAGATGAGACTCAAAGGAGTCGAGTATAAGATAAGTTTTCATATTAGAGCCCTAAAAGCCGAATCTTGAGTGTCAAAGCTAACATTCAGTATGTTGATCTAGTGGCTCAAGTTAGATTTTTGAGTAAAAATCTAGACTGACGATTCGCATGGCATAAAGAGTGACGAACCCAGTTAAGTGGGAGCTATGCCGTGACACACATCTCATACTGTGTGTGCTTGTAAGACGACCCATATGTGGGGTGACGATTGAATTCCCTTTCACTTGTCACTGTGTGACCCTATGGACGATGACCCTTTGACTTAAAGCTATGATATTAAGTCGAAGCTTAATGATGCTACTTTAATGTGATTCTCAAGAGCCACGATATTTACGGTTCAGCGGGAACACGTTAGGAAAGTAATTAAGTTAAGATGAGATTTCATGAGTGTTTAAGGAAAATCTATCCACCATCACCATATCAAGCCCGGGCGATTATGTTGAGAACATAATCATATGATATATCAGGCATAAGGGACTAAAGATGCCACTGGTGATGTCTTGGGATATTTTTGGGGTATCGTATTTCGTGAAGATGTTATGTTAGTTGGATGGTGACTTAATATAACATTATTTGTTATCTTCGGTCGCACGTTCTATTCCCAGTATGGAATGTGAGGAGATATGATTCATGGGGATCATGTGTTGTAACGGCCTTTTGTGGCCGAGTGGGAGTTGTAGGCCTGGCCCATTAGTTGAGGCCCGACGGCCACTAAGAGGCCTCCTTAAACCCTAGTTGCTAACCCCCCAATACCTATATAAGGAGGTTTGGGAGGGTCAGCTTAACACACAGAAAGACACAGAAATATTATTTCTCTCTCTCCTCATAATTAGTCTACCATCGCCGCGGAGTAATTGGGTTTAGAACGTGGATATTACAAGGCGACTCTAGTAGCTGCTAAGGATTCATTCTTATTGGATATTTGGTATTCTTATTGTGGACTATTATCGACGGTATACTTCCGCATCCAGGTTAGTCCTAATTATTTCCTACAAGTATAAACTTTTTGATTTTGGTCTTGTGCAAACAAGAGTAAAGAGTCTAATGCTCAAATGATTTCTAGGAGGCTTTTCCCTTAATATGTTTTTGCTATTAACTATAGTGCACACTATAAGGGAAGAATTTGGGCATTTCGGTTCCCTTTTGTGATGTTGATATATATCATTTTAGTAGTTAGTTAGCACACTGTTGGGTAAGAGGTTGCTTAGATGTCTTTACTGGTACTATGATTTTTGTCTATGGTCTTAACTAAGCCTCTTTAAGATAGGCTTTATGGGAAGATTTGTTAAGTTGAGCATGTGCACTCCCTGCCCTTCGATTTTACTTGCAAATTCAATATTTCATGAATCAAGACAAGATATGGTGATACAGCTAGATCAGGCAATGCACCAATGGTGGGGCACTTTTTTCCCTGGAGTAATTAGCATAAAGATGGCAACAAAGTTTTGTCCACACTAGACAAAGTGTTGCTAAATGTTGCTCATGTGAATGCCTCTTGGGTCTTATATCACTACTTAATTTTGGTTGACATAAATGACCAGTTTCAAAATCTTAGGAAACCTTTCAAGTTTTTAAATGTATGGATAGAGCATCTTGATTTCATGTTCATTATTAAGAGTACTAGGATACAAGAGTTGAAGGGTGTATAATATATAAAGTTGTGACAAACCTCAAGTGTGTAAAGAAGCACCTTAAGTAGCTACATGACAAGAAGTTAGTAGTGCTTGTGATAAAGTGTAACAATTGTATCTGCAATTAGATCAACTCCAAGATGCTCTTGATTATGCTGTACAGGAGCTTCAGAGAATGGAATAGAGGGTTTTTACTAATTATCTTAAATTTAAAAGGGTTAAATAGAGTATCCTTAGGCAACAAACTAAAGAACTTCTTCTTTTACCATCAATGTGATGAAAATTCCAGTTACTTCCATGCAATTTCAAATAGGAAATATGTAAAGTTATCTATTTACAAAGTGCGGGATCTTTATGGTCAAAACTTTTCCTTCCAAAACAGTGTTACTGTGGCTTTTATAGAAATTTTGCCCTTATGGTGAATGCCCAGCAAGTAAAGCCACTTAAGACCACCTCTAACAACAAACTTGCAGGCCAGGAAATTGAATGTGCAAGCTTATGGGCCGCTCGTAGACGTGCAGCAGCAGGCCCACGGCGCGCGGCTCATCGAGCGGTTTGCGTACGCTGGTGGCCCGAGCTTTTTTTTTTTGTCCTTTGTGGGTCCAAACGACGTCATTTGATGTTGTTTGACCGCTTTTTTTCTACCACCACGTTGGTTTTCAAAACAGGAAAAAGTTGTTCCGTTTTAGAAAAGGAAGAAGTTGTTGCTGGTCTAAAAATAGCCATTGGTCAACGACTACTTTGTAGAATTTTACGGTTTTTTTGGATTGATTTATGTTTGCAATAAATAGCACCCATTTTGTGCAAATTTAGCACCCAAAAATTTCAATTTCTCTCTAACGAAATTCTAAGTAACTTGGTTATATTGGTGAGTAGTTTCATCCAAAAAGTGAAGTAGTTAAGTAAGTATTTCTAATATCTACTCAAACAAATACTTACTTTTGTAATTTTAAATTTTGTAAGCATATTTATAATATTTTGTTACTATTTTGTGGAAAAGTTGGAGTTAATATTTTGTTACTATTTTGTTACTTTGTAGAAAATTGTGAGTTTGAATTTTTTTTAAAATATTGAGAAATTTTGTTATGTGTTAGTTTATATTTTAGCAACTAAAATTACTAAATCTTGACATGTTTTAGTGAATGATAATTATGTGTATAGTTCATATGTTAAGTTTGCTATGATTTGTTAAATTGTTAAATGTTGACATGGTATTGAAGTGAACATGATTTGGTTATTTTTAAGTGTTGGCATTTAGTAATTTGAAATGCTTTGTAGATTGAAAAAATAGAAGAAAATAATAGAATTGGAATGTCCACATGTAAGTATGAATAATTTTTAAATTGTTGAAAAATTATGTTATGTGGTAGTATATATGTTAGTATATAAAACTAATATGGTTAAATTTAAAATTTAAAATTTAGTATGTTTTCACATGTTAGATGAATAAAATATGTTAATATTTTATATGTTATTTTGAATGTCTTAAATGAATATGACTTGATTACTTTGTTAAGAATGTTAATATGACATGGTTTTTATATGTGTAAATTATGTGGAGGTAAAGTTTTAGGTCATGCTACTATGAATAATTTAGTTTTTGGAAGTTTTGACATGTTAGTAAAATTCAAGAAGTAAAACTAAAATGAATATGACATTGAATCATGAAGAATGTTAATATGGTTAATATGGTATTGTACAACATTGCATTAGTAATTTGAAATGTTTCGTAAATTGAAAAACAAAATGAAAGGAAATAATTGAATTGAATGTTGTCATGTTAGTACGAATAATTTTCAAATTGTTGGAAAACTATGTTATGTGGTAGTATATATGTGATTATCTAAAACAATTAATATTATTAAATTGAAATGTATTTGGCTTGTTAGCTAAAATTTATTAAGTTCTCATATGTTAAATGTATAAAATAAGTTAATATTTTATATGTCCGGATGAATATCGTAAAATGAATATGACTTGATTAGTTTATTAAGAATTTTAATATGACATGATTATATGTGTAAAAGATGTGGAGGTAAAGTTTTAGCACATGTTACTAAGATTAATTTTACTTTTGGAAGTTTTGACATGTTAGTAAAATTCAAGAAGTAAAATTAAAATGAATATGATATTGAATCATGAAGAATGTTAGTATGGTTAATATGGTTTTCTATAACATTTCATTAGTAATTTGAAATGCTTTGTAAATTAAAAAAAAATGAAAGGAGATAGTTGAAATGGAATGTTGAGATGTTAGTATGAATAATTTTTAAATTGTTGAAAAATTATGTTATGTGGTAGTATACATGTTCATATCTAAAATAACTAATATGATTAAATTTAAATATATTTGGCTTGTTAGTTAAAATCTATTATGTTTTCACATGTCAGATGTATAAAATAAGTTAATATTTTGTATGTTCTTGTGAATGTCATAAAATGAATATGACTTGATTAGTTTATTATGAATGTTAATATGACATGGTTGCACGTCATATAAATATAACATGGTTATATGTAATATGTATGTCATAACTAAAATGAATATGACTTCATTTATAAAATTCAAATAGTAAAATTATTTATGTAATTTAATATGTGGAGGTAGAGTTTTAAGTAACGTTATTAAAAATAATTTAGTTTTTGGAAGTTTTGACATGTTTGTAAAATTAAAGAAGTAAAATTAAAATGAATATGATATTGAATCATGAAATATGTTAATATGTTTAATACGGTTTTGTATAACTTCATAAAATAATTAGCAATATATTAATATGATTAATTATATGATTGTAGGTCGTAATTTTATCTCAAATATGGATCCCAGCATCCCCCCATCATTCACTAGCCTACTTGAGGGAGACGATTCACCCCCAAATTAGGGGGAGTAGTACAGCTCTATTACCTCAACTAATCCTCATATGTCTTATGCCTTATATCCACCGCTAAATTACAACCACCAGACGTACCAACCATATTACCTACCACAACCAAACATGAGAAATCCACGTGGTAGCTCAGCTCATAACCTCCGTCACTATCCTCCACCTTATTACCCCCCACCACATAATGACACCCAAAATGTGCATAACAGTGAGTACCTATATTACCCTCCCTACTATCCTCCACCACATAGCATCCCAAATTACTTTTTCGCAGGGAGTAACTCTACACCTTCATCCACACCAATCGGATTAATGGTCGAGTTAGGGAACTCTGGGACCGATATTGACCCAAGTGCTGAAGAGGATGTGGAGGAAGTAGTAGGGGATGCAAGTATCAGTACAAAGAAGTGGACAATTGAAGAGGATCAATGGCTAATGCGTGCTTGGATTAACATAGGCACAGACGCTATTGTAGGGGTTGATCAAAAGAAGTCTAGCTTCTAGGTTAGGATGGCCTCCAATTTCAATGAGCACCATCCACGAGGAGCCTCGATACATTCTTGGAAGATGCTTAATGACCGATGGGGCTGATGGTCTGCACTCATTAGTAAATGAGCAAGTATTATCCTAGTAGTGGAGCGTATTGGCTCAAAAGAGCTTATAATTCTATAGGCAGCGCACAAGTTATACAAGGAACGCACATGGAAGAAGTTTGATCTGGAGCACTGGTATGAGATGCTCAAGGACCAACCAAAATGGATGGCGATATGTGACCCACCTAATTTAGGGTTAAGATCATCCCAAAGGTCCACTCCTAACACCGAAGAGATAGGAGATGAAGGTGCCGGTTGGAGTGAAAGACCTGAGAGTTGGAAAGCCGCAAAGAGAAGGGTTAAAGAAAAGACTAACAACTCAGTCATTGATTTAGTCATAACTCAGTTGAATGAGTTGAATAGTCGTAATACTGATATGAATAAAATACTCAAAGATTTCATTGTCAAAGCAAAAGAAGAAAAAGCTCAGAAGTTGATGATGAGGGAACAAAAGCTGAGCGCCCAAGAGGATAGAATAATGATGATTGACACCTCAATGATGACTCCTTAACAAGCGACTTATTATGAGCAAAGGAGAGCAGAAATCATGTAAAGGAGATCAAGCCACTCATTATCAACTCAATAATATGTCTCCCCTCCCCCTTAATTATATAGATTACGAGAACTACATAGCTCATCTTAGATTGTAAGAGCTTACTATGTAACTTTTATTTTCCACCTATTGTCCTACACATGAGTTTGTGTAATCATATTCTGGTATGAATGTATGAAAATGGGCATGCTTATTATTGTTTAATAAAATGACTACTTTTCTATGCATTAACGTTTAATCATTATTATAATGCACAGGTCATTTGTGATGGATACTTTCAATATTGAAAAGCTACCCATTGTGGAAGAATCATCCTCCTCATCTTCCTCATCTTCATCACATGATGATAACATGATACCTATTATGGGGCCTTTCGTCCAACATCAACAACAAGTGCAATAACAAATGATGTACCTTCTACAACTTAGGCAAGCAGCAACAGAGCAGATGCCTTCAACATCTAGGCCTCGGGTAAAGAAGAGATGCATTAAGAGAGATACAGAAGCTGCCCACGGCTACTTATACAAAGATTACTTCGCGGAAGATTCAGTGTACAATGAACATCATTTTCGACGTAGATTCAGAATACGGAGACACTTATTTCTCTGCATTATGGAAGCACTTGGAAATCATTCGAAGTACTTTCAGATGAGGTACGATGCGAGCGGAAAGTGTGGGTTAATGCCATTAGCCAAGTGCACTGCAGCCATGCGAATACTTGCCTAAGGGGTAGCGGTGGGTTGATGAGTAGGTAAAGATTGGTGCGAGCACTGCAATGGAATGCATGAAGAAGTTCGCCTTAGGTGTCATTGAGGTTTTCGGGGAGGAGTACTTGAGAAAACCCAATCAAGCTGATATTGATCGCTTATTGCAAGTTGCTAAAGGTTGTGACTTTCTCAGTATGTTGGGAAGCATAGATTGCATGCACTGGGAGTGGAAGAATTGTCCAACGGCTTGCAAAGATTCATTCTAATAGCAAATTTATTAGGTGCCAACTATTATTCTTGAAGTCGTTGCATCATATGACGTTTGGATATGGCATGCTTCTTCAGATTGCGTGGAAATCTCAATGACATAAATGTCCTTGATTGCTCATCTGTTTTCTAAGAGTTATATGAGGATCGGGCTTCTGAATGTGAGTATGTCGTCAATGAGCATCAGTACAAGATAGGATATTATCTTTTAGATGACATTTATCCAAAATGGGCGACGTTTGTTAAAACTATCTCATTTTCCCAATGGCCAAAGAAAGAACTCTTTGAAGAACGTCAAGAGTGAGTTAGGAAGGACGTCAAACGAGCCTTCAGTGCATTACAAGCTCGATTTGCCATTATGCATGGCCTCGCTCGTCTGACGGATCAAAAAGAAAGCATTGTTATTATGAGAGCATGTGTGATACTCCATAACATGATTGTCAAGGATGATCGGCATAACTACTATCTTAAATTTGACTACGCCGTTGTCGAGGGAACTGTCCCAGAGTTGATTGTTAACCACAACCACCATCTATGCTATGAGACGTACTTTCAACGATCATGCAAAGTTCGCAACTCTGACGCACATGGAGCTCTTCAAGCAGACCTGATTGAGGAAATATGGAAGCGAAATTCGAGTTGGAGGCAGAGAGGATACTTGAATTATCATTATATTGTAATTTTTTTAAAATGATCTAACTATTGTATTTTTTTGGTCAAATGTTAATTTTTTATTGAAACTCTTGTGTTGTTTTAAAAAAAATTATGACCCTCTAATAGTTCTGTTATTAAATTATTATGTGCAAATTATTTTTTCCAAAAATAATAAAACAAAATAACAAACCAAAAAAAAAAAAACCAAAATAATTAAATATGGTTAGGTGTGGGGTCCATAGGTAAAATTTTATTTGGTGAGCCAAAGTAGTGAGCCTGCTATTAGAAAAAATGAGAATTGTGAGGCAAAAAGTTGGAGAGATGGTTGATGTGGCAATGGTATGCCCCCACTGGTGAGCTAGAAAACTGGCTCAATATTGGGGGTGCTCCAAACATCATTGAATTGTCAATGGTCCTCTTTTTGCTACAACTCAATAGAACTTTAATTACTCTGATAAAAAACAGCCCAAATGCAACAAAGGTAAGTGAAGTTTGTCCTATTGCTCTTTGTAATGTCATATCCAAGGTCCAAGACAAAAGTACTAGCTTCTAGAGTAGAGCTGGCATTGCCTGGGGTAGACTCTCTACTAAAAATAGCCAAAATTTCTGCTGTAATTTCCCATTGAAAAAATCGAGTAGGAAAATTAATCCTGCTTCTCAATACTTTATATTTCCTAACGCTTTTCCACTATTACACATACAATGTGAAATCTCCTGTTGAATTCACACTAAGTACTCACCATAAAAAAATTTCACCTTCTTTTAAGTATTTTAAAGTCTTGTTCCCATTGAATTATTTATTTTAAGATTTCCACCACCCAAACTATTTTTACCCATTCCTCCTTTCCTTCAAAATGCTACCACTGCAAATGTTTAATTTCACTCTCATCACAATCAGTATTCCCCCAAAACTTCAACAGGAAAAACAAAGTTTAAATCACCTCACCTATTTTTCCACACTATGCTTTGTAGTTGGAAAATAAGGCAAAAAAGTATTTTTGTCCACTAGACTTTACCTTTTTCCTACAAAATTGGAAGTAGCAAATCAATGGATTTTTGTTAGTAACTTATTGCAGACAATGTATCCTTGGCTTACTATAGATAGTGTATGCTTACTCATTATTAAGTGATGCATTGTGAAAGAAACAATATTTCTCCAAGATTGTTTCTAAAGTTGGACATTGGCAAGGCATATGATCTAGTTGGTTGAGCTTTCTTGCGGCCTGCCATGCTAGCTTTTGGATTCCCTAAGGCTTCTGCTAGGCTTATTATGGTATGCGTGTCTTTTCCTTCATTTTAAATGAATGAAAATGGATCTCCTAGTGGATTCTTCTGTGGAGCTTGTGTCTTAAAACGATTAGATCCCCTTTCCCTTTACCTTTTTTGTTTTATATGTGGAGATTCTTTCGAGAGGGTTTGGGTTGGCAACAAAATCCAGTTTCTTTCGCTTTCGTCCTAACTACAGCAAAGTCAGTCTGAGCCATATAGTGTTTGCAAAGGAGCACTTGATGTTCTCTAGGGGAGGCTTATCTTCAATTTAAGTACTTTGGAGTTATTTTCAGCAATTTAATGCAATGTCAACATTGTATGCTAATGGTCATGTTTGGCAAACAACTGTTAGTTGTTTGCATTAATTGTTAGTTGTTAGCTGTTTGCGTTAGCTGTTTGTATTAGCTGTTTGTTGAAAAACTATTTGGTAAAATTAGCTGTTTCTGACAAAGTTGTGAGACAAAAAGCCAATTCTTCAAAAAGCTCTTCTAAAAAGCTCATGGAATTAGCTTTTTCAAATTAACTTTCTGGACCCAAAACACTCTTTTAAAAAACTCTTTCACCAAACACCGAAATTAGTTTTTTACTAGGTCAAAAAGCTAATTTTAGTCAAAAAAACTCTTTTTGGCCAAAAAGCTCTACAAAAAGTTGTTTGCCAAACAGGGCCAATAAAAAAGTTTGATATTGACTTTGGAGAGGGGGTCTGACTGACTATTCAGTTAGATATTATTGCCTTTACTTTTTTACCCAAGGACCTTTCCCTTTCATATACCTTGGCCTCTCATTATCAACTAGAAGACCAAAATAGAATCTCTGCCAGCCTGTTGTTGATAAACTAAAGCACAAGGTGTGCTCATGGACTACTAGAAAGTTGTCATATGTGGATACAAAGATTATGCTACAGTGTGCACTTCGAGGTCTCATTACTAGAGATGGCAATGGGTCAGACTCTAATCGGATGTACAGACATCTAATTTCAATTCAATTAATAATCGGATTTGAAAATCTGATCCAAATTCGACTCCGTCGGATCGGATGTTAAATTGAATTCAGATCGGCTTCACATAGGATTAAATTTGGATAGAATCGAATATAATCTGATTATATATTTTTGTTCAATATTTGCATAAGTTTTTTATTTCCAACCTTCTTTTTGTTCACTGGTAAATGCATGCAATGTTGATGCATCTTTAATATCAAGTAGCTTTTTATATCAAATATTTCAACATGTTAAAGTGAAAAAATCTTGCAAAAAGAATGGGAATTCACTTTAGAGGGAAGATGATAGATAACAGTACAACAGTCAGAAGGAAAGAAGAGAAAGTATAGCTTTGATTGATAAAAGGGAGTGATTAAGAAGAAGATCAGAAGGGAAGAGGAACTTATTTAATAAAGAAGAGTGTATTGCACACAGAGTACAAACCTTATACAAACTTTGTTAGGGTTATGGCATTAGGATTTTTTATCTTCAAAAAAAAGGTGAAATTATTAAAAATAAGATATCGGATCGGATGTTAATCGGATCGAATGACCCTCTTCCAAATTCGATCAGACTGAAACTGTACACTGATTATTTTTATCGAATTCAAATCGGATAATTTTGTCTCTGATCGGATCAGATTTGCATCGAATTTGGATTATACTACCGTCCCTCCTCATTACCTTTTGTTCTTTTTTTGGGTGCCAAAGCATACAATGCATGTATGAAGCATATAAAATAAGTTTTTATGATCTGGTGAGCATGATGGTAAGACGCTAATTTTGGGCAATTTCTTATGTGCTCCTGGGAGCACATACTCCCATTATCCATATGTATATATTTTTGACGCGTGTATTTGTCATATATTTATTTTTTCAATATATGTTCGATGATGTGGCTCGTGAGAGTATATGCTCCCAGGAGTATGATATACGTATTGCTAATTTTGGTGGCATGGACTAGGATCTATTTAGTCCTGGCAAATGGGTCATTCGGTTTGGGTACGGGTCGGGTTAAGTTCAGGTTGGGTCATGTTCGGGTTAAGTGACATTTCGGGTCATTTCGGTTTGGGTCGGGTATGGTTCGTGTCGGGTCGATTTCGGGTTAACCAATTTTTGATCAAATACGCTCTTCATGCCAAGACAAACAACTTTTTAGAAAATTTCGCGTCGAGTATGGTTTGGTTCGGGTTAATTGGGGTTTCAAGTCTATTTTCGGATGGGCCTATTTCGGGTGTCGGGTTGGGAATGGGTCCGGGTCGTTCGGTTCAGGTCTCGGGTCTCGGGTCAGTTTTGCCAGGTCTAGATCTATTACCCTCTAAAAAGTAGTGGATTGGGCTTGAAGGGGTGCTTGCCTAGAATAGATCCCTATGCACTAGTTGAATTTGGAAAATGCTATACTCTGCATCTATTTTTACAAGATATGCTATTGTTTATATGCTTAAGGATAGGGATATTTTATGTGTCTCCTGTCATGTGGGTTATGCTTGGGGGTGGAACATGACCCTTGTCTTTTGGGATGAAATTATGTCTAAACTGGGGAATATGATTGCTGCTAGACACTAGATATATAATTTTGGTAGTTAGTTCAATGCTAGTAAATGTTATACCCAATTCAAGATTGAGTTGTGTAAGGTTTATTGGAGGAAGGTGATTTGGAAAAATTTGGTATGGGGTTAGGCATAACTGTGTTTAACAGCTTGCCGCTAGAGATTGTCTCGGTACTGGAACAATGCTGAATGAAAGAGGTGTGCAAGCATCTATGTTTATGCCTTATGCTTGACAACAAGTTTTGGTTCTTCTAGCCACGGAGTCACATATTTTTTCAATATAGTTTTTCCAATTAGATTTGGAGTAAGCTCTTGATCTAGTCAAAACAATCCTTACGAAGATAGTCCTTTTCACATGAACTTCAATGTCATGCTACTATTTGGTCAGGCTCATCATATAGTAGTAAATGGAGGAGGTCTCTTTAGTTTTTGTTGCTTGTGAGGTATGGAAGTAGCGAAACATAATAAAATTTCATAACAAAAGTTGGAGTTATGAAGTGATTGTTCATCATATCTAGTACTTGGTGAATGTGAGAGCCAACTTGGCTGGAATATTCTAGCATAATGATTAGCTAGCTCGTAATCTCCCTCCTTTTAGGAAATATCAAAGACAATTAATTACCTTTCCCAAAACCTTTAGAGTTCTTTTTAGGCATATTTTGGTGTCTAATTATATTGTTCGAGTTCTTATTTGGAACTTCTAACGAGCAACTTCGTGTTTATTCATGCACGGTGCACCTGTAAGGCATCATATAGTGTCTATAATTGGATGTTATTGTTGTTTGTTGTTATCTCTGATATATCTGCCACTATATATTTGATAGTATCTAAAAGGTTAGTTTTTATATTTATTCCTTTACATGAGAGAAATAAATCACCTTTAATGTTCTCCAAAGTTAACAAGCCCTTAATTACAAAGGGAAATTATAAGTTTTTTTATGCTCTAAATGCATGGTTATTTCTAGTGTGCATTTTTTGTTGAAAAGTACAACAAATCGCATGCAAAGCAAACTACAATGTTCAACCCACTCCTCCACACCAAGGCTATGATTCAAAGTAAGGCAACGATGACTCTTAGAGATGGGGCTCAAGCACTTCACCTTCCATGGCCATTCTCATCTTGGGGCCCTTAATGGAACCTATGTAAGCCTAGGATTGTGGCAAGGAAATTAATGGCCTCAAATGAGGAGCTTAGTCACTTTTTCCTCTATAGCTTCTAGCTTGTTTTCTAAATTTCGGGTAGAATCTTATCCTGACTTCGAGCTCAGTTTTGAAAGGGTATACATGCTCCAATTTGGCAAACTATATACCAATGGATAGCCTTGAATGTCTATTTTCCATGAAGCTATATATGGTTCACCTTAAAATTCCAAGTATCGAGTGAGTTATGAAGTTTGAACCAAACATGGGTCATTGTAGGTCTAGATATGCACGATTTTGATCATGTGCTTAATTAGGTCATCAAATGAATGATTTAGGAGTTAAGCTTTTGTAGACATTTGTCGAACAGTTCTATTAGATTTTTCCTTTAATATCTCCCTTAAATTCCTCCCTTTCTGAAGGTGGAGGATACCACTAAGCACATACAAATGCAACAAATTCCAGCCTTACATTTCTATCCAATGGTCCCCATTTTTCTTTATTTTAATCGTACAACTACCTAAAATTTCATGTTGGTTTTCCTCATAATTCTATTGGTTGATGCAAACCTTGGAGATGAGGGCACTCACTATATAAAGGCTTTATTTCTTGCATTATTTTCAAATTTGGAATATGGAATGAAAAGCTTGTTGCCTGTTATCTCTCTATAATAGTCTTATTTTTCTTTATCTCTCTTAGAGAGTGGTGGCTGTGAGTCTTCTCTTTCTTTCAATCTTTTGTGTTCAGGCTTTGTCGTGGGTTGATCTTAAATTAGTTGTAATGATTTTTACAAGTTTTAATCATCCCAGTGTTGGTTTGGTGGCATTTCTTTCTTGGTTCTTCATGTGGGTTTTTAGATCATCTTTAACCTCTTAGATTTCTTCTACATGTTTATGCCGTTATTTGGCAAAGAATTTTTCTCTCATGCTTTAAGCAGTAGCATAATAAAATGGCCCTTTATTTGGGGAACCCCTAAATTCGTAAGTTTTGTATTGGATTGTTGCTTTAGTTCTTTTCATTTTGCCATATTTTGCTTTAAATATCTTCCTCTACACTTTTTCTTGTAACCCACCCAGATAGAGCCCAAACACACTTCCACCCCAAATCAAAAATCTTAAAAACCCGCACTTTGACTTCACTACAAATTCTCACTTTACCATGTTAATCGCTCCTTTTTACTCTACAAAGAACCCCAAAAATAGTCCAAACTCAATCCGAAACCAAAACATGAGCAAACCTCCCCTCCCAAAAAAAGCGTTCACAAAAACTGGAAAAAAAACTCTAAGACCAAGCTTGACAAAGCTATGCCTTGTTGCCTATGTTAAGAACCATGTTAGGGCATGTATGACCGTGTCAAGGTCATGTTAAGGTAGTGTCAAAGCCATGTCACACCACTTTGTCCATGTCAACCGGGTGTCGCACCCCTATGTCAATGCCTGCCTGTATCAACTACTTTCATCCCCAAATTAGACATTGTAAACTCTCAATCATGGCTAGTAAAGGAGACCCTTCTTATTCTATACGAGTTCCTCTTGAGAAAGACCATAATATGAGGAAAGATAGAGTCGTACTTGGGTTCAAGAGTAAATAAAAAGCTCACCAGGGCACTTGAGCAAGTAAGAGGATCCATCCCTACTAGAAGAAGAGGCCATTATAACCGAAAGTTGGATGTTAGGACTGTTTATATACCCTTTCCTCTTCCCATAAGCATTAGGAAGATGAGGATAGAGGAGCTAGGAGAAAAAGGAATCTAAGGGATGACCGTAGGGTTCTTAAGATTAAGGCATTGAAACTTGATGACAATCTTAACTCAAAGAACTATGCTGACTAGCTGCAAGCCATTAAAAGCATATTTGAATTGAAGGCGTGTAATGAAGAAAAATCTTTCAAGTTGGTTATTCTCAAGATGAAAGGCAATATGCCTTTGTGGTATGAGAATTTGAAGAAGAATAAAGGAAGCTAACTCTAAGGTCAAGACTTGGTCTAAGCTTAAGAAACACATAGACAAGGGGTTCTTACCTTCCCCATATATAAGCAAGATATCTGCTTCAAAATCACCTCTCTTATCTACGAGAATCTTAAGGTGGAAGAGTGTACTACAGAGCTTAAACAACTCCAAGCAAGGTTAGACTAAATAAAGAAACCAAACTTAGGATTGCTAGGTTCATTAAGGGGTTGTCTCTTGAAATTACCAACAAGGTGGACTTGCAAACCTTATTCATCCTTTGATGATGTTCGCAAACTTGCTATTAAGATTGAGAATCAACTTAAGGGTAGAAAACCCCTCCAAACCCATTCCTCTAATCTCCGATAAAGTACCGCCAAGGTTTTCTTCTCCTATAACAAAGTCGATAATACCGCCACATCCGTTAAAGCCCTTGACAATGGTAAGGGGATTGCCAGTGACCTACTAAAGATGTTGAATGGAAATAAATGCTTCAAATGCCATGGGTAGGAGCACTTCTAAGTAGATTGTCCTAATCAAAAATCTTAACATTAGAGACGTAGAGGAAACCCAAGCTATTAAGGAGGAAACTAGTAAAGAAGAAGGAGAGATCGATGACACTACCTAGATCACATTGGATATGGGTTAGCTATTGGTGGTTAGAAATGACACTCCTTGTCAAAAAGGCTACTCACATACTAAGCCAACGTGAGCAAATCTTCTACTGAAGGTGCACAACTGGTGGCAAGGTGTGTGTGACGATTATCGATAGGGGAAGTTATACCAACGGCGCATCAATGATACCCATTGAAAATCTTCAATTCCAACGGAGGTGCGCCCAACTTCTTATACTCAATAATGGCTTAAGCAAGGAACTGAGGTAACTGTTTGTTAACAAGCTCTTAGTTGTTTTCTTTTTGATTGGTCTATATAGTAGAGAAGTTATTTGCAATTCCCTTCTCACAGTTTACCTCTCTATGGGTAGAGATGTCTATAGAGGTATCTGGATCTCCCTAGTCCTCGCGGGAGCGGTAGTCGGAGATGTTATTGTTTAGTGTATGCTAATGCATATACACCCAAGCATAACGGTTATAGTCTTACACTGGCTCTATTACCTCCATCCAAACCTCACAACCTAAAACCGAGGAAGAGAAGTGAGAAAAGCCTCTACATGAGTGAAACAAGGCTAGGGAGAGTTATTAGTAAGAGAAAGCCTTTATTTGCCTCGGTAGCAGTGGAAACAAACACAAGTGAGGAAGTGAAACCTTTGCATTCTCTACCTCAATCACTCTTAAAAGAGTTTGAGGATGTATTCCCCAATGATTTATACTTGAGACAACCTCCTCTAAAAGGAATAGAGAACCAAATTGATCTCCTACTAGGCACTCCTTTTCTGAACAAGTTGCCCTATAGGTCCAATCCTAATGAATCAAAAGAACTTCAAAGAGAAGTCCAAAAGTTGCTTGACCATGAGCACATTAAAGAGAGTTTGAGTCCTTTTTTAGTTCCTGCCCTTTAGTGCCTACGATAGATGGGATTTCGTGTATGTGTGTTAATTCTAGGGCCACAAACCACATTATAATCAATTATAACTTCCCTACTCCTCGATTGGATGATATGTTTGATGAATTATATGGGTCCAAGGTCTTTTCGAAGGCTGACTTTAGGAGTGGTTACCACAAAAGTAGGATGAAAGAAGAACATGAATGGAAGATCACCGTTAAGACCAAGTATGAGTAGTATAAGTGGCTAGTTATGCCTTTTGGTGTATCTAATGCTTGTAGCACTTTCATGAGGCTCATAAATGAAGTTCTAAGGCCTTTCATTGGGAAACTTATGGTGGTGTACTTTGATGATATAATGTTAGATAGCCATAATAAGGCATCTCTTGTTGAGTATCTTTCTCAAGTGCTCCAAGTCTTGTGGCAACAAACATTATATGCTAGGCTTAAAAAGTTTACTTATGCTCCGTTTGAACCTTAAAAAATTTGGTGGATAGAAAAAATTTTGGGAAAGTTACCTTTTTCTTGCGTTTGGTTTGGAGAAAATTACAAAGAAAAAAAGTATGGATGAAAGTTAGGTGGAAAATTTGTTAGAAACAAGCCATAAAATTTTCCTCATAAAATTGTGAGAAAAGTTTCAGGAAAATTTTCAACCTTTTCTAACCTCACATTGCTTAGATGACATTAGCATGATTTAAGTAGTAGATCCACATTCAAATTTCTCATCTAAATTCTTGTATTTTTTCCTCAATCCAAAGAAGAGAAAAAAATTCATTTTCTCCCTAAACTTTTTTTTCCTTCACATTTTTTTCCTTCAATTTTTCTTTCCACTAAATTTTCTAAGGACCAAACGGAGTCTTAATGTTAAAAAACCATCGCAACCAAAAGCTTATGCTGATGGTTGCACTACAAAAACTTGGTTTATTATAGCAATGTATTTGTGGCAAATTTAAAATTGCTACAATAACACTAAATTAGTAAATTAACTGTAGTAAATTTGATATTGCCAGAAAATGAGGGACGTCTATTGTGGCAATGAGTTGAAATTGCTATAAAATACATCACATTAAGAAGTACGTGGGTAAAAAAAAATGGAAAATCCCAATCCAAAAAACTTTTCCCTCCTTCCTTTTTAATTTTTTTTTTAATAATGAATTTCTTTCCCTCTATTATCATGTGCAAAACCTCCAGAGATTAAAGTAAAAATAAAATCCCGTTGTTTCGTATTTCATGTGAAACCCATGTTAGCAGGCATCTTCTCCAATTCTACTTCGCTTAGGCAGCTCTCCATCACCTATGTAGCTTACCTCTCCTTCCTTCATCAATCCTCCCAAAATCATCCCAAAATACTATACGGCAGCGTGTAAGAGTTGAAGAGGATTTAGATTGCAGCACCACGTATGCCTCTCTTACTTCGTTCGGAAAAAAAGATCCCCAAATTGTATTAATCCAAATCAGTAATTCGTTTGGAAATTTAATTGTGTAATTACGGCTTGACATCTCAGTCATTGCTACTTGTGGATAGCTTCATTAATCCCTATCACTAAGGCTTGTTGTATTTAAGGTAAAATGGTCACGTTTCATTGCCTCATTCTTTGGTTTAATATAATTTTGAGAGTTGACTCAATTCTTTGTTCTTTTCAAAATCAACATCAGTTAAAAGTGTTGTAAATGGTTCATATTGTTGCTGCAAAATTTTGTTGGTAATTAATGATCATGTTTTATTAGGAATAAAATATTACATATTGTATTATGTGATAAATATGTTTCCTAAACAAACTCTTGTAGCCTTTCTCTTACGTAAGCGAGCCCTAGAATCTCTTGTATATAAAAACTCTTTGTAACACTTTGTGGTTCATCAAGGAAAATCAGAGAGAAGTCACGGCACATACACAGCCACGATTTTTGACAATTCTTGTTTCATCCTTTTCTATATTTTTCTATACGGTATGAGAGCAATGATTGGGGGAAGGAAATTTATAATTGAACCTCAATCTCCCTAATATCTACACCCGTTTGAGGGGCCTGGAGTTGCTATCACTTTGGTTGTATTCAATGGGAAAAATTATGACTTGTGGAGGAAAGCGGTAAGAATTGCATTAAAATCAAAAAATAAGTTGGGATTCATAGATGGGACTCTAAGCAAGCCATAATCGAAAACGGAGGAAGGTCGAGGAGAATTGGAAGCATGGGAGATGGTTAATTCCATGGTTTGTTTGTGGATTATTAATGTTATCGATCCAAAGCTGCATACGAGTGTGGCTTACACTGAAACAGCCCAGGTTATGTGGGAGAACCTGGCAAAGCGTTATGCTGTTGCAAACGCACCGAAAATTCACCAACTAAAATCCGACGTTGCGTCTTGCAAACAAGGAGGGTTGGAGGTTGTTGAATTTTATTCCAAGCTGATGGGATTGTGGAGTGAATTAGAAAGTTTCGTCAAGCTTCCACACTGCACATGCGGTAAGTGTGAGTGTGAAGTCAGGAACAAAGTCGTCAAGATGGTCAAGGAAGAAAGGACCCATCAGTTTTTGATGGGGTTAAACGATGAGCCCTACTCGGGTGTACGTAGCCAAATTCTAGCTTGAGTTCCTCTTCCTTCACTTGATACGATTTTTGACACAATATAGCAAGAGGAGAACCACAAACGTATTATGACGAACCGAGATCATCTAGCTCAAAATTTTGTATCTTTTACGGGAAAGGAGCGGATCCATACACACGAGAGGCCGACTTGTGGGCACTGTGGCAAATACAGACACGACAAGGCCACTTGTTACGAGCTAATTAGATACCCAGCAGGCTGGAGCACCAAAGGAAGAGGTCATGGGGGCCGAGCTAGTCGTGGTGGCAGAGGTGGTAGAACTACAGCAGGACGGGGCCGCAGGATTGCACACGAGACAACCCTTGCCGCAGTCTCTCGGTCTGAAGCAAAGGAAGATAATCACGTTCCAGGGCCAGAGTAGCGGCCAGTAAGTATTCCGGGATTGAGTGCGGAACAAGTGCAGAAGTTACTTAGCCTCATAGAGACGACAAAAAATGGTAATGATTGACTCTCAGGTGAGATTCCTTGGATGTTTGATAGTGGCGCTTCTTGCCACATGACGGGAAGTTCACACGTTTTGCAAAAGGCTGAAAAGACCGTGCCTATATTTATAGGCTTGCCTAATGGAGCCACGACAGTTGCAACTCATCAAGGCTCGATCACTGTGGGCGACAAACTGACATTGAATAACGTCCTTTATGTGCCTTCCTTGCAATGCAATTTATGTCAATTGCTAAATTATGCAAAGATATGAGATGCTTAGTGACTTTTTTTGATGATAATTGTATGCTGCAGGACCATACTTCGATGACTCTGATTGGTGTGGGTAAGCAACTGAGAGGAGTCTATTACTACAAGGAAGGGTCATTGGGGGCGATTCAAGCCAATAGCGTCAGAGATAGCAGTTTGTGGCATAAACGTTTGGGACATCCACCAAGTGAAGTGTTATCTTTCCTCTCTAGCAGTTTAGGAATTAATTTTAGTAAAGGCAATGAAGTGTGTGAAATTTGTTTTAGAGCAAAGCAAACTCGAAATAAGTTTATTCTGAGTCCAAATAAAGTTGAAAGTGTTTTTGAGCTTATTCATTGTGACATATGGGGTCCATATAAAATTCCAGCCTCTACTGGTGCACATTATTTTCTGATAATTGTGGATGATGTTAGTCAGGCCACATGGGTTTATTTGATGCGTGAAAAGGGGGAAACAAGTGAACTTTTAAGGAGTTTTATTCTTATGACCAAAAATCAATTCGGGAAAAACGTTAAAGTCGTAAGGAGTGATAATGGATCTGAATTCACTTCGAATCCAATGAAAGTGTTTTATCAGGAACAAGGAATTTTGCATCAAAGTAGTTGTGTCGATACACCCAAACAAAACGGGAGGGTAGAGAGAAAACATCGTCATGTTTTGAATGTCGCTCGAGCCCTTTTGTTCCAAGCAAATTTACCTAAAAGTTTTTGGGGGGGAATGCGTGCTTACTGCAACTCTCTTTATAAATAGAACCCCTAGCAAATTGTTGTTGGGAAAGACACCCTACGAGGTTATCTATGGTCAAAGACCCTCGTACGATCATATTCAAGTTTTTGGGACTCTTTGCTTTGCTCGTAACAAATTAAGGACCAAAGACAAGTTGGAATCTCGAAGTAGAAAGTGTTTGTTTGTGGGTTATCCTCTTTGACACAATGGTTGGAGGCTTTACGATTTAGAAAATCATGAATTTTTTGTAAGCCGAGATGTTTTATTCCACGAACATATTTATCCCATTGTGGAAATTGAAAATAAGCATGAAGACATGATCCAAGCAGAAGATGAAGCAGCGGGCCCAACCGATTCCCTACAGGGGTCAGCAGCAACGCAGCAGGTGGAGGAAGTTGGGCTGGCCCAGGACAATGCAAGCACGCCACTTGCAGAACCCAGGGAACTCAGCCCAACGCGGCATGATCCAAGCACAAGCCCAGGGGGAGTTCCGAGACCAACCCGGCCCAGCAAGCGTCCAGCTCGGTTCGATGATTACTTATGCTATAGTGCTCGTCCCAGTGACCCAATCATTGACTCCTCCATTCCTACTTCGCCTCAACAGAAATCCTCAAGTACGCATTATCCTATAGCTAACTATGTGTTGTTTGAAAGATTTACTAAATCTCATAACAATTTTCTAGCTACCTTCAACAAAAATTGTGGAGCCCAAGCATTTCTAGGAAGCAGCTAAAGACCCACTATGGCGAAAGGCAATGGCCGAAGAGATCCGTGTGTTGGAACAAAATAACATGTGGATAGTGGAAGATCCACCTCCAGGCAAGAAACCCGTTAGTTGCAAATGGGTTTATCGGGTGGAATACAATTCTGATGGAAGTGTCGAGAGATACAAAGCACGAGTGGTGATTCGTGGAGACTATCAGGTTGAAGGTTTTGACTATAACGAAACCTTTTCACCTGTCACCAAAATGACAAGCATAAGGTGTTTTCTGTCTGTAGCAGTTGCAAAAGGTTGGGAATTGCATCAAATGGACGTCAATAATGCTTTTCTGCATGGAGACGTAGAAGAAGAGGTATTTATGAAAATGCCACCTGGTTTTGCAGCCCCTGATTCAAACAAGGTATGTCGCCTAAAGAAATCATTGTATGGACTCCACCAAGCACCTTGACAGTGGTTTGCAAAACTATCTTCCAAGTTGTATGAGTATGGTTTTGTACGATCATATGCGGACTATTCCTTATTTTTTTACCGAAAGGGAGACATATTCATAGTGTTGTTAGTTTATCTGGATGACATTGTTCTTACAAGCAATGACACTCAAGCTACTCAGAGTTTCAAGAGCTATCTTCATGCCTGTTTCAGCATAAAGGATTTCGGCACCTTAAAATATTTCCATGGTATTGAGGTTTCTGGAGGACCTGAAGGGATGTTTTTATGTCAAAGAAAGTATGCTTTGGAGATGATTGATGAGTGTGGATCGCTAGGGGCAAAACCAGCTGATTTCCTTATTGAAGAAAATCACAAATTGGCCATGGCCACAGGAAGATTATTGAATGATGCAACCAGGTATCGCAGGTTGATAGGAAGACTCATCTATCTTACTATTACACGGCCTGAACTCACCTATGCAGTCCACATCTTGTCTCAGTTTATGCAATCTCCCAAAGAGGAGCACATGGAGGCAGCTCGTCGTGTTATCCTTTACCTTAAGGCTAGTACGGGAGAGGGCATTTTTCTTTCAGCTAAAAACAATCTCCAACTTAATGGTTTTTGTGATTCAGATATGGGAGCCTGCTCTCTCTCTAGATGTTCATTGACAGGTTATTATGTATCTCTTAGGGGATCTCCTATTTCCTACAAGACCAAGAAACAAGTCACTGTCTCTAGATCATCCACCGAAGCCGAATACAGGGCTATGGTTGCAGCCACCGGTGAACTACTGTGGATAAGAAGTTTTCTAACTTCTTTTGCCATATTTCTGGAACAGCCTATGAAATTATTTTGTGATAGTCAAGCAGCCCTTGTATACAGCCAAAAATCTAGTGTTTCATGAAAGGACCAAGCATATAGAGATGGATTGTCATTTTGTTCGAGAGAAACTTATTGAAGGGTTCCTGACACTCATGCATGTCACTTCACAGCACCAACCAGCAGGCATCTTCACTAAAGCACTGCGAAAGAAGCAGTTTCAATATCTCAAAAGCAAGTTGACCATGGTCAACCTGTATGCTCCAACTTCAGTGGGCGCATTAGGAATAAAATATTACATATTGTATTATGTGATAAATATGTTTC
>JACYFF010031958.1:63717707-63792112 GCA_017589665.1 Selenicereus undatus
TATACATATATATATATATATATATATGTATATATATATATGTATCCGACAAGATAACACGACACGAACCCGACCCAAAGTTACCGAAGGAAATCCGAACCGAAGCGATTTCGACCTGAAGTAGACACGATTAGACCGTTTAGCATGAAAATATGTTATTTTTCAATTTCAGGCAAATCTAAGCTATTTTTAACACCGACACGAAATTGACTCGTTTATTAAATGGTTTCACCCCACCCAACCCGTTTCCTAGCTCTATCTGGTTCAATTCAAGTTGCCTGCTTTTTAATGTTTTGGGTTGGATTAGCTGTAGAGGAAAGGAAGATATTGAAGAAAGGTATATGAATTAGACAAATACGTAAGATTTTGATAAGGTAATTGCAATACTTTTAAGAATTTGAATTGGTCATGGGTATCACAATTTGCCTTTTATAGAATGCTTCACTTTGGGGACAACGACATATTTTGGGCGTGAAATTTAATAAATAATTATCAAGAAAGTTTTTAGGATTCTGTTAGATGTTTTATATATGTCAAATTTTGCATTATATGTGTATATGCTTTCCTTTCATGTATCATAAAGTAGGTCAAATATAGACAACATTAATCCGAATGTTAGTGGACCTGGCAAATGGGTTATTCGGTTCGGGTACGGGTCAGTTCAAGTTCGGGTCGGGTCATATTCGGGTTAAGTGACATTTCGGATTGTTTCGGTTCGGGTCGGGTATGGTTCAGGTCGGGTCGATTTCGGGTCAACCAATTTTTGGTCAAATACGTTCGTCATGCCAAAACGAGCAACTTTGTAGAAAATTTCGAGTCGGGTCAATTCGGTTTTCGGGTCCACTTTCGAGTGAGCATATTTCGGGTGTCGGATCGGATATGGTCCGGGTCGTTCGATTCGGATTTGGGGTCTCAGGTCAGTTTTGCCAGGTCTAAATGTTAGTAATGAAACCATTATAGGTTACATCTTCACTTAATTATATCTTTTATCTATATAAATAGATCAATTGAATAGGTTCATTATGATAACACGATTTGGATATGGTGTCGTGAATAAAATAAAGGAAGACTAGTTCAAACTCCCATTTACAACCTTCATATATTGTCGTGATTGTCTTGTAACAATGAAAGCATAACCGCCTATGTAAGGAGAAAAACAGAAGTGGTTCACAGCATGAGTCAGACAACCTATTTTATGTTTATTGTTGACAATATGTATATCATACTTCTAGGAACACATACTCTTAACAGCCACATCAGCAAATATATAATAAAAATTAATATAGGACAAATATATGTGTAAAAATATATATACACATGGACAATGAGAGCATGTACTCCGGGGAGCATATAAGAAATTGCCGTTGATGTCACCGCTGTGCAACCTACTGCAGTGGCTTCAGATCATGTGTAGCCAGTGTAGGCTACCCACAGTGGTGTGTAGGCCATTATAGAGGTTGTTTAGGCCAATGGCTTGGGGAGCCTCTTCCCTAAATAATCAGGACTTATAGTATAGTTCTAGGTTTTTATATGACATTGCTCATCATTTTGGGTATTATCAACCATGAAAATTTGGGAGCTATTATGATACCGAAAAAGACAGGAAGGTTATCATTGAGACTGCCTTACAAACAATCCGATGTCATGTTGCAATTTTATAGAATAATGCTAATTCCATAAAGTTGGAAAAAAAGTCTGAATTATGTTACGTTTTTTAATGGTTAATTCTTCAGAATTTTGTCTAATGTATTTCACTACTATAAAAAGAATAGAGAAATACAACAACCACAGGGTACTTTTTGCGTAAGAAGAAACATTACGTTTAATTTTAGGAGGAGGCTTTACTTAAGTTGGATTGTGATGCGTCTGAAGTGTATCTTGCTTAAATAATCTTCTTAGGAAATTTTGCTTGGTTTTATAGAGCACTTACTTTCAAGGTGTAAGGTACCGAAAGTTATATTATGGAAATTAGTGTCTACAAAATCTGCCTTTAAATGACCATTTAAAACTGTTTTATATTGATAATAGTTACAAAAAATGTAGAAATTTTTGACAATATGAGGCAGAGGATTGGTTTTGCTATTTTGAATTAGATTAACCTTTATTGAGGCTCAGGTTGCCTTATTTAGGCATCTATTTCAGGCTATTAAGGTCAGGTTTATGCTCATTGAATTTTTTCTATTAGATGATGCTAATTATTGCCTATGTATTGGAAAACCTTCTGGATTGAAGAATTAGATATAATAAGATCTTAGAAAGTGGTTCGGATGGATTCTTGATATTAGCAATTTGCATTTGATGAATGAAGTTTACTAAAGTTTCATTGAGTGTGACTGTATTACTAATCCAAGCTTCACATGTATAACATAGTGGAAAAAGCTGATAGGAAGTCTACTTTAGGAATAAAATGATATAAGTGAGAGAGTCATCTAAACTTTAAGCTTTTTAGTACAACCGAACACTCCATACAAATCTGTTTTGTCCCAACCGGGTCATAATTTTTGGCAGGAGCTGCTGACTGTATAAGTAATGAAAAAAATAAGTTTGAATGTGTTTAGGCTTACATAAGCATAGTTGGCAATTAGCCTCAACCCTGATCTCATAAGTCAGTCGGTCAATAGTCCTCTTTTGGTGCAGTTCTGTTTTGGTGCTTGGGTGTCCTCATAGTCCAATTTGGCCATACTTTTTTTAAGTTTACCACTATGTAGTTTAATTCTTTTTTTCTTTGGATTTTGAGATTGCATATGCTTCTTTTTTCCCTTTAGTTTTGCATGGCTTGTGATTGTCTGGTATAATTTGTGAAAATGAAATGTCCAATAGATGAAAATAGTATTTTGTTTAGTTAACCACAATTGTAAGTAGGAACCATAATTTCTCCTTTCATACTTGGATTTAACTTTGAAGTTGGTATGTTAGAGATTAAACCCTGAGGAGCTATTGAATTAAATATAATATGGTCAATCTTGCCAATATATCTATAAGTGATAACCTTGGTTGGGCTTTGAAAGTGCCTACGTGTTGTTTTTTTTTTTTTTAAGAAATACTGATGAGTAATGATTGTTAATAGAGAAATGGTCTCTCTTCTTGTTGTCTGTATCAGACATCATTAAAATGAGATTTTAGTGTGTGTAAGTTAATTACAAGGCTATCCAAGGCTTGATTTATTTGATAGTTGAGCAACTTTTTATTTATTTATTTTTTTTTACAATGAGAAACGGGCCTAGCCCATCAGGCCCCTGTATTAGGGGTATCCAATGGACCTTAACAGACCAACGAGTAAGGGGTACCAAAGCTCAAGCAAATTGCTCAGGAATCCAGCCCAACTGCAAAGCTTTGTGCATAAAGCACAACATTCGCATCCCCCCAAGTCGAACCCAGATGGGGAACGTGGGGGACGGCAGCAGTGGCCAACTAGGCCAACTGCTCTTCGGTGTTGAGCAACTTTTTATTGTTTCATCAAGAGTTCCTCTTTTTTAGCCATTTCCTTAAGCCAATGAGAAATTGAATGATAAGGCCTGCCATAGGCCTATAATGTGCTTTTTATATAGGTTTGGACATGTTTAGAAAGACCAAGGGGGGTGTGTTTGCCGAGAGTTAGATGATTTGGACAATATTAGACAATATTGATTTCGATATTTTGAATTATATTGGTTATTGCTGAGTGCAAGCAACTCTTACGATGAATTAAGGAACTAATATAATTATGTCATGGATGAAACTAATATTTAATTCTAAAATTCTATTCTTTGAAGTGCCGGTAGCTCTTATAATTAAATAACATTTCCTGGATGATTAATTTAAATTTTCAATGCATAATTTTCTTTTAAGTAGGTGAATAATCAATTTATATCTTGACGTACAAGATGAATAAAGACGCAGGTTGGATAATTGGAAGACTTATAAATGCAGGCAAAAGCTAGAATATACCAAAGGGATCAATGAATTACTTAACTTTGCATTCGCTAATGTGGCTAAGGATGGGAAAATTAGATGTCCTTGTGTCAAGTGTGACAATTGTAATCATCAAAGTAGAAAAACAGTTTTGATTCATTTCACAAATGATGTAATCTTAAGAAACTATAATCCATGGGAATTTCATGAGGAAAAATCTAGTGTTAAAGAGCATAATCATGAAAGTGATGAGGACAACAGTGATACAGTAGGGTCTATAGATCCAATGGAGCTAGTAGTTAGGGATGATGTTGATGAGGCATTCGCCATGGTACATGACATGATAGATACAAGAGGTTTGAATATAATGGGTGAATTTGAAAGTTTAGGTGGTCCTAGTATTAGTAAGTGACCTAAATTGCTTAGGAAATTTGGTGGATTTGCTAGAGATGCTCAGAAAGAGCTATTTATAGGTTCTGATAAATTTTTCAAATCAGAGTTTATGGTACATCTTCTTCATATAAAGTGCATTTGTGGTTGGAGTGACAAATTACTCACAATGATACTTGGGCTTTTGAAAAAGGCACTTGATTTTGACGATATTTTTTCAAAGAGTGCTTATGAAAAAAAAAAAAAAAAACACCCGAGAGTTAGGAGTAAGTTATGTGAAGATTGAGGATTATAACAATGATTATATACTTTATTGGAAGGAGCATGAAAATGCAAAAAAATGTCCTAAATGTGCTCATCCTAGGGGGAAGGATAAGAGGGAGGGTGATGATAATGTTGATGAAGGTGAGAAGAAGGGAAAGGGAGGAACGTTCGCTATAAGGTATTACGTTATTTTCATCTTATACCAAGGTTACAAAGATTATTTATATCTGCCACAACAGCATCTCACATGCGATGACACAAGGCTAAATGTCTCGGTGATGGGATTTTAAGGCATCCTCTAACTGCAAAGGCCTGAAAGTCATCTGCTGAATATTTTCCAAATTTTGTTG
Source organism: Selenicereus undatus (assembly GCA_017589665.1). Lineage (NCBI taxonomy): Eukaryota > Viridiplantae > Streptophyta > Magnoliopsida > Caryophyllales > Cactaceae > Selenicereus > Selenicereus undatus. Next base: position 63,722,603 of record JACYFF010031958.1, read on the forward strand.
CAAATGTTCATAATGTGAGACCGGGTTTTTGTAGTGATGGTTTTACCCCATATGGAAACATAAACTCAACTTACAGCATTTGACCTGTGTTTTTGGGCCCTTATAACTTGCCACCTTGGATGTATATGAAAAAGCCATATACGATGTTAAATATGATAATTCCTGGTAAAACTGCTCCTAGAAATGATATTGATGTGTACTTGTAACTGTTGATTGATGAGCATAAATTGTTATTGGATGTTGGTGTAAATAATTTTGATGCTTTCAAAGCTGAATATTTTACTTTGTATGTTGCTTTGTTGTGGACAATGATTTTGCTACCTATGGGAATCTCTTTGGGTGGAGTGTTAAAGGACATGTAGCTTGTCCTATTTGTAATAAACACTACCAAAAATTATTGAATTTCCCACTGTACTTTCCCACTGAAAAATTATAGTAGCAAATTTATCACTGTTTTTCCACTACATTATATTTTTCACTGTTTTTCCATTGTTTTAATTGTAGTGGCAGATTTTCCACTAAATTTCCACTAAACTTCCACTGTTTAATATATAAATTGTTATGTATATTTTTTAAAAATCTTATTTCCTACTAACTTTTTACTAAATTAAAAATTTTTAACAAATTTTCACCTTTATATTATTTTTACCTATTTTTTATCTCAACTTCAAAATCCCACCAATTTTCAAAGGTAAATTTTAATTTCCCCCAACCCCAGGTCAAAATAACCCCCCCTTCTAAAAACCCACGGCCAAATTTTAGTTTGCCCCCTTTATTCCCCCCCCCCCCCCCAACGTCAAACCCAGTTTCTTTGAGGCCCTGCTGTTCATCTGCCATTCTGCCCCCCCCCCCCCCAATCGCACTTCGGCTCTCCCACTCGCACGCCAGGCACCACCAACCTCCGTCTTCTCCTCGCCGGCGGCCATCTGCGGCAGTTCCAGCCACCTGCCTCCCATACCCAGACGCCGACGACCAACTTTGTTGGATGAATTTGAGGCAGAGCAGGGCCGATACTTGGCTGATTTCGCACAAGCAAGGTGAGATTCGAACCCTACTCTCCCTATACATTGAATTCCTTACCTCAATCCTTCCCAACCGTGCCATATTTTACAGAAAATGGAAGTTAGGGTTTCGTTCTGGTTCAGTTGAGGCTAGCCGCGGACGGTAGGGAGGTTTTGGGTCCTTGGGTGCTCTGTTTCTGCTCCAAATTAGGCCAATTTCGCAATTCCTAAGCTTGGATCAAGGTGGGTTCGCCCCTTTCCTAAACTATTAGCAATTTGTAACTGTTTTAGTGAATATTGTTAGTTTAGGGTTAATCACTGAGTATATGGATGCTTGAATATATATGTTGCTCATTATCCTTGTGATATGTTGAATTATCTTTGTGCTAATTCGGAAACCGAGTTTGGTAGTTGGGTGGATTTGAGGCGAAACTAATGAGTGGTTTGAGGGTCTTTTGTGGTCGGTGTTGTGTGAGGAGGGAGCATGGGGTTGATAATAACCGCAATCATGTTGATTGCGAGATGATTATAGAAATTGTTTTTATGAAGTGAATCAGCCAAAGGAACCAACTTTTGAGTTTTGACCGATTCCTCACCATTATGACGTTTGCTTGAATTCGGGTTCTGTACCTGGGAATTGTTGGCATGAATTCGGGTTCTGGACGGGAATTTTGTTATCAAAAATTTGTGCAGCTTCCGAGGCAAGTATGTTACTATGTCTTTGCCTTTCAGTTCTTGATCTTTCCAACTTAATCGGGCCCGAATCAGGTTCTAGCTTAGCGGAATATTTCTCTGCTAGTAAAGTGTTCACTCTAGAAAACCTGCTAGCTAATGAAACAGTGAATAAGGTTCTAGCTTTACATGAATTGAACAGATTGTTAGCTGACATGAGCAATTTCATAGGGGCTCGAACATGCATAGAAAATTTTAGGGAAAGCAACAAACATTTCCACCATACTGCAAATTTTCCGATGAGCTCTAGTAAATGCATATGCCAGTCACTTTGTTTGTAATTAAAAGCTCGTTTTGATAGTGTTTGGGAACCTTCAATGGTAATAAATCTTTGTTGTGCTTATTAATGGTCATAAATCATTATTAAATCTATGCTGTGCTTATTAGGTATATTTCAGTCTTTATGATGTTTGCCTTTGGTTTATTTGAGTCTTTATGTATCCTGGACTGAGTTCAACCATGCTTGAGCAACATTACTGTTTCGGTTTATATTCGGGCCGGGTATACTCGATTCGGGTTATATTTGGGTCGGGTATGCTCGATTCGGGTTAATTCAGGTCGATTTGAGGCGGGTAGGAATCAGAGCGGTTTTAGAACGAGTTGGGTTTGGGTCGGGTTCGGGTTGTCCATTTTCGGTTCACTGCAGGTCGGGTTCACTTCGGGTCGGGTCATTTCGGGTGTGGGTCATTTCAAGTGTGGGTCAATTTCGAGTTTCGTTCGGTTATGGATCGTTTTACGTCGGGTGTTCGGGTCCAAATCGGTTCAACCCATTTCGGGTGTCGGTTCGAGTATGGGCCCGGGTCAATCGGTTTGGGTTTCGAGTTTCGGGTCAGTTTTGCCAGGTCTATTTTGAACAAACATATTATTTATAAAATGTATTCACTATGCTTCCCCAATTAGTCTAATAGTTAAGGACTGTAATTACTGGAAACTTGTACTTTCAATATATTATTGAAGCGAACACTATTAGTTAATGGGTATCAGTTACAAAGCAAATCTTAAACTAAAAAATTATGAAAACTTCCACAACAAAAACTATAAACTTATCCTTGAAAATCAACATCATAATACATAGAACGACTTGTAAAAGGAAAGGGGCAAAAAGATAAAAAATTGTGCGATGGTCCAGAATCTCCCATACCTACATAAAAGAAAAAGAGGGAAAAGTTAAACTTTTAATTTGTGAAGGAAAAGAAAAATGACAACAAGATAATCATGAGGGTTCTTATGACATTTATATTCCCTTCCTAAAATCAAGTCTAGAAAATTAGACTTAAGAAAGAGTTAATACCTGTAACATATATTTATGAAATGAGTCTGTACACTTCTTATAGACATTTCTTAACGACTTAGCATTAGGAAAACCATAGTCTATATCCTCTGAAAACCTTTCGATAAAACCACACCTCATGTTTGCAACTTGCACCCACAATCAGCATCTTCTGAAAAGGAGGGAATTTAATCATTTGCTTATGAGGTTATATTTTGATGTTATTATACCAAGTGCAACACATATGTCATAGTTTCTAAACGCAAAGACCAAATTTATCAATACACAACTAAAAGTGATGAATATAGATCTATTCACTTATTAATATGACACAATTTTATTTTAGATGTACTTGAAATGAACATGTATAGATGCAGCAATGAGAGCTACGAAGTACATATATTTTATTCTTACCATGTCATGTTGTGCTCTCTTTTCATAATTAAATCTCACAAAGCCTGCAAGGATCATCCAGTACTTAGAACAAGTACTTATACTTAAGAAACTACATCAAAGAGCATATAATTAACCCATTTAATCTAAATGCCAACCTTATAAGCATCTCTTATCATTTTTTAAGTGTTGCAAACATATTTATATATAAATAATGAAAGTTTTTGTAGAAAACTATATTATAATTACCAATAATATAATAAAAAGTAATTATAAGAATTATTTTAAAATCCCCATATTTAATAAGTATCGAAAAAGTTTTGTTAGTTCCCCACACTTGTTAAATGTGGAATTGAGAACATTATCGAATTTTATCATTTTTCTCCCCACGTTTCAATTAAATGTAGCGATGCAAGTGCGGGAGGATACATTATTTTCTGTAGTGATTAATTATTATTCCATTGGCAATATAAGTATCCTAAGGTGAGAAGTAACAAGTTCAACTCATCGCTAATAATAGGTTATCTCTTTTAACTAAGACTCTGAGCTTTAATGGGATATGCTACTCTGAGCTTTAATGGGATAACGGTCAATTGAACAAAAAAGAAAGAAAACGAAATAGTTCAAATTTTTCAATGCTGGTAAAAAGTGGCTTTTCTTCCTTTTGTGGAAATTTCTAAGTTCATGGTGAGTATTTTCTTCTCAGAAGCTAAGTTTGGTTATACGTAGTGAGAGTAAGTATTTTTAATATTTGTTACAAAATGCTAAAACAATTGAAAGGTGGTTTGACATTTCATAAATATATTTTGGTTGTCACTGCAATGTGTGCAAATTGTTTCGAGAGGTAGTTGAGCTTAACAAATTGTATGTTGTGGCTTCTGTTAGCGTTATTTTGCGGCTTTTGTTAGCATTATTTTGCTTGGATTGATGTATGATGATTAATCTTATCACACAGGATATGAAAATACCTGCACACCGTATATGGATGACTAATAGACTTATTTTGGGTTGTAGAGGGTGTACTCATGAGTTTATTAGAGGGGTAGAAGAGTTTGATACTTTTGCAAGGCTTCAACCAGTGTATTTAAGGGAGGGTAAATATAGGTGTCCTTGCTCTAAGTGTAAGAATAAAAAGTATCTAATATTAGAATAAGTCAAAGTCCATCTTTACAAGAGGGGTTTCATGTATGGTTATTGGTATTGGACTTCACATGGGGAGGTTGAACCAAATGTTGGGGTGAACATGCATCATAGTTCTTCTAGCATGGATGTAGAGCATGATGATTATAACGGGGTTGATAGATTACAAACCATGGTCGATGATATTATGGGAGTATGTTAAGAAAATGAATATGAGCCTCCAAACCCAAGTGCTAAGAGGTTTTATGATAAACTTAAAATAGCTCAACGACCCTTGTGGCCTGGATGTAATAATCACACCGAGTTGTCTCTTGCTCTGAGAATGATGAGTATTAAATCTGATTATAATATGTCTCAAAGTTGTTTTGATGAAGTAGCTCAACTAATGAAAGAGGCATGCCCCCCCAGCAACTTTGTTCCTTCAAATTTCTCCGAGGCTAAGAAGTTGGTGAAAAAACTTGGTTTGAGTATCATGAAAATAGACTCTTGTCATAATGGTTGCATGCTATATTTCAAGGATGATGAATTTTGTGATGCTCCTAGATGGCAAGCTAGTAAGTCCAGCAAAGATGGCAAGCTAGTAAGTCCAGCAAAGGGTCTCGTAAAAAAGTTCCCTTTGCAAGGATGCATTACTTTCCTCTCATTCCCAGACTACAAAGATTGTATGTCTCTCGTAGTTCTGCTGAACATATGAGGTGGCATCATGTTAATCGAAGGGAGGAAGGGGTTATGTGTCACCCATCCGATGGGGAAGCTTGGAAGCAGTTTGATCAGTTACATACAGATTTTGCTTCTGAGCCTCGTAATGTTAGATTTGGGTTATGTGCAGATGGTTTCACTCCATTTGGTCAAAGTTTCAAGACTTATTCATGTTGGCCTGTCATTGTCACTCCATATAACCTCCCTCCTGAAATATGTATGACGACACCTTACATGTTTTTAAGTTGCATAATTCCAAGTCCAAAGAATCCCAAGGGTAAAACTGATGTGTATTTACAACCTTTGATTGACGAATTGAAAACTCTATGGGATGTTGTGTTGATATATGACATTTTAAAGAAGCAAAACTTTCAAATGAGGGCCGCACTACTTTGGACGATCAACGACTTTCCTGCATATGGTATGTTGTTTGGGTGGAGTACTCATGGGAAGTTGGCATGTCCAATATGTATGCATAGGTCAAAGGCGTTTTGGTTGGGGAAGGGAGGGAAAGCATCATGGTTTGATTGCCATCGTTGTTTCTCACCTATGCATCATTCATTTAGAGGAAATGCAGATGAATTTAAAAGGGACAAAGTGGATAGAAGCAGACCCCCTAAATGCTTGTCAAGTGAACAAATATGGCAACATGTCTCGCAATTACCTACTATAGTTGAGAATGCTGAATTTGTAGTGGACGGTTTTGGGGAGAGGCATAATTGGACCAAGAAGAGTATCTTTTTGGAGTTGCCATATTGGAAGACCAATTTGTTGCGCCATAATCTTGATGTAATGCACATTGAGAAAAATTTCTTTGACAATATATTCAATACCGTCATGGATGTTAAAGGTAAAACAAAAGACAATGTGAAAGCAAGAATGGACTTAGTTGAGCATTGCCAGCGGCCAGAGTTAGAGTTACGTGTTGGTCCTAAAGGCAAGGTTGTTAAACCAAAAGCAAACTTTACCTTTACACTAGAGCAAAAAAGGGCTTTGTGCGAATGGGTTGAAAAGTTGAAAATGCCAGATGGATATGCTTTTCATATGTCCAATTGTGTTGATATGAGCAATGCTACATTATCGGGGATGGAAAGTCATGATTGTCATGTATTTATGGAATCCTTACTTCCGACTACTTTTAATGCATTACCAGAGTATGTATGGAAGACTCTAACTAAATTGAGTCAATTTTTTAAAGATTTATGCTCAACTATTTTGCGTGAGGACAAGCTGCTAGAAATGGAGCGAAATATTCCCGTGATTCTTTGTGAGTTAGAACGTATATTTCCTCCTGGATTCTTTAATGTAATGGAGCATTTACCCATTCATTTGCCAAAAGAGGCACTAATTGGAGGCCCTGTGCAGTATCGGTGGATGTATCATTTTGAGAGGTAAGTAGACATTTATGTCTTATAGTTATAGAACTATATGCATTTTTTTGGGTACTTTATTGACACATCTTCTTATAGATTTCTAGGAAAGCTTAAGAAAATGGTAAAGAATAAGGCTCGTGTTGAAGGCTTTATATGTGAGGCGTATTTATACATGGAGACCACTTATTTTTGTTCATATTATTTGGAGTCTCATGTGCCATCTATGAGGACTAGATGTAGACGAAATGAATACGAGCTCCATGATGAGGGTGTTCAACCAACGTTTACCATTTTCGAACCACAAGGTCGTTCGGCAGGGAAGCCAGGAAAGCGATACTTGAATGAACAAGAGTATAAGGCTGCCCACTTGCATATCTTGTTAAATTGTGTGGAGGTTGAACCTTATATAGAGTGAGTGATATGCATTTCTAAAGTCTATTTGGAGAACTATTTCCTTATAGTTTGACTTTTACGTGCAAGTTAATCATATCACTACAAATGCAGGTTTTTTAAACAACAAAAACGAGGATATGCAAGCTCATTTTTATCTGACGAGGTTTTGGATAGGATGATTGCAAATGAAATTATACCATGGTTTAGAAACAATGTAAGTTTCCAAAAAAATATATAATAGTAGTTCATATGAAAAGCCTTACTTTTGATAGGGATTAACTGTGTGGTTTCTTTTGTGATATAGGTTAAAGAGCTTCAACTAGGAGATGTGAAGTATTATCCTTACTTATGCCAAATAGCTATGGGCCCTAAACGAGTTGTGAACACATATCATATTTACTTTGTTAATGGTTACAAATTTCACACTCATGAATGCAGTCAAGGGAGAACAATAATGAATTGTGGAGTTTATGTCACTGGGACAGGAGAAGGGGAGTATGAAAATGAATATTATGGTATTCTTAGAGAGGTAATTGAAATAGAATATCCAGGTGAACCTCTTAAGAAATGCGTGTTGTTCAATTGTGACTGGTTTGATCCGACTCCAAATCGTGGCATGAGGGTGAACAAAAGCTATGGAATAGTAGAGATTCGACATGATAGGCAATATAACAAGTATGATCCTTTCATATTAGCTTATGTTGCAACACAAGTGCATTACATGTCTTATCCACAAAAAACAAGGGACAAATTACCTTGGTGGGTTGTCATTAAAAGCAAACCAAGATCTAGAGTGGATAATCAATACACGTTGCCAGTGGCATATCAATAGGATAACATGTCTGACGTGAATGTTATGGCAGACCATGATGTATCCATTGAAAACTTGCGACATGATCTTGGACACTATGAAGATATTGATCTAAATATACTTGATTTGAGTGAAACAAGAGAAGAGGAGGACAACAACGAAGAGGAGGATGACGAGGTAGAGGCGGAGGATGAGGAGTTTGAGGATTTCATTAGCGATGAAGATGAGGAATTAGCTGTTGGTGATATGTGTTTGGATGATAGTGAGGATGAAGATGATGATCCAGATTCTGATGATGAGTAATGTTTTTATATTAAGTTTGTGCAATTTATGTTGTTGACTTCGATTGTTAATTTCTTATTCTATCTATGAACACCTATGACTATTATGTCTAATTACAGTTTGAATGCATTTGTCGTTTAATTTATCTAATTTGAATATTGTTATGTTTACTATGGTACATGTGAATGATCTTGCATATATTTTTTAAGTTATAATGTCAGGGTCAACTTCAAGTAAAGGTTTACCTAAAGGAGGTCGTAGACTTATTCGCCTCGTGAATTCCAGACCAACACCATTAAGCACTACACCAAGCGCCAATGCCAGTGCCAGTGCGAGTCCTACCCCTACCCCTACCCCTACCTCAAATCCTAACCGTACTTATCCCCTTTGTAATTCACATGGTAGCCCTTTTTCATCCCCTAGAATCCAAACTCCATTTTTTACCTCTGAGGAATCACCACAACTTAATGTGGATGCTTGTCGTAGTATTTCTTCTGCCATACAATTAGAAAATCTTCCAAATCTTGATTCCTCAACTGAAGTGAACAGTACAAGAAGAGGAAAGACTCAGATTTGGCCTGATTGAAAAGGGTAAGAGTATTATAAAGCTTGAGTTTCATTTAAATAAATTCTAATATCATAGTCTTATGTTTTATAATAAATGTCTCTTTTGTAGATTGTTTTGTCCAGAGTTTCATGGGAAAGTCGTTCGAAAAATTACTGAAATTTATGAGGGAAAATGTGATGTTGCTTATCCTTCATGGGGGAAGATTCCTCAATCGGTTCGTGATATGTGGTTTAATGAACTCAAGGCAAGTAACTTAAAAATTTCTTCGGAGTTACAACTTTTCATCTCTAATTTATGATTGAAATTTAGTAGCCCATGTCATGGTTTGCACATCCTAATAATATTATATGATGTATTTTAGAAATACTATTGGTGGGAAGAGCATCATAAAGTAGAGATAAGACAATGCTTTGAGTTCCGTGGTAGTGAGACACTAAAGGATACATTTAAAGAAGTTCGAAAGAAACCTGGTAAGCGCCCACAATGGTTAGATGAAGCTATTTGGAAAGAGCTATGGGCATATTGGAATTCAGATACTTTCAAGAAAAAGAGTCATGCTGCAAAAATGATTCGTGCCTCAACAACGGGTGTTGGTTCTTCTGTTCATACTGGTGGTTCCATTCCAATTAATGTGCATAAGAAGAAGATGGTACGTGTTGTAATGTTTATATGTCCCTATTACACATTCTTTATGATTCTTATGATGGCATGTTATAGTTATGAAACTGAAATCAAGTTGGTAGTTGGACAGCTTGAGGTTGAATTAATGAGTGCTTTTAGGGTTCTTTGTGGTCGGTGTTGTGTGAGGGGGAAGCCTGGGTTGTGATTGACCGCAATCGTGTGGATTGCGAGGCCATTTGTGGCTTATTGACAGATTCTGCCAAGTTGAATTGTGAAGTGCTTAAATGTGTTACGTGTGAACCCTTTCCCTTCATGTCATTGGGCTTTATCATATGTCCAGATGTTGTTAGGCTTTTATTTCCTTCATTATTATGAACTTTATTGGTTGGCATGTCCGGGTGTGTGACCCGTAGAATTGTAAACTCCGGCATGTAGCCGTTGAGCTTATTTTAGAATTTATATACTTCTATTCAGTGTAGGTATTTATTGTAAGGGTTGTAGCCTGGGAAATGGTCAATTTTTAGGGGAAACTCTGTCCGTTTTGTCATAGAAGTTAAGCAGAAAGTAAGAAACCCTTAACATCACTAGCCCTAGGGGTTGAGGGTTTTACACTTATGATATGTTATTTGCTTATATTTGCTATGTAGGAATTAAGACAATAAGGGAAATGCCATTCTCACATTTTGCCTACGTTTGCCATGACTATTTTATTTTAGCTCTCTTTATTCCATTTTTCTTTTGCATCTATGTCTTGAAAATTAATAATATATATTACCTAATCATAGTTCATCATATGTGTCAAAAGATTGATGAAGGCGAGACTCCTACTGTGAGCAAGTTATATCTTCGCGTACATCAAACCAAAGGTAGCCAATGGGTGGATGACAAATCAAAAGCTGCTTATGTAAGTTGCTTCATATCTTTATATTTAAGCTCATTTTACTATTTGTTATGTACAACTAATTTGTAAATGAAACACCTTTTTAGGAGAAGTATGTACAAAAGCTCTCCAAGACTCAAGCAACTCAATCAACTCAAGCTACATTTGATGGTTCTACCCCATCGACCCCAAGTGAACCTTCTTATGATAAACAAATGAAAATTTGGATTGATGCGAATGGTTTGACAAAGCGGGGTCGTCTTTGCGGGTTTTGACCCGAAGGAGACATTTACATAAATTCTCAAGGCCCATGTTCCATCCAAAATCGTGGTAAGGCTTATGCAAATATATTTACTACTTTAGTTGATGAAAACAAAAGGCAAAAGATTGAGTTAGATAGTCAAAAGAAGGTTTTAGATGATGTCCAAACAAAACTAACTTTGGAGCAAGCTAAAAGCAAGAAACAAACAAAGAAGGTTCACAAATATGCCAAGGCAACTCAAGATATACAAGCACAAATGTTTCAATGGCACTCCCTTATGAAGACCATCCTTCCTAATCTCCCCCCACCTATACCAGTGATAGATTCATTGAGTGAGAGTGAGGATGGTGGGGAAGATGAGAATGAAGATGGTGGTGGTGGTGCGGATGAATGATATTTAGGTTTGAATGTCCTATTTTGTGCACCCAAGTGAACATTTTTTTGATGGTTAGATCAATATTTGTATATTTTGATATTCATATGCATCTCTAGAAGTTAATTAGCATTTTGTAGTTTGGGACTCTATTTGGGTTATGTGTTATTTGACATTCATATGTTATTTGGGTTTGAATGACTTATTTTGTTAGTTGGGACTCTATTTTGTTATGTAACCAAGCTTAGTACAATCTTCAAGGAACCAGTTGGTTGGTACATTCGAATGTGATTAATGTACCAATGATATTTGTAGTACATGTGTTTTTGTTTCATAGGTGTATATATGATGCATTGTTTAGTATTACGTTAACAGGTGTATGTACATGTGTCAATTGGCACAAATTTTTGATCAAACTACTATTGATTTTTTTCCCACTGTTTTCCCACTGTAAATCTAATAATGAAATTTTCCCACTATTTTTCAATATTCTGATTGTAGTGGGAAATTTCCCACTGTCATTGGGCGGTGATAAATTTCCCACTACATTATTACAGTGGGAAATTTCCTACTACATTGATGGCAGTGGGAAATTTTCCACTGTTTCAATTACAGTGGGAAATTTTCCTACTGAAGTACACTCTGTGGGAAAATCTCATGTGTGGAGCCACAGTGGGTGAAAAGTGGCAAATTTTCGCACCGTATGTGCAACCAGTGGGAAACGGCTTTTTCCTACCTCACTTTTTCCCATTGGTATCTACAGTGGAAAAACAGTGCGAAATGACCATTTTCCACAGAATATTTCTTATTTCCCACTTTATTTACAGTGGGAAAATCGTTGTTTTTTGATAGTGAAAGATACGTGGTCGAGATACTTGCCTCATTGGAGCAAACATTGTTACATGGTCATCATAGGTTTTTAGAGCTTGATCATAGGTAGAGTCATGACAAGAAATCTTTTGCTAACACATCAGAAATGGATCCTCCTTGTAAGTATCTATTTGGAGAGCATGTTGTTGATCAAATTGGCAAGTTCGAAAATATCAAGTTTCGGAACGTTGATGGCAAACGGAAGTGAACAAAACCAAATTTGGTTTATAATTGGGAAAAGAAGTGTATCTTCTCTGAATTACCATATTGAAGATGAAATTTGGTGCGCCATAATTTAGATGTTATGCATATTAAGAAGTTATGCATATTGAGAAGAACATTTGTAAAATTATATTGGGTACAGTCGTGAATATACAAGGAAAACAAAGGATAATTTGAAATCTCGCTTACATTTGGTTGAAATGCGAATTAGAAAGAGCTTGCACCCTAAGAAGGTTGGTGACAAATATGAAATTCACAAAGGAGCATTGGAGTTAAGTTTGAATCAAAAAGAAAGGATGTTTGAAGATTTTTAGCTGAATTGAAACTGACGGTTGGATACTCATCGAACATAGGCCAATGTGTAAATGTTAATGAGGGGAAAATAAGAGTGACTTTAAAGAGTCATGATTGTCAGGTTTTTATGTATGATTTACTAGCAACGACCTTTTTGTGGGAAATTGGACAAAGATGTGTATGATACTTTGGTGGATTTGTCTTTATTCTTCAAACAATTGTGCTTAAAGGCATCAAAGGTAGAGGTGTTAGAGACATTGGAGAAAATCACTATTATTACCCTTTGCGAATTAGAGTGTGTCATTGTTCCCTTCTCTTTTGACATTATGGTACACTTGACTATCCATTTAGCTACTAAAGCTAAACTTGATGGGCGTGTTCAATATCACTAGATGTAGACCTTTGAAAGGTAAAAATATTTTCATTTCTTTTTATTTTGGTGAAAAAAATTATTGTTTGGGATTATATAGTGTATATTCTAGAAATCTTGGCTTGCAGTTAGGCTCATGCATGCTTTAAAAGAATTTGTGTGAAATAATGCTTGTCTTGAAGGGACGAATTAGTGTTTAAACTTTTGTTCAAGGTATTTGCATAGAGCAGAGTGTTAGAATGCCTTGAATCTGTTTTCTGTAGCCCCATTTGCAGACCTAGCACGGTGGTCTCGCTGATCGGTCAACGAGTCGGGGTCCAGGGGCGACGCGCCCTGGTTTGGGGGCAACGCCCCCAAAACTGACGGCATACGTGATGTATGGGTTATGGTGAACCCCAAAACCTAAACCCTATATATGTAATGCGTATCTCTGTATTCCTATCATCAATAAAACTATTCATCTCTTCTGCTTGTGGACGTAGCTAACACATTGTTTGTGAACCACGTTAAATTTGTGTCTAATTATCAACTTGTTCATACTTTCTCGCATCTGTTATAACACAGAGACTAGGTTTAATAATCTAGAAAGGAATAAAGACTTGACAGATAACACGCATCAAGGACTATCGGTTTTCATTAAGTTAGGAAATCCATTAGGTCAGGCAAATATCAAAGTCTTTTCCATGATGGCTGCAATTGTGCTCACCTTTACATGCTAAGAAATTACGAGGAAGTGCAACCTTTTATTGAGTGAGAAATTTATCACGTGAATAGATATTCTATTGTGTTTCCTCTTTTTAGGGAATATGAAAGTATTGATGCATCCTATAGATGCAATTTTAACAAGTGGTGTGAAGATCAAGTAAATTCAACAACTTACTTACACAACTAATTAGCCTCGGTGTTAACCTTTTGTTTTGCTTTTGCTTTTATATTTTTGTTAGATTACCCAATTGTGGAAATAGGGTGATGAAAGATCAAGTTATGAACGGTTGGTTTTGGCATAGTATCCTATGAAGAGAGTCCTTTGTTGGATATGTTGTAAACGAATATAGATTTCATACAAAAGCACGAATGAAAAACCTTAGCACCTAAAATTGTGGTAAAAGGTGATGTGCAAAGTGGAGAAAAAGACTATTTCGGTATCTTACAAGAGGTTGTTGAATTTGAGTATGATAGTAAGTATAAAGTTGTTCTATTCAAGTCTTAATGGTTTGACTTATGTACTAACAACATAGGAATCAAAAGAGAAGAATATGACATTACTTCAGTGATTGAGAAATGTATTTTGAAAACAAATGAGCCATATGTTTTAACTTCTCAAGTTGAGCAAGTATACTATGTGAGGGATCGCATGCATCAAAATTGGAGAGTGGTTGTGAAAATAAATCTTGGTAATTTCTATGAAATCCCTTCTGAAAATGAAGATAACAGAGTTAAATCAATTGTGAACGCTGCTAATGCAGTTGGAGAAGCATAGTCGACTGGCAAGTGATGGTACAACTTCTTTGGTCAGGAGTGATGCAAACCCAAATGTGGTGGATGCTATTATTGCGGCACAAGAGCTGCAACGGCATGCAAAGAAGGGGAAAATGCAAGTTGCTAATGACGGCAGTGAATATGAGTCAAGTGATGAACACAACATGCTACTTTGCTGATAAATATGACAATGAGCCACATTAAACTTGTCAGCGCTAGTACTAGTTTTGTTGTTGAACCTTTCTTTGGTAGTAGGACATTTGTTAGGAAAGGCATGTCCAATAAGCATTTGTGTATCTGTTTTGGTCACTATTTTTACTATATTATAAATATATAATTATTTTCTTTCGATTTTTGGAGCAAAGGCAGACAATAATTTCATTGACATTAGGTGAGGGTTTATATCTCCTTGACTATTAGTATGGCCTAATTGCTGTTGAAAAATGTAGTTGTATTGCATCTTAGATACACACAATGGTATATTCAGAAGGATTTCCTTATCTATTCATTTAGTTGTTAAATATTTTGTTTCTTAGACATACAATTCTATTGTGATTATAGGTCGACCATGTATGTCACTCTTGAGAATTTGTGAAATATGGCAAGACCTAAAAGGATCTCAAGTGCACCCGGTGTTCCCCTCAAGGACAATGTCAACGAATATGAAAGGCAACATGAGTTGAATATTCAACAAAACGATTGGAAACTTCAGGAACTTGGAATACAAAGGACGATAAAACCAATTAGAAGAACCAAGGAAAGTATCCAACTGTGAGGTGAGCAAAATTGTGAGGAAAATGATGAGTATCATTCGATAGAAGATGGAAGAGTGCAGGAAGAATTTTATGATGTTCATTTTGACACTCAAAGAAATAGCACGTGCAAAACTTTGTTGGAAAGACAGGTTACTAGGATAACATCATGTAATTCAACATACACTAAATTAGAGACTTGCATTTGCTATTTTTGAAAAACCTTTTGGTTCTTGTGTAGCCAAATGAGACAAATCATAACTATTTATTCTGTTTTAATAGTGTGTGTTAATTATTCTATTCTCTATACTAGGTGAAATGAGCAGACCTGCAAGAACAAGTTCTGGATATGATAATCAAGTGATGCTCTCTTCGGGTAAATTGTTAAATATAAGATGGATATGATATGTTATTTATTTATGTAATAAAGCATTATTTTACTGCTTTTTGTACGATAGGCGAAAGAGTGCATGCTAAATTAAATGATTTTTGTGGTAACGAAGATTCCAATTTGCACATACCTATATTTGACAGACAAGGGCCAAGAATAACATCATCTTATTCACATATGGAGAATGATTTGACCTACTCCCATGACAGAGGTAAGGAAGCAATCTCTTTCTGCATCACACACACCTATAGATTCTTTAATCTTATTCATCTGTTTTTCTTTTTTGGGGGGTACAGGAGAGAGAAATGTGTACGTCAGTACTCAAGAATAGTCACCAAGAATTAACGTCAAAAATTCGGGACTATAAATAGTTTCAAGCATGCTCAATCTTCTTGAAGAATTCTATGGGTATAATCTTGGAGTTTGAAATGGAAATGTAGGTACAATTATGGATAGCAGTACAAACAACAAGAATGACGATGACAAATAAATTAACTACTCAGAGTATAGAAGTTTGCCACTAATTTTATCTACAACAATATATGTGGTCTTCTTTTCACTATATTTATGCTATTCCTATTTCAGCTCCCTCATCTAGACATGCGAAAACAAAATGTCAAAAATGGAAAAGGAAAAGGGAGGTTGATCAAAGACAAGTGGATATTGAAATCTCACAAGAGCTTATACATGTTTCGGTTACAATAGCACTCAATTCATTAGCGTGGCTAGCTACTTGATGAAACAATGCACACCATTGGATATTAAGAAGTGGGTTTGTATACATGCAGATAAGAAAAGAAAATTATTCATGAAGCTAAAGGTTGTCACCCTAAGACTAACTTTATCCATCTTTTTCAACCTTCTCCCCTTTTTTCATCATTAACATTTTGTACAGTATATGTAGGATACATTTAAATTGCCTCAAGGTTCTCATGTGGAAAGGGAAATTAAGCATCGTTGCAAGGTTTGGTATAGGAAATGGCACTATGAATTAAAGAAAAAAGCATACAATGACCATGTTACTATAGTTGATAGGCAAGATAATCTACCCAAGGAAGTCAAACCCGAACAATGGAAATGGCTTGTCAATTATTGGGATAGTGAGAAGTTTGGGTAAGTTCAAAGCTCTCTTTTTTACTACCTTAGAAATCATTGGGTCATGTTTTATTATTGTTATCTTAACATATACCAACTATGAGTTTACTCACATTTTCTATTTTTGTTGGTAAACATAGCATCGAAATGAGATAAATGACTAAAAGTCAGCAATTTCAGACAATGTTAACAAAAATTAGGACCAAATAAATTACTAATACTTTTATGAGATGGCAACTCATGTTTATTGTTATTAGATGCTAGAAATACCTAATTTCAATGACCATCCTACTAGACTTGACAATTTCAATTGAGTTTACTAGAACACTTTTGCATATAGGCAAGGATTTATGTAGGGCTGGTCCCTTGATAATCCATCAAAGAAGCAAGTTGTTGATGATGGAAGCAGTAGCATATGAAGGATTTTCTCCTTGCCATTTTTGAGAGCTTGTTTGTTTAATTATTGAATATTAATTATGTTAATGAACGTAGGACTTTCTGAAATGAATTCAGTTGTAGAAACCCATGGTTGCGTGTAATGACTGGAACGCACAGTCTACTAGAAATTGAAGACGAAGAACCATATCATTTACAACTATGGAACATTGAAGAAAAGAAGAAAGATGGGACTTGGTTAGATGAGCATCCAGAGAGAGCATAAAAGGATCGTTAAGAATTATATAAAAAAACAACTGGAAGAGCATGGAGTGCACAACCTCTCTCACCAAGAGGCCGTAAAAGGATCGTTAAGAATTAAATAAAAAAACAACTGGAAGAGCATGAAGTGCACAACCTTTCTCGGCAAGAGGCTGTCATCCATATTATAGAACATTATATAGAATCACATCACGAAAGGGGCATGGGTCAAGGGGATGTTATCATTTTATACTTACCAGAAGAAGGTCATTCATGAAGTTGACATCCAAGAGAGGATTTGACACTAAAGTTAATAGGCAAATTTCTCAAATTCACAAGTCTTATCAAGCTCGCCTTCGTGCTTTAGAAAAATAGACTAGGTCCTTCAAATGCACAGGCTAGTGTCGACAACATTATAGACATTCTTATTTTCATAGAAAGTAATCGTTGTAATTTAAATATAACAAATTTAGTTTATCACTTTTGTTTAGGTGCAGTCAAGTGGATCATCCCAGCCTCTTTCTTCTTCTTCCATGGAGCCTAGTCCTAGTGGACAAAACTAAAGGCACGTTAGAGTTTTTAATTGGTATGAAATTAGTGATATCTTAATGTTAAATTGGGTTAGCATTGGCCTAGTTTGGTTTGGGTTGAAATGGTGCATCCTTTGTGAAGGTTTCTTTGATTTGGTTTAGGTTGAAATGGTACCCTGGAAAATACTTGTAGTGTTTTGAGGATTTGTATGAAGTGGTTTGTGTTGAAATGTTGCACCCTTCGTGAGGTCAGTGCTATTTGATTTAGATGGTCGTTTTTTGTGGTTGGACTATGAAAATGTAAAACACGCACCACCGTCCAAACCCGCAGCACAGGCAGGATGCACTTACATAGGTAGGCTACAGTGCACTGTCCAGGGTACACCTGCATTGGCAGGATACACTACATCCGCAGGTTGCACTTGCATTGTCCAAGCTATATAAAGCAAATCGCGTGCGTGATATGTGCTCAGCATTTGATAACAAGAAGCTCTAAGATGACAATTTTAAGTTCAGAGCTTTTTGGCACATATTAGACATTCTACAGTGTGTACCCAACTTTTACAAAAACTGGTTAAGAAGTAAATCGAGCCTGGAGTTCAAGCTCCCTATAAATGTCCCTACCAAATTGGACTAAATAAAATAGTAGTCATTAAACTGCTACGACCTTCTTACTTGTGGTGAAGTTACTTGTACACGTGATCATTCACAACAATATGTGTTTCTATCTAGCGTCTAACATAAATATTCTCACAGAAACTATAGGGGTACAGTTATGTACATTTGACCCCCTTTATGCTGGCAGCAACCCAATGCTTAAATTTTGTCAATTTTCTATTTATTTAAGTTACACATTAAGCGTTATATGTGTTCGCAATCAGAGTATCCACCCGTCTTCATATTTGTTTGAGACTCATATCAATACACACAGTCATATTTTTTTTATGCAGACATTAATTGAATGCTAATGCTGATTTCTTTATTTACTTGGTCTTTTGTATAGGCATCACATTCAAACAGGAGTAGTGTACGAGCATATGGGGTGTAGAAGACAAAATGTTGATCATGAAGGCCTCGTTTAATTTTTCTCTTCACTTTCTTAATTAGTTAGCTCAATTCACATTTATCGGATTTGAGTACTTGTGGAATTGTTCAAGTTTTCATTTATTAGAAATTATAAACAAAGTACACTTGTGAAGAATGATACTTTGTTATTAACCTTCTCATATATGAAATGAATTTTAATTTTCCACTTTTGCCTTCGACTTCCTTTATTTATTTTTATTTATTAAGTGTATTTTCATATTCCCGAGCTTCTCATATATGACTTCGTCCGGCGAGAAGCTGAGGAGGCCGCTCGGGATTTTCATATTCCCGAGCTTGTTCAAGCACCTTGTATGTGATGGCGGGCAATGATAGCTTGGAGTTGGGCGTCCTCACGAGGAATATGGCCCAAGTCCTAGAAACCATGTTGATAGACCTCCATTGGCACACCTTCTAGAAGTAGCTCAGAGTCCGTAGGTGCCACATCCTGGCGGCTTAGGAGGCCTACCTCATGGCCCCGGTAGCAGTCCTGGACCCCTTCGGCGGTCTTGAAGAAAGTGCGGGCTCTAATGATACCTCGGCAGCCGCCAATGTTGCCTAGTTCTGATTAACTCTTCTTTTAGGGTAATGAAAATCGCCTTTCCTTACCTGTTTGTCGGCACTCTATGTTTATGCATTCTTACCCAAGGCTACGTCCTTATTTGGATAAAAAGGTAGCATCACCGCTGGGTCGGTTCATCGGGCAGTGTGCAGACCAATCGGTCATGGGTCTCGCCCTAGGTCTCTTGGGCCCTTGGAGCCAAAGTCGTGGCGAGCAGCCACAGGCTATGCTTCATAACCATTTCCCCTTGGAGGTCTAAGGTCCAATGCACGGCCATAAGACGGGCTCTAGGACCCTCAACCCCTTACGTGCAAGAGGCTTAGGGGACGACTAAGGTTCACGCTTGGGACCCTTAGCCTCTTGGGGGATAAACGTGTAGTGAACAACTATGGGTCATACCTTGGGGCCTTTAGCCGTATGTTGGCAAAGGGTGTAGTGAATGCCTATAGGTCATGCCATGGGACTCTTAGGTCTAGCGAATGGGTATAGGCTGCGCCATGGGACTCTCAGCCCCTTGGGGGCTAACGGTGTAGGGGATAACCATGGATCGTGCCCTGGTACCCTTAGCCCATTGGCCTAAAGCTGTAGCAAAAGGCTAATGGCCCTGCCACGGGAACCTTAGCACCTCAGGGGCTAAAGGTGTAGCGAACTGTCGAGGGTTGTGCCTTAGGACCCTTAGCCCCTTGGGAGCCAAAAGTGTAGCAGATGGCCAAGGGTCGTGCCATAGAACCCTTAGCCCCTTGGGGGTTAAAGATGTATCAAACGGACAAGGGTCATGCCATAGGTTCCTTAGCCCCTTGGGGGAAAAAGGTGTAGCGGACGACCAAAGGTTGTGCCATCGGACCCTTAGCCCCTCGGGGGGCCAAAGATATAGCCAATGGCCGAGGGTCGTACCTAGTTCCTTAGTCCTTAGGGGATAAAGGTGTAGCGGGCGGCCGAAGACCATGCCAAAAGCACTTTTATACTTGCTTTCTCAACTTTGCACAATATTCCCTTTTCTTTTTTTTTCTTTTTTTTTGCATTGGTTTTTGAATTTTTTTAATGCGCATGCGTGTATGGGAGAGAGCGCCCTTGGTTACGTATCGTCCCATCTTTTGCTCGCCAAAGGCCACTCCACCTTGGAAAGTGCAACGGTTAGTTTCCCTCCTCTCTCTCTATAAAAGAGGGGGTCAGCGGAGTTCCATTTCTTCAACCATTATTATTCTAGTGAGGAAAGCAAGTTTTTGGAGAGAGAAGCTCCATCCTCCCCTTTGCGATTTTTCATTCGTCATTCAGGCAATCTTCAGATGTTTCTTTAAATCTTCAAAAGCCTTCAACACTTCACAACCCATTTACTTCATACAGGTACGCACGTCCTTTACTCCCTTTAAACTCCCTTTGTATTGTTAAGTAAATCATACCATCCTCTTGTTATCAACTAGTGAACCCCTTCCAAAGCAGTTGGCTGGCCCTCGAGAGGATGGCTGACATCCTTAATTTTCAACCTCTCAGCCAAAATCGACAGCCTAGAAGTAGTATTTTTCCCCAATGAATCAATGGAGGGATCCTAAGAAAATTCCCTACGCACTACCCGTCTATAAGCTGGGGCCCAGCTCGTGGTCGAGATGTGAGTATTCATCTATCCCTAGAATCCTCAGTGTAGAGGAGGAGGTATATCCGTAGGAAATTAACATTATTGTTCCTCACATATCTGATGTCTAGGAATGCACGATTGCCATGACCAAGACTACTGTACGGTCGAAGATGGTTCCTAACTTGATGACTAGCAAGATGTGTGAAGGCAACTCTCTCTCTTCTTCAAACTACTATGAGCAAAGTAAAAAGCCTAGCTCCTACAACTCTAGCTTTCCTGCCCTATCATAGGCAAGGACCACTCGAACAAAGGACCCCCTAAGGAAGTCGTGGTGGGGGGAACAAGATTCCCTGGAGTGCCGACACACTTGGACGCTGGGGACGACCCTAGTTCGCACTTTCTTAATCCTATGGTAGTGCAGCCCCTTAAGAAACTAGCCCTCGAGGAAAAACATCTTCTCCCCGCCGGATATAAGTTTGTGACTTTAGATCTAGATGCAACGATAAGTAGGCCGCCTCAAGGGTGAGTAGTGGTATACCGGATGACCTTATCGTATGGCCTTCACTTCCCGTTGCAGAAGGTGATTCTGGAGATCTTGAATAAGTACCAACTGGTGCTTGCATAAATAGTGCCCACCTCCTGGCACAACTTTTGTTTATTCATCGCCATATGCGAGCTATGTAGGTTAACTTGCTCGGGCAAGGAGTTTGGTTTAGTGCACACCGTTCAAAAGGCACCAAGTGAGGCCCAAGAAGCCAGTTGGTACAATTTCAATAAATGGAAGGGCTTCATGATAGCCATAGAGAAGAAATCAAAGTTGAAGAATTAGAAGTACAACTTCCTTTTTGTTTACCGGGCGGACGAGTGGGCCGATGTCCCTTATTGGAACAAGGACAGGCCAATTAGAAACCCGTATGATGAGCTGACCATGGAAGAAAAAGTAAGCGCCCGATACTTTCAATGTTATGTCTGGGAGGACAATGGGTAGAGGCTTCTCCCTGCCTTCATGTAGCGAGTGATAAACGCGGGGAAGGAGCATGAATGCTGGAGGGTTACGTCGATCGGCAAGGAACCTCTCAACTGGCTTCCCAAACTTTCTTGCTTTGAGAATGAATTTTTCTTCGTCACTGCCGACGTTCTCATCCTTGAAAAATTTTCCAAGGGTACTTCTCATTTCTCCTATTATCCCTTTTCCCTATGGGTCTAACCTAACTTTCTTTTCCCTTTTGCAGATCATCCTCGCGTGATGTTGATGCTCATTAAAACAAAAGACACCACCACTGAGGAAATTGCTGAAGATATTGCAAATCGGATAGATAAGGAGAGACATCGACCGATCGAGCCTCAGGCTGAGAAAGTACCCTAAGTTCGTCTTTTTGTTTATTTTCTATGTGAGCTTGTTGTTTGACATCTGACTTGTCCCTTCTTACAGGTGACCATTTATTGCAGACCAAGGGCCCGCCAACCTTGACCCTGAGCCTACCACCTAATGCTATCCGTAAGCGCCTACGACAAGAAACACCGGGTGCTCAGACCAGTTCGGTGCTTACTCTGGTTGAGCCAAAGGGTCCTAGCAGGGCGTCGTGGCCACTAAAGGGCCTCCACATAGAGAGAACTTCGAGGGGTCAGCCCGCCAGGCTGGCTTGGGAGGTACTAGGGGGCCATCACCCTTGGGGGACCCTCAAGGGAGCCATTAGATGACCTATCGGCAGGTCATGGAGGCATCTGCCTGGGAATTTGGGGGCGCTATCAACTTCCTAGAGTTTGGTTTTCCAGCTAAATCAGAGATGTTAGAGAGGCTTACCCAGTCTTATGATCTCGTGCCCTAGCCTCCCTTAACACCCAACTTGTCATCGAGGAGCAGGTGGTCATCGCTGAGGTGAGACCGAGCAATCCCCTCTGCTTTCCTCTCTTCTTACTTATGTTTGTTTGCCCTTGCTAGCCTTATAATAATTTTTTATCCATATAGCCCTTCGCTTGGGCTCTTAAGGTGAAGTGGTTTGCACCCTCTACTTCCCATTTAGTAGAGAACATCCATCTTCTTGAAGAAGGCCAAAAGAAGGCTGGAGATTCTGCAGTCAAATAAAATTCACGCTCAGAGAAACTGGAGAAAGAGAAGGAGGAATGGGAGAAAGAAAAGCAGGAGCTACACCACCAGTTATAGGATCTAAACTTCCAGCTGGAGTCCGAAAGATCTCATGCCAAGAGAGTGCCGCCAAGGCTGAGTGCTCGAGTAGTGTTGTTTAGAGGAGTGGACTAGCTTCTTCCGCGAGTTTCTTAAGACCTTATCCCTATCCAACTTTCAATAGAAGGGATACTTTGAGGCATGGGTCTGATACATTGAGGATCGTTGTAATGCCTGCCAATCTAGACAGGACTCCAATAAGGTGAGCCATGGGAAATAAAGTGTCAATGTATTATTGTCAATGCCTGTTTTTATTCAATATAGACCCGTGCAACACAGTGAGCCATCATTACATTTTTTATTGGCAAAGAAAAGGAAACCAGACTCAGAAAGATATTGTTCAGGCTTGCCAGGTATCAAGCGTAGTATTTGCGTAATGTGCTATATTCATGGAATATTATGTTGTAAAATGGCAAGGTGATATGTTCCTAGGAGAACCTACCCCATCACCATATACAAGCCTTCCCAATTGGTAGTAAGCTTATCGTGCTCGCCCGACCAGGCTACTTCTTCTATTCAGTGAAGCACCAAGTTGCCTACTTTAATAGGTTGCTCGTTGACAAACCAATCATGTAGGCAAGTTGTACATAGCTTATAGAGGGCTTCCTAAAGATATGTGTTGGCCCTTACGGAGGGGAGTAAGTTGAGTGCTTCTTGTGATGTGGAATTGTTAAGGGATTCCTGAAACATATTGAGGCGATACGTGTGGAGAGATACTACGATGAGGAGGATAGCTTCTAAGCCATAGGCAAGCATGAAAAGTGTATCACCTGCAACAGTTTTCTTCATAGTGCGGATAGACCACAGAACTCCTGGTAGCTCATCGACCCATTTCCCTTTGGCACTACCACGCTTCTTCTGCAAGCCGTGTAAGATGACTTTATTTTCCTTCAACCTAGCCATTGGTTATCAGGTATGTCACCGCGGTAAACCAAGATTAACATCCAAGGTCGTACACATATTTTGTAATTTTGTTTGTTTTAAATTGGCGCCTGTTACCAAATATCATTACTCTTGGCACCCCAAAACGAGTGATGATATTTTTCCAGATGAACATCCTCACTTCGGTGATTGTGACACTAGCAATGGCCCCGACGAGGGAGTGGCTTACGTAGTAGACTAGTATCCATTCGTTCGCTCATTCCACCACCATGACGAAGCTTACCACCAGCTTCGAGACGACCAGGTGCAGAAGCAGGGGTTCCTCTTGAACTACGCTAGCTATCCTAGGCAGCCAAGATAAATATGCTTTCAACAATTGGAACGCGCTATCTGCCTCTTGATTCCACTCAAAATGTGCGCGCTTTCTAAGGACTCGAAAGAAGGGCTGACAGTTATAAACTTATTTGGACATAAAACGGCCTAGGGCATTAATACACCCGGTCAAGCATTGGACCTCCTTCACTTTCCGCGAGGGCTTCATATCATGGATAGTCTGCACCTTATGCAGGCTTTCCTCTATTCCCCAGCTACTAATCATGAATCCGAAGAATTTTCCTGACTAAACTCCAAAGACACATTTAGGGTTAAGCTTCACATTGTATTGGCGAAGGATTTGGAACGTCTCTTGTAAATCTGCGGGTTGCTTGTCATCCTGTACGCTTTTGGTGATTATGTCATCCACATATACTTCTATATTCGTCCCAATGAGGGGTTCGAAGACTTTGTTTACCAGCCTTTGATAGTTAACCCTAGCATTTTTCAATCCGAAAGGCATAACCTTATAACAATACAACCCTCGTCCGGTTATGAAGGCCATCTTCTCTTGGTCCTCTTGATGGAGAGGAATTTAGTGATACATCGAGAAGGCGTCTATAAAAGTCAACATGGCATGCCCCGCAGTGGCGTCCACCAACGTATCCATTTTCGGCAGAGGATAGCTGTATTTGGGAGAAGCCTTATTCAAATGTGTGAAATCCACACATTCACCAGGAACCATTTGGGTTTTTTTTTTTACTAAAATCACATTAGAAATCCACTCAGGGTACTGTCACTATCGGATGAAGCCTTTGCCTAAAAGCTTCTGCAAGTCCACTATCCTAGCCACGCTACGCTCCGTTCCTATAAGTCTCTTCCTTTGTTCCACTAGCCAGCAGACAGGGTCTGCGTTCAGGCGATGCTCCATGACTGTTGGGTCTATGCTAGGCATCTCCTTTGACCCGAAGGTGAAGACATCCTTGTACTCCTATAGGAGACAAATGAGCACGCGATAGGTCTGCTCGGCCATTTCTCTACCCACTTGGCCTATGCGCTCTGGGCGCTCTTCCTCCAACGACACGATTTTTATGTCATATACTGTTTCTGGATATGGATGCTCCGAGTCCATCGAGGCAATGGTGCAGACAACCAAGGCCTCATACTGAATCTTTAGGAGGTGGGGGGCGATGACAGCTTTGACTTTGTGCAAGGTCAGGCAGCCTAAGATGACATTGTAAATAGTGGGGATGTCTACAACCAAGAAATCCACTTCAAAATTCCTCAACTTAGCCTTGTCGTCAACCCGTAAGGGGAGACGGATTGTTCCTATTGGGGGCCATAGCCTATCAACCGAAACCCATGATCGGATGCAACAAGGGTGTGATATCCCTTCTGGGATGTTTGAGCTTCTTAAGGCAGTCCCAAGTGATAATATCAGCCGAACGGAAAGTATCAATTAGGATTATGTGCGCAAGGGTGCTGGCCACCTTCAGCTCAACGACCATCGGATCATCATGAGGAAAGCTGAAGGAGCGGCCTCCCGATTGTCGAAGGATATGGGGGGAATGGTCAAGGGGTTCCTGCACTCGGTTCTCATAACCTGCTGGGTTCCATGAATTTGTGCCTTCATATTGTACGAAACACGCGTTCTGTGTAACCTCTGGCTAAGGGGGGCACGACTTCATTTGGGCATTCTTCCTCCCGCAACTCCTTATGGGACTGAATGGGGCCTTTACGAAAGGCTCTCTGACCCCTCTTCACGAACCTGTCTATTTGTCCTTTGTCTGCAAGCTTGTGGAGGGCCTTCTTGAGTTGTCTACACTCGGCGGTAGTGCACCCGTTCTGTTTATAGAACTCGCAGTACTTTCACACATTGTGCAACTTTGGAGCCTCGTTTATGTGATGTGATTTTTTCAGCATAAGGTGCCCTTTAGTTTCCATGAGTATGCTCGGCGAGTCTAAGGTGAAATGCGAGTCCCAAACGTCGCCCCTCTGCCTTTTTTCTACCCATGTCAAGTTCCTGTCTTCTATGGCCTTGGTTTTTCAGGAGCCATCCGACACTTCTGCGCATATCTCTGTGGACCATATAAAGGAGGTGACCTTTTTCAAGGCATTAGCCAAGGAGGTCTGCTTTTGTTTGGCTAGGAGAATTTAAACCATCCATTCTTCAATCCATTGAGGAAAGAGGTGTATATAACATCGTAAGGTTAGGTATTAGCATGGCCTCTTGGTGAAATCACTTCACAAACTCTACCAGCAACTCCTATGGGCCTTGCTTGATCTTGGATAAATGGATGTTGGTTCGCCTTTCCTTATGACTGGCAATGAATTGGATCACAAACTTATTAGACAAATCCTGGAAGCAGGTAACACTTCAAGGGGCAAGACCATTGAACAAGGCCTGTGCCACCCCCTTCAGGGTAGCCAAGAAGTACCGACAATAGGCAGCACCATCAACATCCTAGATGTACATCTGGGCTTTGTAAACCCCTGGATGCTCTTCAGGGTCCGTAGTCCCATCATACAACTCCAGGTTCTGTATCTTCACTTTCCCCTGTCTTGGTGCATCGATGACCTCCGCCTTGAAGGGTGCGGCGAACGGCACCAGGTGTGGATGCGCTTCTGTCCTGGACAACTCGATAGGAGTCTAGGGTTATTTTCCCACCGCAGCTACCGAGGGACTCTAATGGTGGTGGTTGATCCTAGGTGGGATACAGCATGAGTGTCTGCTTTTGCCAAATCCAGGCTGTGGAAACGGGGGTCTCGTGTCGAATGGCTGTGCGTGCAATCTAGAGCCATGGCCCACTCTAGGGTTCACTCTCTCTTGTGAGCCTCCCCTGAGGCCGCGAGGTCTGCTTCTACTCCTCAAACCAGGTCGTGCGTCGAGAATGGGTTGCATACGATGTGGAGGCTATTTTGGACATTGCTACCTCCTCTTGAGCCCTGTGGAGGACCTGTTGGGCCCGGATGATTTGCCAGGCATCCACTCCCATCACATGGCCTCTATTTTTAGGAAGTGGTTATTCACTAGCCGGAGGCCGAAAGGATCCCCGCACCTCTTCGACCCAAATGGGTTCCATCGCGAAGATGGGTTCCATCGCGAAGAGGGTTTACACCCCCTTGTAGGGTCATAGTCAAACACCGGCAAAGGCCTCATGGAACTCATGGCTTCTATGGATTTCTTCACCTACTTGGCCACTTACTGAAGTAAGGTATCTGTCACAGTGGTCATGAAATTTTTCAAGGTATCGACTATGACGTACGATTCCTATTGAGGTGGTCGTTGTCCAACCCAGCTTGGGGTCGCTCGAGAACTCTCATATGCATTATGTACCTCATGTGCCTTAGGCACATCGACCATGGGATTCTTGTCTCTCTTAGACCGAGCTCGAGTAGCGTCGCTTACTACCATCGGCCACTGCTCCTCCCCACAAACGGCACCAATCTATTTTGGTAGAGAGTATTCTTCAAGTACGATGTACAGAAGAACGGGCTTATGTGACAGCGGACGCACTTGGGCTTGGACTTCACGCTTGCTCCATTCAATCCTATAAAAAAGGCCCAACCCGGACATTGGATCTAAAGAACGCCCCTCTGATGCCCAAGTCAGCAAGGGTCCCTGGAAAGGAAATGACGAAGCTTCTAAAGAATAAAGTTGAAATCTTTATGGGGAAAATGTGTGGCCTTTCCTTGGAAGGAATATTTCAGGTTCCTAAGATGTTAGAGTGCAGCTTTGTCACATAGGTTGCTTACCTTTTTCAGGTTTTGCAGGTGTGTATTCATTGGGGCTATGACTAGGCGTTACTCTATAATTTCCATGTAAATTTCTCCCTTAATGGGATCGAGAAAGGTTGCTGAGACCAGAGCCCCTCCGCTTTTGGCCTGCTGTTGACGTGTGTAGGACCCTCAGGGATTTATCCCAAAACATAAGCATTTGTATTAGTTCAAATGTGTTATTTGTTTTGTAATTCGATAATTAGTTACTTACGCTTTTTATTTATACTATTAACTTGTCCGCGTCACTTATTACACGAAAATTAAGTAGTTTATGTTCTTATAAAATGTAATTTAACTAAATATTAGACACTAGAAATTCTTAAGATTTAGTTGATCACTATCGCCCTGTTTTCTTCAACTTTTTTTTATTATTTTAGTAACAAGTCTCATTCAGTTCAATTCAATTTATCAAAAATAAGTACGGTGAAGTTTAATTCAGTTCAACTTAGTTACATTAAACAAAATTATGTTTACAATTAAACAAAATTAAGTAAAAATAAGTTCACTTCAATTTAGATAAATTCAGCTAAATTAAGTTGGAAAAAAATAGGACTTATGTAGCTCAAATATTATGCATAATTTTTTTAAAGGGGTCAATATATCAAGAATGTTGTTACCCTTATATAAGATGTTCTAGGTCAAGCACTCGAGTTACCAAGCAATTTTGAGTAAGTACAAGTGATTAAGCAAGATGGAAATATTTTGGAAATTAAAATTGGGAGAAAAGTACTTAAACTCTTGAGACTTTTAAATAGATCACAAAAATTACTGAATTTTGGTTTTAACATTTGGGCTCATACTACCACAACATTTCCACATCAGCTATAAGACATTTTGAGTGTGTTTGGTTGGCTGAAAATCATGTTCCCAAAAAATAATTTTTTTCATTTTACATTTGGTAAAAGGCAGAGGGGCAAATTTTTTTTGGAGGGAAATTATTTTACCCCATCTAAAGGAAAAATATTATCCATTTGAAAATCACGTAAGTTGATTTTCAGGGGTGGGAGAACAAGGTGGACTCATGGTTAAAGTAGTCTTTAGGGCCTTTGACTTGGCTAGTTTCTCTGTTTGACCTACTGTTATGTCACTCTTCCTATGTTGTTTTCCGACAGCCCTTGGTATTTTTATTTTTTTGGAAAGTAAACTTAGCCATTGCTACTGTTAATGATTGTATTCTTCATTAACTCACACATTAATTAATTATATTGTAGATTTTACTAAATACTCCGATAATCTTCAATAACTCATACATGATCTAATTAATTTCATGCTTAGATATTAGTGGATACTTCTGTTCATCACTAATATCAAAAGTGTTCATAAATGAATTTATTGAAGGTGTTCATAAATTAATCTCTACTGGAAATTAATTTTCTT
This sequence comes from Selenicereus undatus, assembly GCA_017589665.1. Taxonomy (NCBI): domain Eukaryota; kingdom Viridiplantae; phylum Streptophyta; class Magnoliopsida; order Caryophyllales; family Cactaceae; genus Selenicereus; species Selenicereus undatus. The sequence continues at coordinate 63,751,794 of JACYFF010031958.1, forward strand.
TGTACCAGACAATGAAAATGTGGATGGAAATTTCATTTTCTTGAAAAACCATTTTACATGAAAAACGATCTTTTGAGAAAATGGTTTTCATCCCAACCAAACACATCTTAATACTTTTTCTTTTTGGGTAAGGAAAATGTTGATTAAGTTTTCATATTGAGGCTCTATTCTTTTCGTTGGTAAATCTTAATTTATCAACTTCAACTAACTTCAAACCACTTCACCAACTTCAATAAAAAAATACCTACTTCAACCCACTTCAACTAACTTCAACCCACTTCCCACTATTTCAACCAACTTCTACCCATCATATAAAAAAAATTCAACCCACTTCAATTTAATTCAACGCACTTCAATCCACTTCAACCAATCTCAACCAACTTCACCCTTTTCCCAATGAAAAGAATAGGCCCTGAGTATAGATCAAGTTTTGTCAATCTTTGAGCAACTTTAAAAGTGTATAGAAAGGCTCATTTGCAAAACTAATCTTCTACAGACAAACCCGCCCCCTACACCTCCCCATTCCCCCCAAAAAAATCATCGCATATACAGTATACGTTGGAAAAAAAAAGATTAAATTCACAACAAACTATCTTTAATATTGTAAGTGTCATCTAATTGTTAACGAATGATGTCCCTCATTCTTTTTGAAGTAAAAAGAATAACTGACTATTCTAGGTAGAAAATATCAATCGTTTCAAAAGTGTCGTTCTAAAGTTTCATATAAAAAAAGTCACTTGTATGCAATTATAACAACTAGAAAGAATTTATCCTAAGCTAGTTCTAAAATCTAATCCGTTTCACCATATCTGTTATGCATAGGATAGTCTCAGTGCAGGCTAAATTTTTAAATGCTTAATCCCTATTTAGCAATACGAATTTAACAAACATAAATATCTAAATTCCTAATATTTTAACATAGTCAAAATGTTAAAACATTAGTCTAAAATTTTAAATTATTTAACATTATTTAAGTTAGTTTTCACTAATGTGATTTGTTTTATAAATTTAAAAAGAAGAAATAAAATTGGTGATCTTAAACTCTGCGCATGATTATGACGAACAGATATACAAGTTCACAAAAGGAGTGTTGTAGAGACCAAAATGTAGTTAATATTGTCTATAATCAAGTGCTCCATGTAGTTAAGGTTGGGGGTCTAATATTATTAATTTCGAACTCCTCCATCTTTGACCGTCTTATGATCCTCTTTCTCAAAAGTATTGTCCGGGTGTCTTCTTGCTTGGCCCTTGTTCTTGTCCACCATACTAGACTTGCACCCGTAGTTTCCACATCCCACTAAAGATGTGCCTGTTTCGTGTTTACTTTTCATTTCATTCATTTTATTATTTTAGCACTTAAAAATTCAATCCTTTTTACTTTTTTATTTTGTTACTACAAATTATCACATTACATGCATGTGATCATTATAAAGCTTGATCACGTTTTATTTTAAAAATGTAGAGGTATGGTCTCCAAACTATATTCAACGGGTGTTTTTAAGAAGATCTTTTATAATAAATATATTATCTATAACTTTGTTTTTGGTTGGCCAATAAAACACAATGGCTAATAGCTTGGATGCTCTTTTAATGAACAAGCAAGGTTTGCTCTTGAGCCTCCTTCACTAGAAGCCTAGAGAAGGAGTGAAAAACCTTACCAACCCTATCAGACTTCACATGAGGACTACCTACAAAGCACTCTTATAACCTTAATGAGGTTCTTTCAACTACCATTCAGAGAGACCCCCTTCCATGACCCAAAGTACACATCTGTTTCTCCTTTGATTCATCGGCTTATGACCCTTGGTTTGCTCCAATCTCTTGGTGGCAATCTTCTAATACTCATTAATGACCTTAGACTTGTACACGAGCATGTCCAATCCATAAGGCTCGGAGTAGTCACGTGTGGTAGCACGATGTGAAATCCTATTATTGGACTCGAAGTGTTCTTGCAAAGACTCAGCCACGGTTCCTTTGTTTGCACTGGTAAAGAGGCTCCCTTTGAGACATATCTTGGATTGCACTAGGCGTGCTACAGAATCAACTGATGATTTTATGGATGGTAATTCTACTTTTGAACCTAGTTGGCATCATCCACATTCATTTTCGTACTCCAAGTATTGGTAATCTTTGGCATTTCTTGTAAGCTAGGCGAATTTGTTAGAAATTAATAATCTAGAACATCTTTATGTACTAGGTTTTTAAAATCTTCCATAATATTCTAGTATCTTCTAGAGTAGCATGGAACATTTTGGAACATTCTAGAATCTTCCAGAACATTTCAGGACCTTCCCAAAAGTCGTAGAAGTTTTTGGATGACCCTATAACGCTCTTGGTTAAACTAAAACCTTCTAGAACAAATCTACATGTTCCATATTAATATATTATCCTACCGTTGTAAATATCTAAGGGCATCCAGATACTTCTAGGGGAATATCCTAGATACTTATAACGTAATATCTAGATATTTAAAAGATATTAAGATGGAGGGTCGTAAAAACTTAATAATAGTCATATGATCAAATCAATCTCCACCATTCATTAACAAGATGGATGGCTATACATACCCCCAACGAGGGCTTATTTGTATGAACAATCAATACCATCAAAAAAAAATCAAGCATTCAGAAATAAAAGTCATCCATTCCAACAAACTATTCCTATCTCTCCCTCCTAATTTAATTCGTATATTATGTTCTCCCACCATAACTGCAAACCACTCATATCTTACGTTCTTGGGCCATCCCAATCAAGTCAACCATCTACCACCCATTTAAAATTAAGCCAAGCATATTCTAGCCATTTTGGCTAAATCCCAAATTAATCCAAGCCACCATAAGCCATCTTCAAGCAATCCAATTCATTTTGAGCAATTTGCTACAAGTGGATCAATTATCAATCCAAGCAAATTGAAACTTTACTTTCCAAGCATTCACTAGAGTACGATCTTATCATGGTGGGGAGAAAATAGCAAAGGTAAAATCATCGAATACTTTGATTTTACACATAAATTGCTGGAGAGATTAAGAGGTAAGTTATTCATACGAATGCCATGTTTGATTGAAGATTATAAGTTAACCTTTCAAAACTACATGTTTTGGAAAGGCAAGACACATGAACTTATAAAAGCATGCGGCTTGCTTGTTGTGCTTGATGATTTGGGAGCTTGTTGGACATTTAAAGTCACCACATGAGATTTAGGAGGAATTGGACAAGGTATGTTCTAAGTATAAAGATAAAAAAAAAAATTGAATAATGAATTATGATATATTATCCCTTGGGTAGAAGCAAAAGATTTTAAATGTCAAATGTATGAAGTTACAAAAAGTATCTCTAAACGGGGAGTGATTAGTCAAGGTAGGGGACAAAGAATATCATAATGAGAAGGTAATTTACTCCAATTATGAAAACACCCAAGGAATGTGTGTACCTAGCTTGGTTTGCCATGAAGAAATTGTTACAACTAACATGGCTATGGATACTAAAGGATTAGTAGATGTTAAAAAATTAGAAAATATTCAAACTTCCATTCAGCAAGAGACTCATTCACGGGATGAAGAAACCTTCATATCACCAATCAGCAGATAGGATCTCTATCACCGCAAGAAGACATTTGAGATTCCTTCACATATATACAAACGGCAACTCCCCTGGTTGAAGGGAAAAAAAAATTGAAGATAATCCCAAGCCTTTGCACCTAGTTGAAGAAGATATTCCAAATAAGGAAGTGTTTGGCAAGAAACAAATAGGTTCCACAATAACACATAAAGAAGCATATCAAGAGACGTAGAAAATCTTTAAAGTAAAGACTCCACAAGAGGTCCAAGTTCAAGCTCACATATGGATTAATATAGGATATCTTTTCAATCATGGTTATTCATTGATCCCATCAAAGATGAATGGGCCAACATGAAGCAACTCTTTGATAAAATAGAATGAAATCAAGCAAAATATGATAAATATGTTCAAGGCCACAAGAGGGAGAAGAAATGGAGACAAGATTGGAAGTCATTCAATGCACATATATTCTTCAAGATCATGCATATTCAGAAGAGATATTGTATGCTATGACACCGAGCAACAACGGTTCAAAACATGGTCATAATGATGACGGTCTGCAAGAGCAATGCAAATTCAGAATGCAAGGATGTTTCTAGCTTAATGGGGAATGTTAGAAACTAATAATCTAGAAAAATCTTGATGCAATAAGCTGCAAGAATCTTAACAATATATACAGGCATTTTCTAGATTATCATGGAACCTTCTGAAATTTTCTAGAATCTTCCATAACATTTTAGGACCTTCTCTATAGCCGTAGAAGTTTTGAAATTACTCTAGAGTATTCTAGGTTAAACTATAACCTTCTAGAACATATCTAGTATGTTTCATGTTGCTCTACACTTGTCAACATCTAGGAACATCTAGATGCTTCTAGAAAAATATCCTATATACTTGTAGCATGATATCTAGATATTAGAAAAGATACTAAGATGAAGGACTATAGAAACATAATAATAGTTGTAGGATCAAATCAGTCTTCCATCATTCATAAAGAAGGTGGAGGGCTATAAATACATCCAAGCATGGCTCATCTGTATCAACAATCAAAACCATAAAAAAGAAATCAAGCATTAAGTAATAAAAATCACCCCTTCCAACAAACTACTCCTATTCTCCCTTGTTTCAATCTTAATTCATATATTCTATTCTCTTACCATAACCAAAGTCACTGCTATCTTCCATACATCTTTAAAAATTTTCCAACATAGTCAATTCGATGAATGCGTATAGATACCCAACTCATGCTTGAAAATTAAAATATCCAAGTTGCGCACATGTTTTTCAACATAAGCGACGAACTTGATCTCTTTGGCCTTTCTTATATAAGAATAAAGAGGTTGAATTAATTATATTTGAGCCACTGAAGCTTAAAAGAAGCAGTTGGAGATTGTGTACGGGCAACATCAGCTCTAACTCCATGGCTCCATGAATGGCATAGTGTTTAAAATGGCATATTATATATACCTATTCAAATTCATCCTGACTCTTATCTATCATCATCGATTAATTTACCCTATCTGAGATCTCTACTCATCTCAAATCTATTCAACTCATGTCAAGGCCTCTTGCCTACTAGGTTAACATTTTGCTCCCATAAATGAAGTTCCCTTTTTTAACAACCGCCATCCCTAGGGCTAGTAGTTTTAGTGATTTTGATGGAGTTCCGCCCAAAATTGGCCAAGATGCTAGGTTTATATCCTTAAACTAGCACTTGTAATAATAATAAAAAAAACTTGACTATATTCTAAATAACCTTGATGGCCACACATAAGAGAAAACGACTCTATGGGTCACATGCCGCAAGTATGTAAGCCATGAATTTTGATATAATTAAATTGACAATTTATAGCTCAACAGGTCACACACATGGAGCGCAAGGGGTTTACATCCCAAACCATTTGATCCATTAGTAGGAGATGAGTAACTGATCAGAGGGTTGGCACACATGACCTTTCAGAGCAACAACTAGATAATATAAAATGCATGCACTCGGGTATTAGACTTACATGTGCTCAAAAGGACTTACGAATCAATCGCATTACAGCATTCAACACGTGAACTGCTATACAATGTGGGATTCCTTAACACTTATTAACAAGAGCATCTAAGAAAATCATGTCTTACGGAAACCAATAACATCTATATGCTTCTAAAGAGCATGGGAAATGGGGTACAATTAGAAAGGGGAGAACTACCACGTGCTCAGTGGGTAATCTGCATCCTAAAAAGTAAAACATTTCCATAGAATATAGTAATAGTCCCATACAACATTAGTTAATAATAGCGTAGTAAGCATGAACCAATCAACCATCACCTAACTTCTCCACTGTCAGTAGCTAAAGAAATAGAATGAGATGAATCGTCCTAACTTCAATGTGGCTCTTAGTCACCTGAGGTTCAGCTGGGCGTTACTTACTTAGGTACCTATTTATAAGTTCAATTATGATGATCAACAAGAAGGTGACCACAAAGACAATACATTGAAATATCTTAGAAACAAGAGTTCGTAAAACAACTCCAGTCCAAAGACGATATATTTAAGCTACTTCACATCAAAGCCTTGCTTCTAAGCCAATTAAAATCCTTTTTGGGAAATTGTCACACTTGTTAAACAATAGGTTCAAAGAAGACGCTTGAGGTTCAACTAGGCTACTTACTCAGTACACATTCAAAGCTTATTAGTGATAACATACAGCAAAAGGCATTTAAAATTCTAATTCAAGTCAGACAAGCTAATATAAAGCTATTTCACATGAAGGAAGCTACTTTTGACTTAACCGAAAACTTTTTGAAGAGTTTTTGTAGTATTTTAAATGTTAAAATGAAGTAATTTAGAAAACAGATAGATTGAGGTAAAACTACTTTTCAGGGCATTGGATTAAATCATTAGCGTTCTCTTGAGTAAGTATTACAACCGACGACTTTTTGTGTCCTCGGGACCTCCCAAAATCTACCGACTCCTACCTTCATTAAGGCAGTGGCAACTAAGATTTTTCCTCTATATAGGATCATAAAGTTTACTCCCAAGATCAAGTCCTTTCTTAACACCATGCTTCTAGCCAAAATGTCTCAAGTGCAAACTCGCTTTCGATAATTTAAAAACAATCATGCTTTCTCAAAATTAATTTTGGTGGCAGCAAGCATTAGCTATAGAAAACTAGCAACAACTTAGCCATAAGAAGATTCACATAAAGGCTCATATCCACATGAATAATTTACGATTACAATCACAGATATGTTTTGTCAAAAATGTGTTTTCCAAAATTGGATTACAATGTGGAACATCGCTTAAATCACTTTGGGCTTGGATTAAAATCATTGAAAAGGTTAAATTGATCCTTTAGCAAAAGGCACTTTTTTTAAGTTTGTTTGCAAGCTATTCAAATGCGGCTACATATCCATTCAAATGAACCCGTAATAAATAGCTTAAGAGGTTAAGTAATTCAACAGCCCATCGGCTGAGGCCATTTAAACAAGTTTAAAGTGAATCACAAGTCTTAGCAAGTTTTTAGCTCATAGCTCACGAAGCCTTTTAACTTGAACTGGGCAGCCCTACACAATTTGGTTAAGTGTTTGACCAACTCAGAGGTCCTGCAATTTGACACGACCCACGACAAACACATCAAATAAACAATTTGCGACTCTGGAGTTCCCTAGATTTTATGGAGATAATTTTAAGGGGCAACTTTTTTAGAATGTATTTCCAAGTACCTACTATTTTAGGTAAATTATTAATAGTGATCTATATTTTATGAAACAGTTATATTATAAAGTTTTTTTCTTGCAAATTCGTCCCTGAGCTTTTTGAATTTTCAATTTTTGGTCCAACTGGGGTTCAAAATGCAAATACTCAAATTTGTGGGTCTTTTTAATAAAACTAAGCTTATATTTTTGTTTGGACTTCTTATAATAACTTTACTGGTACTAGTTATCACATATCTACTACTTATATAATAAATATTATATTTTCAATGATTAACGGCCCACCATGCTTAGCAAAATAATTAAAGCTTACTTAAAGAGTTTCGACCATTACTTAAACTTAGTCGGCGTTAGACTGTGGTTGTTCCTCTAACTTCCAATTTACAGAGATTGTTAATCTCAACTATACCTTCCTTAGATTAGGTACAACACTGATCCGTTTCGTTCCCTACCTTGAACCGCAGTCACTAATCAATATTTTTATATTTTTAGAGGATAGCGAGACTTTAATCAAGAAATTATAATATTTAAGACATAAGATTCAATTGAATAACGTTCGCTACTAGGAAATTTCTTTCATTAAAAGTTTGAAAATGAAAATATAACAATGGAAAGATTGAAAAGGGACTTAAGTTAAGATCATTAGAGATGCTTGTTCATAGAGAAATGGAGATACCCAACTTCTCTTTTGCTCGGATATGGTCAAATGACTGTCCCTTCTCAGCACTCAGCTCTCTTTTTATAGAGTTATAATACATAGGATGCTCTAACAGCTACAGTACACACCGATTTTGCACATGGTTATAGTTACATTCACATGACTATAGTTACATTCACATGACTATAGTAAATTGCCTTATTTTACAGAGCTAACACTTGTCACAATAGTACAATAATAAAACAACTACTTTTCAGAGCCTTTTAATGCTGACAAGACTAGTCATCCATATTGAGATTCTGCATGCCTTCATCTCCAATATTAATAATGTCTTCTAGTCCATCATTATCCGAATAATCATCAAAATCTTCATCTAGTTGAAGATGCTCTGGGTCCCATTTTTCAAATAATTCATGAAGATATTTCTTTTCCTTTTCCTAATAAGAATTTACTAGCTCAATATTAAAGAGATAATTAAAGACGTCCTATGAAGTAGCTTCTTCTATCGTCGTATATTTGCTAAACTCATTATGATAGGAAAAAGTAGTATTTTCGTAGTACATTAGCATTACTTCTTGCTCAATCAATGTCCACATTTGATGGTAAATATTGAGAAAACCGATGGTCGTTGCTAAAGTAGGATCACGAGCTAACTAATGTCGTTCCGAAAATCATTCTCGTTGTTGATCTCTAGAATTGTCTAAATCAACTAGTTGAACCAAATAATGGGCTGGTTTGGCCTTTCCACTTTCCTACTAAATTAGTGCGCAATGTACATTGACGTATAAACATCTATTGTATGGAATTTTTGTTGGATCATCAGGAGATGTAAGAATCCACTAGATCCTTCTGAACATGCACTGTTCATATTTAGTTAGTCTTGAGAAAAATGGGTACTTCAGATTTGGGATTTCCATAAAATAAACTACCATTCCATATTTTGAGGCTTTCACGACTAGGTCATTTGGAGATATTGAATTTGCTCGAAAACTAACACTACCTACTCTAGATCTGTTGGGAAAGTAGATTGTTGTACTCCAAGATTCCCAAAAATTATAGGAATAATTATGACAATAGTTGATGCAGGCTACATATCACTTGTTGAACCATTTTTCTTAAACATGAGAACTTATTTTTTTCTTGAATATCATAGGAACATCTTAGGTAATTAACTTGTAACTCTAGAAGGGAAAACTTTTGGGTATTAGGTAGGTAGAAGATAGCAAACCAAAATGTGATCTACTTTTTGTGTGAAATTCCAAAACATCCACAAGTATTTTACTAGAAAGACAAATTCGTTCTAATAGTAATGGCATTTCATTTTGGATTTCCTCATTTTCCAGCAGAAGTTCTACTTTGGTGATATCCATTGGCAAGCTCACAAGTTAAACTATCTGACATAGAATTCTTTGATCCCTGTATATGTTCAATAGAGAAAGGAAATTGGTTAAGCCATAATTGTGAACGCAGGAATCGTCCTTACGCTTGCATATTTTATAAATTCTTTTTCAGAAAACCAAGTATTCATTTGCAATCAGTTTGAATAAGAAAAGGTTTTGGAGCTAAAAATATTAAGAACATTTCAACTCCGCTTATGACTGCAAGGATTTCTTTTTGCATCGTGGGATAGTTACATTATGCCTTATTAAAACTTCCACTATAACATTCGCAGAGTTCTTCTCCTTCTTTGATTTTGAGTACCGCACTCCTGTTCTCATTGCTGGCATCTGTCTTAAGAATTAAATCATCTCCTTCCCTAGAAAAGTTAAGAATAGGAAGATCTTTACACATTTTTTGAAGTTTTGAACAATCTTTGAATCACTAGGGGGTCCATGTCCAACTTACTTCTTTCTTGAGTTTTTATTACAATGGCTTTATCAGTTTAGCTAAATCTTTAATGAAATCTGAAGCATAGATAAGGCATCCAAGAAACTTTTCTAGCTACTTCCTATCTTTAATCTTTTCAGGAAATTTTTTTATTTTTTTCAGAATGCGCTTTTGTAGAATGATTTGTCCAACTTTTATTTCTAAACCTGAAAAGTCAATCTCTTGTTTAGCATAAATGTACTGGTTCTTACCAAGTATAATACTATGAACAATGCATCTTTGGGTGACAGCTATGACATCATCTTTATGCCATTATGTGGTTTTGGAAAAGATAAGGATATCATGGATATAAACTAAACAACAATGGTAAGGTCTTTAAAGATGATATCCATTCTTCTTTGGAATATTTGAGATGCATTTTTTAGGCTAAATGGCATTACTGTCAACTCATAATGTCCTTGTGGGGCACTAAACACAGTAATGCTTCTTTTTATCTATTTTTATCTGCCAGTATCTGCTTTTGCAATTCATTTTTGAGAACCAAGGGGCTTCTTGATCTCTATTAGAAAGGACTATTTTGTTAGGAATATAATAATCGTCAAAGACAGTATTATCATTAAGCTTTTTAGAATTGATTAGCATTCTTGATTTTCCTCTTTTTTCTTCAGCATGATTTCTTACCATAAAAACGGGATTGGTGTGAGGACTCTTGCTATGTTTTGTTCATACTTTATCCAGAAGTTCTTTGATTTCTTTATCAAATTCATTGATATCCTGGTGTGTATACACCATTTGTTCGACTTGAATAATAGTAGTGGGATTTAACAAAGTAATTTTCGCAAATGTCTTATCTTTATTACAAAATTTTAGTGGATTATCATAGTAGAGTTATTTACATAATTACTCTTGTTGTTCAATAATTTGCTTTTTAATAGATAGCTAAAAAAAGACATTGTCAGTGTTATCTCATGTTGTACTGACATTGCCTTCTCACCATATTATTTGCATGTAAACTCAATTTTCTAATGAATATAAGTCTTACTTAATTTTTCAATAGGAACTGAGCGGCCATTAATTGTAAATATTATTTGGTTTATGGTCTGTATAGTCTCTGAAAATTACTTCCAATAATCATACCATGAGAGGGTTAATTAGTAGCCCATAGAACTGGTATAATACATTAGACTCTTCCTAATTCTATGGATAGCCCTTCTATTGTCTCGTTATGGCTCATAATGCGATTATCAGCTATCCTTACTTGTTAAGGATTCTTGGTGTTTTTCCACATAAATTTTGGAAACAATGCTCCTTTTCCAAAGCATACAGAACAACCACTATCTATATAAGTACACAATTCATATTTATTATATTCCTCTAAACATATATTTATTGGGATATAGATCCTATTAGGATTTGTATTAGTAACTTGATAGCATATCTCCATAGTCACATTTTTGACAAATTCATCTTTGTAGATTAGTTCACTAACCATTCTTATTTTATACTCAATGACTTTTCTATCTAGACTCATACTTCGATCTACACTATGTCATGCGGGTTCAAAACTCATTCTACTTATTTCACTGGTCATACTAATTGTATCATCTTCTTTAAGTTCTTCTTTAGTTGATGAAGACCCTTTGCCCCATTCTGATCTTTTACCCATGCTTCTTAAAATGGTAATCTTACTATCTTCATTAATTTTTATCACATTTTTCTTATAGATTTTTGTGGGATTAGCAAAGCTAGCAATCCAACATCTATCGATTTTTATCTCCTGCGGATTGGATTTTATCATTTGAATCTTTTGCATTGTTTTTGTCTCTATCATTGTTACCTTAGTTCTTGGATCTATAGTATTACTTAATTTGTAGATAATTTTTCAAAATATCCTTAATGGATATCCACCTCTTTTCATGTTCATCCTAACTATTTTTATTTTAAGGGATAGGAAGTTTTTAACAAATTTATCTATATTTTTTTTTATAGAAGCAATTTATCTCCCAGAATCACATAATATCCATGTCAAAAATTGAATCCCACTAATCCATTACATAAATTGCTTTTAATCCCTATAACAATTTGATTAGTAAATTTGGTACGTCTAATATCATAGAGCAAAGCATAAAGATCAATATCTTTGCCATAATATTGTAATGGAGTAATTTGAACGTGGACACTTTCAACATGGATATGCCTGTATTTTCTATCTTTATTGTGCTTGAGGACACTTTTTTCAGTTAATGAGATTAACTTCTCCCATATTGTACTCACAGTCTTTGATTTCTAGATCTCCTTCCATCATTTCACATATGTATTTGCTTTTTAATTAAAAGATGGACTTTTTATAAATCATGTGTTTCTAAATTATAGGAACGACCCAATCTCCTTTGACTTCTTCGTTCTCATTGTCTACAACAAACTCTTCTCCTTGAAAATCACCAAGACTAATCGAGCTATTTTCTACTATATGATTGGTCCCTTCATAATTACTCTCTTCATATTTGTCTTCAAGTATAACCTCAACAATTCCTTTGTTGTTATTTAGAACTAGGTCTAGTGCCTCTTCCTCACTTAGCTCAAAGTAATCTAGTCTTGCTAGAGTTTCAATTAGCTTATTATTCTTCCTATTTTTGCCTTTATTAGCATAATGTCCTATTTCTTCGTATGCCCAGCATTTGTAGTTGCTTTTCCTTGCAGGACAATAAGCTGTTTTTCTAAAAATCTTCATTTTTTAGGACTTAGTTTAGTATAATATGTTTCTTCTATATATCTCTTCCCTTTCCTTATTGAAGCTCCTTTTCTTATAAGTTTTTTTTCTTCTCTTTTCAAGTTCCTTCCTCTATTCGTGAGGTGAATCCCAACAAGCTAGGAATTGCTTCTTAATTTTCCTTTTCTTTTGAAGATCAAGACATTGATCACTGACCCATTTTTTTAAATAAGAGATTTTTGAACCAATGGTATCAATGACATCTGCTCTTTCAAATCATACAATGTATTTTTCATCAATTATGGAATTTTTCGGATATGAAAATTTGTTATAGAACATACCAAGATTAGTTTCATTATGCCCAATTTTTTAATAATATTGACTAAATTTAGTAATGTAATTCTCTAGATACCTTATATCCCATAACTCTATATTATTAATCTTTCTTTGTCATTTTCTTCTTTTTTCTTCAAAATTAAGTTTAGCTCCTATAAACTCAGTGTCAATTTCCTTACATAAATGTTTGAACATTGCTGCTGGTGTTTCCATCATTCTTAATACATTTTTACCAGCTTCATTTAATGAATCATATCAGTTAGCTACAATGCCAGAAAAACTATGCTCAATATAATTTAAGAAATTTCTTGCAGTCCATGTGGCAGTTAAATTTATGATACTATTCATTCCTCTTTTCGAGTGCTCAAATATTTTTCTCTATTATGAGCTACATTGATGTTGAAGATATATCCAGTTTAGCTAATTAGAGTAAAGCCAAATTCTTCAAATATCGTAGTTTTTCTGGGGATAAACGCAAAAGAAAACTTCGTTGTATATCCTGCTAGAACGTACCTAGGCTTCATAAAGTAGGTATTTCTTCTAGAAGGTTCGCCAAATTCCTCAGGTTTAGGAACTACGTTGTCAACTAGATTGGACTCAATTTCATCTGTGTTAAGTTCTTCTCCAATCTCGTTAATCTCATCGTCAAATACCATTTTATGATTTTTTTTATCCAGTTTCTTTCTAATTTCTTCTAAATGTACCACATTAAGATCTTCTAGCTTAATTAGGTTCATCTGCTGATATATTTCTTCTTCTAATTGGATATTAATTGTCTCTTCATTACCATAAGCTAATATGTCATGTTTATCAATAATTGCATGCATCATTTTGTTTAATTCTTCTGAATTTTATGCTTTGTCAAACATATCTTATAGTTCGTCAAGATTATACTGTTTATACTCCATCCTCTTCTTCTTTTTCTACTTTTTCAGATGATTTTTCAGTTGATGTTTTTCTTACTTCTTTTTGAATTTTTATATCAACGAAAGAAAATGGATTTTTGTTTCTTGGGTTTCAAAAAGGGTTATTATGCTGAAAGGGAGTACTAATACTTAAACTCGATTTTCTACTGTGTCTAATTTCATTAACTAAAGAAAAATGAATTACAAATAGTTGCTTCTTAATCTCCTTGACTTCAATCTTAATTTTCGCTAATTCAGCTTTTAATTCTAAAACTATATCAGTGATATAATTTAATTAAGGTGTTACTGAAATTATTCCTTCTGGTGAGTGAACAATATGTGAATAACTAGGAACAGGACAAGTGTGTGATGATTCTAGCATTAAACACAATTAATTAGCTTAATTAAGTATTAATTAGCTTAATAATCTTGATTATTTTTTATCACGTGGCTTTGATACCAAATCAAAGAGGGCCTAGAGTAGTACTTCTAAGAAAAATTACATGTGTACAAAATAAAAAATTTCTAAAGTAAGTTTTTAATGATAGGGGTTTAAAATGCAAATGTGAAAAGTTTAGGGCCTAAGATGTAAAGTAAAAACAGTGAACTGTCCCTTTAAATTAGTTTCCACAGAATATTGACCCTTTTAAATATATTCTACAAACATGGTCCCCTAACTATGATTTCCACACGAAGCAAAGTATCTGGCAATGAAATTTCCTCACATAAACAACACCGAAGGAGCATAACTAAATTGGGAGTCGAACTGTTGCTGGGTTCACAACCCCATTCTAGTGATGGATCAAAATGCTAAACCAGCAGCAACCCTTCCCCATTTCCACCCTCTCATAGTCAAGCACGTGCACATGGTGAAATGTATCACCATGTCCCAAGGTTATTATTCTAATTCATTAGCAAGTTGTTTTCATGGCTCCGCAACTAGACTAATCCAAATGGGCGCACTAGAATCATTACCACAGCAAACTAGAAGCAACAACATTTAATAATAGCTCACCAATTCGAATCCCTATCTCCCTCACGTAGCACCGCCCCAAATTTACCTCAAGAGTCAAAAATCATTCAAACGATTATCACTTCATCTCAATTCCAGCATAAATCCATTCCAACTCTTTTTCCTCAATCAAATTTCGACTATATGCACCAAACCCTAATTTTTCCATGATTAGCTAAACTTCATGGCTACGTTTCATATGATTTAAAATTAGAACTAAGTGAGGAATAGAGACTTACCCACCTTAATTTCAAGCTTTTGGACTCATTTTAGGGTTGGTTTGGTCATATTTATAGTGGATTTTACTCATGTCCTTGTCCTTCCTTGTTCCTACCCTACCTCTACTAATCCTCCTACCCTACCTCTACTAATCCTCTACTGTATCTGCTGCTGTTCCTTCCCCACCACTTCTTGGCTACTTCTTCCTCCTAGTGCTGCTGGCTTTCTTCCTTCCTCTACTTTCGGCTTCTTCTTCCTCTTCCATTGATTTTGTCACATCTTCTCATCGCCCATTTTGTTTGCAACTATGTGGAGAAGGATTTCACAACCTAGCAATAGCAACCGGTTGCTCCACTGCTGCTTTGCTCGTCTTACTCGCTCACCCTTTCTCTCTTCCTCTCTCTTTGGGATGGGGGGAAGTAACATTGAAATTTGGGGCTTCTGCCCCTTACTCGAGAGTCGATACATCATCGACCCCCCTTATGACGTTTCTTTTCCCTTTTTTTCTCTCGAATTCACCAAAAGAGGATATGGGTTAGGCTACTTGGGTAGTTGGGTGCTAGGTGGTTTTGGGCACCTACTAATCTTAATGTTAGCTAGGTGTCGAGCAAATAAGTTGATCGAACCAATTTCACTGAGCATTTAAGTAAATCATTTAAAGGGTCTCGCTTAAATTAACACATTCAATTAGAAAGTGAAAATAATATAATACAGTATTTAAACTTAACTAAAATTTCTAGGCATGACAAGCGGGCACTTATGCTATGAAGCTAGGAGGTAAATTTGACAAGGCTATTACACTTTTCCTTCTAATGATCTTAGTTGAAGCATCCATAGATCGTGGAACATCCTCTGAAGGATCAAGACTGCCCAATTTTGCAGAAAGGCTATTAGGAGATAATGAGACTCCTATACTCAAATAGTCAAAGGCAACTTGGCTAAGAGAGTTCATCAAATTCTGAGTGGGTCGGTCACAGACAATCTTATCCTAGTTTGATTAACCATCTCAACCAGATGAGTTGCATATTCCGTCAATTTTGTCTAATTCCTTCCTCACCTCATCATTTTTGGATCAAATTTCAAGCAACAAGAAGGTCCCTATGAGCTTCCTCTACTAAGTTGAATTTTAAAAGAGCTTTGGCTCTTCTAAACTGAATTTTCGCATCGGAATAGTCAACACATAACTTCAACCAATGTGCTACAAGGTTAAGGTTAAGATACATAGCAAGTTCCTCAGAGTATTTGTGTCCTCCTCATTTGATGGATCAACAACACATAGGAACTAAAGAGATTTATCATACCTTGTAATAGCTTGCTTAAAATCCTTGTTTTTTAACCTTCCTCTTTCAAAGATTTTGATTTAAATAGTGCAATCCTGGAGTCATCATATCTATAAGGAAATTTCTCATGTCTTCATTGATTTCTTCGTTGATTTGGGATTTCTCGAAATTATCTAATAGTGGTGGAACCCATAATGGTAGGGAGCCTGATCAAAATTACTACACAAGCACCAGAGAAAGAAATGGGATAGAAAGGGAACCCATCCAAATTATACAATCAGATAGTAGCAAGGGGACACTAAAAACCCTAAAAACCCTAAAAACACCTAAGCACGTACACACAAAAGTAAAACTAAATGCATAAAAGAGAAATTACAATTGAAAGGAAGAAGGAAACATTCATTGGATGTTGTGACTGGCAAAAATGTGTCACCGGCTTTGAGTGAGTGGTGGACTAATGGTTTGTGTGGCTTAGTATGGAACACACAAATAAGAGAAGTGATCTTCTCTATAGTTGTATCAATTTTAAGTTTATCAAAAGTCTATCCATGTAAATTATTCTTATTTATAAAATGGGAATCTGAAACTTTACAAGCAATTTGAAGTCTATTCAAACAAATACCCTAATTGAAACGAGAATATGAGATTATTGAAAAGTTAGTTATATAAAAAGGTAAGGAAAACTTTCGTCTAATTTTACACTTCACTCAAAAAATAAGATGTTTTTTCCTTATGTTTTTTATATAATCAATCTCTCGAAAAATAAATTCTAAACACACACACACA
This sequence comes from Selenicereus undatus, assembly GCA_017589665.1. Classification (NCBI taxonomy): domain Eukaryota; kingdom Viridiplantae; phylum Streptophyta; class Magnoliopsida; order Caryophyllales; family Cactaceae; genus Selenicereus; species Selenicereus undatus. The sequence goes on from JACYFF010031958.1 coordinate 63,768,790, forward strand.
CACATCCAAATGAACATGCACATATGCTTACGTACATGCACGTTCACACATATGCCATGTGCATATTTACTCTGACATACATTCACTTTTGCATGTAATCTCATGTACTCACTCTTGTGATTATCTCACTAATAGGATTAGATTTTTCTAACCTTGTGAAATACTGCTTGTTAGTGCATGATGATAAGAACCTTTAGATTTGGTTTTTGAGTATCTTGTGTGTGTTGTTTGATCTGTGTTGAACCTTTATTCATAAAGGAAGTATACCTCATGTGGTTATATGTCCCATGGATAGCCACTTGTTGAATTCTCAACCATCTCAGAGCCATGTACTCAACGTAAAGTTCGGAGTCACACCTACAATGCTTACCCTCGTGTTAGCTCAAAGCCTTGAAATACCTAGTTTCAATGTCCTTAAAACTTGGTTAGAAACATTGGTGCATGCTCAAATGTTAATTATTCAATTGATATGTATCTAGCCTCAATGGACTACTAGGGTCGATAAAAAAAACCCGTACCCGCCTAGAACTGCATAAAACCCGCCCCAATAGGTATGGATATGGGTGGTGAAAATGGAAAAAAATATGGGTATTGGGATGGAATTGCTAAAATGGGTATGGGTATAGGTTCTACCCACCCCATACCCTTGTTATCAATACCCACACCATATATGCCCCATATCTACCCATATAAAACCTGTACCATTTGTTTAAAGTTCTAATTTGTTGCTTATAATTGGATATTTTGCTACTTGCTTTAAGTTGTATGGCATTCAAGGCTTCGATGAGACATTTTGTTAGAAACTATAATTGTCAAGTGTTAATTTATTCCTTTAATTGGCAAACTTTTAGTTGTATTCAATGTGATATGATATGTTGTTAAAAACTTGGTGTTAATGTGACATATTGACTACTTGATGTCGAATGCGAATACAAAATGGGCCTTTTTTTTATCTATACGTACCGAATAAAACCCCCACACCCGCAATACCTAGTGGGCATGGGTATAGATATAACTTTACAACACCCAATGAGTTTGGGTATGGATATGGGTATTAACTTTTAAAATGGGTATGGGTGAGGGTATTGCTAAACCCACCCTGTACCTGCCCCATTGCTACCCCTAGACAAACCCCACGCATTCTCACCAAAGACTTTAACTACTAAAAGTCAAAGTGTCTGACACTACCCTAGATTTGCATAATCAAACTATGATATATGATCAATTGAATGGCCATGTTTTGTCAAATTTAGTGCGTAGAAAATTATTTTCTAATTTTGATTTCATGCTTAGGATGTCATGATACTATACCTCAGAATAATGGTCCTTCAAGATCACCTTGATTTATCAAGAAGTATCATGTTCGTCAAGCTCATAGATATTATGAATAGTATGGATGGATAATTGTTATACAAATGTGATAGTACCACCAATTTTTATAAAAATTATCTTATAGCTTGTTATCCTTAATACTGATTTTGATGGACCACATTCCATGTAAACCTATTAATTCATGCCTCGAAGTTGATGGAGATTGTCATGCCAACTTAGGTGCAACATTTATAATAACTTAATTGTGCCTACATCAATGTTAGATAGTGTTAGTAAATTACTAGTTCTTTAAATGGGTATAGACACATATCACATGTTCTTTGTTGGATCTTTTCCATGTCATCAATTTCTTCATTGATGGAAGAGGTAATATGGTTTGTATCATGTGATCAATATTCATTTGTCATTTAGACTGATTAAACTAGGTGCACGAATTAGGAGAGAGCTCTTTCTTAGATCTAACAAGGTTAGTCTAGTGTATACAATAGAAGATGACTATCACCACAGGTTGGAATTGCATGATCAAATAAAGACCATCAAAGCTTTTGAGGTAATGTTGGTGTCAAGGTCCTTAGACCCTAATGGTTGATCAATGCCTTCAAAATGGGCACTGATACGATAAGCATAAGCCAATTAATGACTAGCATTAAGTTTAGCTTTTTGAACAAAATAGGACCTTAACAATTGTCATTTTTATCAAAATTTTAGATTTCAAAATCCAAATGGTTAAACTTCTCAAAATCTGGTTCATTTGAGATTTTGCATAACATGACTTACATTAAACCGCACAACTAAAATAGCATTAAGGTTACATCTACGATTTCTCTCTCTCTCTCTCTCTCTCTCTCTCTCTCTCTCTCTCTCTCTGACACACACACACACACACACCCTCTCTCTTACACACACACACACCCTCTCTCTTACACACACACACACACACACACATATACTCTTTATGCTTCAAAACCTCAATCTTCCTTTTAACAATGGAAAAAGAACACCTTTGAGAGAAAATATTACACATGCTAGATAATCACCTTATGATAAAAAGAACAAGAGTTGTGATTGAATAAGAGCATGCGTCCTATGATAACTCAACAAAGGAAGTTGTACAACTGGTGTTTGCCTTTTTCACTAGTGCCAACCAGGGGACAAATGAGCTAAAGAAAGAAAAGGAGTTTGGTCAAACGTAAAGCAAGGCAACTAATACTCTAATGAAACTTCTGTCTTTAAAAGTGAAGGCATTGAATCTAACAAATGGGAGGCTTAATAAAATGATTAGAGATTATAGGGATTTTATTGAGATTTTCTTAGCACCCACCAAAGGCATGGCTGAGAAATTAAGTACTAAGCACTACAAGAGAAAGCCTGTTAAAAACCAAAATTAGAAACTGATTGAAATTCGATTCCTAAAATGATAATTATAAACTAAATTTTAATTCCAAAATGGTGATTTATAATTTAGAAACCAACATTTCCTTTTAATTTCTAATTAGAAACAAAATGTGAATTCCATTTTTAATTAAAAATCAGTTACTGCATTCGATTTCTTATTAGAAACTAAACACAAGATGGTCTCATAATTTAGTCTCAAAAATCAAATTCTCAAACCTTGATTTCATGTTTACTTAAATACATCCAAAACCTTCATTTTTGTTCTTTACTTAACCATCCCTAGCCTTCCTACCCTTCTACTTCCACTTCACTCTCCCTTAGTTTCCACTAGTTTAAGGCTAGTGAGTATTGCTCACCATTAACTCCATATTGGCCATGCATGTCACTCACCATCACCCTCAAACATTTTTCATAAGTTATATCTCAACGCCAATGACGGTAGGGGAAGGCGACATGTTTTACTAATGACTTATAGCTACAATGGTGTTACATTAGTGAATCAAGTATTATGCTTGTATACAAAACTATTGTGGAGGATTTTGAAGGAAGGCGTGCTTCTTTCTTTCTAACTTAGCTATTTCTGCTATTCTTATTCAAATGAGAGCAATTAAGTGTCAGATCTAGAATATTTTCGGCCCAATGAATATTGAATCTTGGTTGATGTTGTGGAATCTATGTGGTATTCTTTCCTCTTTACATTTGTTATTGGACCCTTTCTATTCCAAATATAAAATTAGAGATCCATCTTCTCTCCTCTTTGTGGTTCTTAGCTTGCTTCCAATTCTAGATCTAGATTCCTTTTGCAATGATACTTAAAATCTTCAAACTATATTGTATTTGAATTTCTTACAATTATTTTTTGTTGATTTGTTTCTTTTAGTTTCATATGTAGAAATCATTATATAGTTGAAGCACCCCAGACCACGTAATAGTGGGCTCGCACTAGGAGGTGATGTTGTTGTTGTATTATATAGTTGAAGCAATTGCATGATAAGATGATGTATCCTAACCTCACTAACACTTAAGTAATCAAAGTGATCCACGAATGCAAATCTAGACAGTGGGTAAGCAATGGGCAGAATGTAAACAAATCAAGCAAAGAGTACAGTAAAGTGAGTTTTCAATGGATAATCCAAGGAGCCACCCTGGGACACACTTGGGCAATCTCTTTAGATCAATTAGATTACAGAAATTGATCACCTTTTTAGTTGAGATAAAGAGACCTACAGACCCACTTGAGTTGCTACACTCAAGATACAACAGTAGGATTTTAAAAGAGAGAGTTTTTAAACTCAAGTTTATAATTCAACAAATATCATTTACAAACGGGTTGTGTCTTGCTTTTAAAGAAGCAACTCAGCCAATTCAGCCACCAAAAGTCAGCTTAGGGGACCGAAAGTACACTAAGGAAGAGGGGGTTGTCAATTCGGTGACCCTAAGTACACAAGCATATCTAATATAGCTTTGGCCACCTCATTAGGACTATGATGCCTCTAAATGAGCTGTCAACCTTACAAGGAAGCCTAATACATCATTACAAATCAAAATCAGAAGTAGTATAATTACAAACCCAAGAACAAGTCGTTTCCCACGGCTAGCTTAAAATCGAGTAAAAGGATGTTTTTCTTGTACTTTTGACTTGATAAAAGCAGCACAAGGGGGTGCTTTGGGGGAGCTTTGGGCATGTGAATTGATAAATTTTTATGTCTTCTTTCATGCCCAAAAGTTTCAAAAAGGTTGGACTTTTTTTAGTCCACTGAATTTCCCCTTATTCTGCCTTGCGCTAGATTGCCACCAGAATTGCATAGTCTGAAAGATCTTACTGGTTGACTGACCAAATGATGTCCAAAAACCTTGCAACTTATTTTATTTGAAAGCTGACTTCTTGAACTTAAGGGAAGTGATCAATGCACTGATTTCTCCCCTCAGCAGCTGGTCCCAAAAGACAGATAAAACTAGGCCAATTTCTGATTGAACTGGGCAGGCTACTATTGCACTGATTTAGTGCTTCTCTGACCAGGGCATGCACTTCTTTTACTTCCTTGGTGCTAGTGGGCTCTTGTGGGCTTGATGGAGGGAGGTCAGAAGGTTCCAAAGGATGGTCCCTATCACAAGACTAGGAAAAAGGTTGTTGTACAACTTTATCATATACAAATTGCAATGGATGTTCAACTACATAATTGAGATCTCTAGGTTTTACTTTTGTATCTTTTTTATTTTCTTATCAATTTTTCTAACTGTAATATTTTTTAATAATATAACGCATATAAAATTAGGTTATGCAAAAATGCGCCTACCTTTAGATCTATTGTAAGATAGGTAGGCCTTTTTTATTTTTATTTTTTTCATTTTGAAACTAAATAGGAAATGAAAATCAGTTTCAAAATTTTGAAAATAACATTTTATCGGTTTTAGAATTTTAAAACTTTGACTTGATTAGTTTCAAAATTCAGTTTTAAGTGTAGAAACGACACTTAGTTTCAAAACCATTTTGTGACCAGGCCCTTAGAAACGGACGGATATCAGTTTCAAATTGCCTTATAAACGAACTTTGAAAGCATGTTTCAGTTTCTAAATACCAGTTATCTTGTAGTGAAGAAACTTGATTAAGATGCGTTGAAGGAAGAAGTTGCTACCAATTATGCCAAAACTAGCTTTGTTGCTTAGTCTACTCAAGATTCTCTAAGGCCATAATTTAAGCCTTTCTACGCTATTCCATTCTGTCCATCCATGTGTAATTCCCCATCTATCCTCTCTTTTGTGAACATTTTAGATGTTACGGTTGTTGTCTTTATGAAATGAATAATTGTGGCTGTAATATTTAGGATGGTATAGCTCGTACTATAGGTTCTTAGGATGTCGTAGGTTTAATTTGTGGATGATGTGATTTGTTTTGCTTAAGTGCAACTAACACTTTATTTTCAAAGATTCAAAAACGCTTTGTAAAACCACTTTGCCCAAATATTATCTGTGTTACAACAATCCATCTTCACTAAAAGGAAAGGGGAGATAAGAACGACAGAACATGAAGTAGAATATGACACAATTGGAAATACATAGGGGAGCAAAATTATAGTCTAGCATAGCAAGATTAGAGCCCCTGATTGTATTTGGTTCAAAGTGCTTGTCAAAGATAAAAATTTCATAAAACTTCAATACAAAATTACAGACATGTCAACAGCTCTGATTTATTCACTTCAGAGCATCCACTAGTAATGACTTTGATCATCATATGTTAGAGTCCCCGTCATAAAAAAAAAAGTTTGGTTTGATACACCCATCTTAGTTCTCTAAATGCTCATATGATACCACGTCTTGAATAGGTATGTTTTACTATTATTTGTAAAATATCTTAAATGCTTATGTACAAATGCTCTCGTCTGCTTATTTAACTAGATATCTTTGAATAATAATTTCTCAATCAAATATATTATTATTATCATGCTAAAATGGTATTTCATAGAGAATATACTTCAGCAACAAATGTCTAACTATACTTTGCTCTCCATGAATACATGCCTAAGAAGGTCAAACATATATTCATGGTCATGATCTTCAATGTGACAATATATGATCTCATCATCGTGAAGCCTTATGTTAGTCAAAACATGTCACTATTGCACGTTCTTATGCATGTTAATATCACATGTCAAGTTGTGCTTGAAAAAGAGCAAGATTAGTTAATTTAGATTGGTTGTATTTCTGTGAATCTATGATTGTTTGTCTCGAGAAAATCTATACCAATGAGTCATTGAAATTTATCCTATTGACCATAATCATTTATTATGTTCAATTGATTGTTGGCGTATGATTCCCTATGACAACATTTATGGATGCCATTATTATGGAGAAGCCAAGCATGTTATTTAAACTACGATATATTTGCTTAATTTTTCAACCCTGTTCCTTTTTAACGATGATAAAGAGCGAGAAATTGTAAGAATGATAAAAATGAGAAAATTTTGATGCTTATATGTGTGTTGTTTATCATCATTAAAAAGAGGGAGATTATTGGATCTAAGAAGATATTGATTTTGATGATGACAAACTAAGAGTGATAATGCTCACATTCATTGTGAGTGATGAAAGGTGATGTTGTAGGTTCTGTATCCATGATAATAAACTTTAGTTGATTGATAGCATTATATGATTAACTAAGTTCAAAGTGTAGAGTCTATAACCTTCTCAAGGCACCTTAGAATAAGAGCTTAGAATTTATTATGAGTAACATTCCCTTGACCACCTGTCAAAATCCTTGGCACTAACCGTACACATATATCTCATATATGCTTATATGACTCGATAGTTGATCAAATGATGATTGAACTGCTTGTGTATTTATCTCATGTAAATAATATGTTAGATCACATTCATTAATCTAAGGAAGTCAAGTCAAGCCTTGTATGAGATACTTCTCTTGTATGGTCTTGATTGAGTCATGAATTTATATCAAGTCTTTGAATGTGAGTTGTTGAATTTATTAATGTGATTAGTTGCAAAGATTCTTTATACTCTACTCATGTGCATGTTAAGCTATTCTAACTAAAAGAAAGTAGGTAATTAATAGTATCACACACGAAAGTATCAAAATCACTGTTGCACGCAACCACTTGAATGATTCAATTGAAGATCATATAGACAACAAGATATAGTAAACTATGCATAGTAACATATTGTCTATTACTATGCACAGTAATTATGCACAGTAACAATAGTTATATTCAGAGGCATATCTCTTACTAGGGGAGGGGTGTCCATGGACACCTGTCTCCTAAAAAAAAATTTAATGACTTATTTTAAATGTGATTAAATTGATATATATGGACACCCCTAAATTAGTGTTCAAAAAATCAATGATACTCTTTAAATATATCTATCTTACATATTGATATTTTTTAATTTTTTTAAATATCAAAAGTGCAGTTTATAAAGTTGAAATTTGATAGAAAAGTAAAACAAAATTAAATGCACCTAAGCTCAAATTTCTCTCTCTCCCACGCTCTCTTACTGGAGCTTAAACTTTAAATGTATTATAATTCTAATATCTTTAACTTTCTTTTATTGTTATTATTTATTTTTCCGGTTGTTTGGTTGCAATGTGTTCTTGATGCAAATTTTTCTTTAATTTGGCACTAATGATTGATTTGAACTTGATGCTATTTGTTTTTCCTTCTTTTGGTGCGATTAAAAAGTGCAAATTCCTTATTTGTAGTTGTGTTTCATGTTTGACATGTTCACTTCATGTCTTAATTTTTTGTTTTTGGTTTTATTGTTGAGTGCTGATGATTTGTCTTCTATAACTAACAGTTTTAGTAAATGACGTTAAATATATGGACACCCCTATTCTAAGCATCTAGATCTGCCACTGGTTATATTAAAGAGACAATAATCAGAGACCCAATGATCAAGCAATCTCTGTTCAATTATTCACATTCTATGATTAAAGACGAGTATGCAGAAGATCATGACATGTCCAATAATCAAAATTAATGAAGACTATGGTCATGATAAGGAATGACACATTTTCCAAAAGTAAATATATGAATATATCTATGAGAAGAAAACAAAAGAAAAGTCCACTTTGAATAGATATACCATAGTTGCGTCAGACTTAGAAGAAGTCAGACTCCAAAATCATCAAAGACTGAAGTAGTCAAAGCCACATCGGAGTTAGAAGATGTCAAAGCCAGATCAAAGTTGGAAATAGTTAGACTTAGAAGAGATCAGAGCTCTAAAGCCCTGAAAATCGTTAGGGTTTAGCGATCGTAAAATACATACAATGAATGTATAGAGAAAAGTCGTTTGAATTGGATCTTGCTAAGCGATGCATGTGAATAATCTGGAAAAAGCATAATATTCATGAGTTAAGCAAGGAGATGATTTTAACCGAAGAATATTTGAATTCATGAGTCCAAAGGACAATTTTCCTCTTCCCCATATAGACTTGTTTATAGATAATATGGCAGGACACTTCCGATTATCATTTGTAAATGGTTATCCTGGGTATAATCAACTAAAGATGGCCAGAGAAGACCATGAAAATACGATGTATATAACGTAATGAGGCACCTTTTGCTGCAATGGGATAACTTTATATTTAATAAATGTAGGAGCCACTTATCAAAGAACAACCGAAACATTGATTCATGATCGAATTATTGGCATTTACCCCTTGACCTACTTGAAAAAGACTTTCGAGATGCTGACATTTTAGTATAAACGTTTAACTACTTTAACATAACAACCCTAACCTTTTTGATATTGACAATTCCTAGCTTAACTGACATATTAATTTATTTTTAACCACCTTGAAGTAATTATGTAAAAATTTATTAGCACAAGTTGAGATATGACTCATTAGTCTCATAATATAAGCCTATAATCCATAAGTCAATGAAGAAGTACAGAAGCAAGTTTAAGACCTATTACCTTATATTAGAGATGGTATCGTACATAACACTGAGTTGTATATGGCCAAAATTTTAAGAACTCTAATAAAATAATGGAGCATAGACCTCTTAAGCTAGGAGACTTAGTTCATAAGAGCGTGGAAGCAGTACGAAAACATCCAACTAAGTTAGGCTTGTACAAACTTCTCACTTTAGGTGGCAAGCAGGTACCCAGCACTCAGCTAGAGGACAATCTTGGGCGACTTATGTCTAGGAGCACTCATTTATTGTGTTTTTAGATGCTTTTTTAAAAATTGAAGTAAGCCTTTAAATAAAGTTTGTCACATCCCTATATAAAAGTAGAATTATGAAATTTTACTAAGTAGAAGAAAAATACATGCAAAATTCACTCAACTTTATCATAAGTGGAAAAGTTTACAATATTCCATAAGCAGTAGGAAACAATGAGGGAGGATATTGAATACAATCTAATAAGTTCTTCTCTCCTTAGCTTCTAAACTTCAACAGTTGCCTTAGCTTCAGTCTTGCTGATTATAGTTTACAGCTAAACCTTAAAGACTTCTACAGATGCATATCTCAAACAGGAGAATAGCTTTGGGAAGCTTTTTTCTCTTTCTTCAAGTCCTCTTCAAGTTTCTGAATTTTCTGGCTGAGTAGCCTCTAAAGCCTTCCTCGGGTGTGCTTATAACTTTTGGAGTTTATCCTACAACTAAGCAATATAATCTCTAGCATTCTAATGCTCATGTTGTTTCGTATTTGGAGTAGTTTGTACCTCTATTGGTTAAGTGAGTAAAGGCCACGATGGGTATATGTTAATATGGAAAGATCGTGGTTTTAAAAATCTTTTACAAATCGATCAAAGGTACCTCTACATGTTAAGGTGGGCAAAGGCCACTATGAAAAGGTCAAGCTTTTAAAAGTTTCTCCATACCGGCCAGGGCCAAAGGTTTGTACTTCCTACATGATGTAATGAACTAAGAAGTGGAAGTGTATGTCAATGACATGATAGTAAAATCAAAAGAGATAGACAAGCATGTACAATCCTAAAGAAAGTTCTTCAAAAGACTATGGAAATACAACATGGGTTTAAATCATAGAAATGTACGTTTGGGGCCGCAAGGAAACTTTTAGGGTACATAATTAGTTCAAGGGGTATTAAAGCAAATTCATTTAAGATTGAAGCTATAATATAAATGTCCCCTCCCAAACTAGAAAAGAAATCTAAGGATTCTTAGGATGCTTGCAATTTACCAGTCAGTTTATCTCGAAAGTGACTATAAAATGTAAGTCAGTTTTATTGGAAATGGCGAAAAGTGAGAAAATTGATTGGCCACCTTGGCAAATGGCTTTTGATAAAACAAATAAATAAATAAATATTTGACAAACCTACCCATTCTCCAACCACTAAAAGCATATCAAGCATTCTATGGGTGCCATGTTAGCCCAAGAAAATGAAGGAAAATGTGATGGATTGCTATTTGAGCAAAGAAGTTCCTGGACTAACAAGTTGGTACATGGAAATTGAAAGAATGTGCCTGGCTCTATCAAGGGCTGCAAAGGAACTAAGGCACCTAATCCTTAATAGTCGCATGAAAGCTAATAAAAAAGAGGAGCTCTCAAGTATCTCATGTAGTATGTTATCCTTCATGAGAGGATTTCACAATGAACATTACTCTCTTAGAGTTTGAATTGGAATTTCAAGCACAAAACTCAGTCAAAATGATAGTAGTTTAATATTTACTTATCGCCATCACTGTCAACAAAGAAGAAGAAAGTTATTATCTTTCTGATAATGACATACTTTTAGGGATGTTCAAAACAATCCAAAACTAATGACTTGGTTCAGAAAACTGTGACCTAACCCAAAATTTCTGCTACCCGAACCGATTTTTTTTTTCGGGTATCTGGCTCGGCTATGGTTTGGAGAGTTTGGTAATTCGGGTAGTTAAAACCTTTTTTTAAAGAAATTCTAGAATTTTCTTTTGTTGCATGGATGATGAGTTGAAGACTAGGAGAGAGACATATGAAAAGTTGGATGGAAGTCATGTGATCTTAAGCTTAGGGTATGCCACTGCACAAGTTGGTTGCACACTTTAACTAATTGAGTAAATTATAATTGTTATAATTGGGTAACTAAGTGGTTTGCCTAATAGCATGCTTCGAAAAAACGAAGAATAAAAAAGTGAAAAACAAAAAAACAAAAAAGTGAATACTTAATTCAAGATATTGGGTACCCAAATCAAAAATCATTTTTGGTTTGGGTACCCGATCCATAAGCAGCCCTACATATTTCTAGTCGATAGTGGGCAGGGGAAATGTACTTTGATGGTGCCTCGAACCAAAAGCTTTTGAGGTAGGCATCTTGATAATAACACCTCGAGGATCGCATATCCTAATTTCCACATAGCTTGATTTTAGTGTCACAAATAATAAGGCACAATATGAAGTTTGCATAATTGGAATGCAAGGTGCTCAAGCTTTGTATATAAAAGCTTTGAATGTATATGAGGACTTAAGATTAATCATAAATCAAGCCACTACTAAATGAAAAGTGAAAAATGAAAAGCTAGCTCTTATGAAATAATGCCTAAACTTGGCCACTGAGTGACCCGAAGCTTGACACCTATCTACTCTTGTCATCATAGACACAAATGTTGATGTGCCTAAACTTGACCAGTCTTGGATCTGAAGTCCAGTGCCCATTGACTCCATCAAGATAGAACGAATGATGACATCTCCGAACTTGATTGCTCTCAGATATGAAGCTTGGTACCTATCCATTATCTTCATGATGGAGAGGATGCTAGGAGATGCTTGAACTTGGATGCATGTGACCATTGAGTAATGAAGTGGATTAGAAGTCCATTTGGCCAAATAAAGGCTTAATCATCCAAGTGAAGACCCAATAAGGTGAACACCTCTAGAACAACCCAATGGAGGAAACCCCAAATTAAAAGGCAACTCTTTTGATTCTTCAACCCACCAATTAATCCCCTAAAGCCTAAGCACCAAGGATTAATATAAAGGGATGACTCTAAATCATCACTCTAAAAGAGATAAAGATTAAGAGATTTTTGAGAGAGAAAATAGCTTCTAGCCTTTTCATTCATTCATATTCATCAAAGCTAAATGTAATACAAGAGATGAGGAATTAAATATCAAGATACCCCCTCCCCGAAGCTTAGTACTAACCAATAGCATTACAAGGATTTTGTCCAATGAAATTCAAGCCAATTGTATAATTAATTGGGGACCACTAGGGGATAATGGTGTGCTGGAGTTTGGCTACACATTCCTTCCCATTGGTGATGTCATTCACATATCCAAATGGGGAAAATTAAGGTGGAGATTTTTATAGGAGCCTTCTAGAAGAATCTATCAGTCTCCCACCAAGTTCGGGCCCTTAATTCTCCGATTTGATGACCCAAATAAATCCTTGAGTAAAAATGCGCACCTCCATAGCCTACACGGACCATGGCTCGGTTAAAACCCCATAACTTGGTCGATTATTAGAATTTGATGATGTTCTTGGGCTTGTTGGAAAATAGACATTCGGGGATATCCTTCCATGTAAAATTTACCCAGAATGGATCCCATTTACCGAGCCAAATACAAGCTAGAATTCAAGTCATATGTTTTGCCCAGAACATGGAAGTAAAATAAAATAGAGTGACTTTGAGATAAAATAGCTAGGCTCCTTATTTACGCTACTAAGTGCCATGTCACATTTCCTAAGCTTACTTTGGGTCCCTCAAAGCTCCCAAACCAATAAGGACTTAGGAGAGAAGGTGCTTGGCTTGAGCGAGAATCGCACCGATCCCAATGCCACTAGCATCACGTTCACCTTCAAAAAGGAGCTCAAAATTGGGTAGGGCCAAGATAAGGGCCAATCAAAGCCTCCCTTTGATGGACTCAAAGGCTCTTTGGGTGGCCTTTGTCCACATAAAAGTACCCTTCTTCATGCACTCGGTCAAGGGAGCCATAATGGAGCTAAAATCCTTGATGAACCGACGATAGAAAGAAATCAATCCATGAAAGCTACGGACTTCCATGATGGTTGTAGGGATGGGCCAACTCTTGATAGCCTTAATCTTGGTTTCGTTAAGTTGGATTCCCTCACTGAAGACAACATACCCAAGTAAGACAACTTGAGGAATAAAGAGCTCACGCTTCTCAAGTCTAGCATGTAGAGCTTGTTGCCTCAAGACTTGGAACACTTGAGTGAGGTGTTCCATTTGAGATGTCTCATCTTGGCTAGACACCAAGACATCATCAAAGTAAACCACAACAGACTTCCCGATGAATGACCTCAAGACTTCATTCATGAGCCTCATGAAAGTAATCGGGCATTAGAAAGACCAAAGGGCATTACTAGCCATTCATATAACCCATATTTGGTTTTAAAGGCTATTTTTCATTCATCTCCCTCCTTTATTCGGATTTGATGATAACCACTCTGAAGGTTGATCTTGGAAAAGAACTTGGACCGACGCTACTCATTAAGCATGTCATCCAATCGTGGAATAGGGAATCGTTACTTGATGGTGATATTGTTGATGGCCCTAGAATCCACACACATACGCCATGTACCATCCTTCTTAGGTACCAAAAGAGTGGAAACCGAGCAAGGATTCAAACTTTCCCAAATGTACCCACGATCAAGCAACTCTTGGATTTGTCTTTGGAGCTCTTTCGACTCATTAGGATTACACCTATAAGCCGGATTTTTGGGCAAAGGAGCACCTGGTAAGAGATCAATTTGGTGCTCAATTCCTCTTATAGGAAGAAGCCCCGGTGGTCGATCGTTGGGAAAAATATCCTCAAACTCTCTCAAGAGTGATTAAGCAAGAGGGTGTAAGGTTTTCACTTCCTTACTTATGTTTGATTCAACCATAAGTAAGGCAAATGAATGCTTGTTCTTACTAATGGATCTCTTCACCCGTGTCTTACTCATGTAGAGGCATTTCTCACTTCCCTTCCTCAATTTAATTTTGAGAGGTTTTGGGGTAGGGGGTCAAAGTGAGGTTACATCCCTTGAACTTAAGGGCATAGGTGTTCGCATGCCCATCATGCATCACGTGATTTTCAAATAACCAAGGTCGACCAAGCAATATACAACAAACATCCATAGGAAGAACATCACAAAGGACCTCACTATAATAAGGACCAACCGAAAAAGAGATAAGAGCTTGTTTAGAAACGGTTACCTCGCTTCCTTACTTAAGCCATTGAAGAGTGTAAGGGGTGAGATGCACCTTGGTGGGAACTTGAAGCTTGTCAATGAGAGTCATAGAAGCCACATTGGTACAACTACCTCCATCGATAATAAGCTCACACACTTTGGCTCCAATGGTACATCGAGTGTGGAAGATTTGCTCCCTTTGACTAGGTTCAAGGGGAACTTCTTTGGCATGGAGGGCTGTTTGGATCACCAATAGCTCTCCAACTTTCGGAGTGACTAAGGTGTGATCTTCCTCTTCAAACTCTTCTTTACTAGTTTCTTCCTCTATAGATAGGATCTCTTATATCTCTCTAATAGAGAGGGTTCTTCGATTAGGAAAATCTGCTTAGAAGTGTCCATAACCATGGCATTTGAAGCACTTCTTTCCCTCCAACCTCCTAGGAGGTTCACTAGCAATCCCTTTACCCTTATCAATGGTCTTGATAGGTGTAGAGGTAGTGTCACCCTTATTGTAGGAAAGGAAATTCTTAAGTGTGCTTTGGGGTCGATGAGCGGAAGGAGTTGCGAAGGGCTTTCGACCCTTAAGTTATTTCTCGATCTTTATTGCTAGGTGGCAAACGTTATTGAAGGACAAGTAGGGTTGAAGTTCCACCTTGTGAGCTATGATAGGAGAAACGCCTTTGATGAACCTAGCAATAGTAAGCTCACTGTCTTCATTCAAGCCAAGTCTCATAAGGAGCTGCTCAAATTCTCGAATGTACTCCTTCAACTAGAGATTCTCTTAGCTAAGGGTGATAATCTTAAGATAGAGCTCTTGCTTGTATGAGGGAGGTAAGAACCTCTTCTCCATGTGTTTCTTAAGCTTGGACCAAGTCTTGATCTTAGACTTAGCTTTCCGTGCTCTATTCTTCTTCAAGGTCTCATACCACAAGGAGGCATACCCTGTTAACTTGAGAACGACCAACTTGAAGGCCTTTTCATCATTGTACTCCTTGAGTTCAATGATCCTGTCAATAGCTTGCACCCAGTCAATGTAGTTTTCCAGTTTGAGGTTGTCTTCAAACTCCAGTGCCTTAATCTTGAGGTCACTAAGATGATCTCTAGGATGACCTCTACCCTAATTACCTATATCTTCATGGTCCTCATGAGAAGAAGAGTAGGCAATGTCAATGGGGTTGACATCAAGCGCCCTAGGTCGGAGAACTCGTTGTTCGGATCCCTTACCTCGCTCTAGCCCCATGGTGAGTTTTCTTACTTGTTCTTGAAGGTCAATTATGGACTGGTCTCTCCTCATTTCATGGGATAACTCTATAGAGATGCCTCTAGGTTGAGAAGGTTCCATATCATTAGTCATGGTTGAAGGTAGAAGGATTCGGGAAAAGGTGGCGAGGTCATGCCAGAGGAAGCACAGGCCAAAATGAGGGGGGGCGCGGTCGTGCTACGCAGCAGGGGGTGGCCGTGCCAAAACACTGGAAAAACATTTTCAGGGCAAAAAGTGGCACGATCATGCCAGGGGGCACGGTCAGGCCGTAGCAAATTTCTGGTTGGCGCAGGTGAGTGTTTTGGTTTTTTGGTGGAGTTTTTGGGTTGTGTTTTGGTTGGGGACTGTGTTTGGGCTATTTTTGGGGTTCTTTGTGGACTAAAAGAGGAGTTTGTGGAGAAATCAAATGTGGGTTTTTAGGATTTTGGATTGAAAAGGAAGCGTGGAAGAGTGCTTGGACTTTTTGAGGAGAATAAGAGAAGAAGATGGAAGAGAAAGTATCCAAATCCCAAAATAACAAGAAAGAACTCAAACAACAAATTCCAATCACAAAGTGTGAGGATTTGATGCTTACCCTTGAAGGATCCTTGTGCTCTGATACCAACGAAAGCGGATTAGGAGTCCATTTAGCCAAATAAAGGCTTAATCATCCAAGTGAAGGCCAAATAAGATGAACACCTCTAGAACAACCCAAATGGAGGAAACCACAAATCAAAAGGAAACTCTTTTGATTCTTAAAAGAACACCAAGATAAGTAGCCCACCAATTAATCCCCTAAAGTCAAAGCACTAAGGATTTATATATAGGGATGAATCTAAATCACCACTCTAAAAGAGATAAAGACTAAGAGATTTTTGAGAGAAAAAATGGCTTCTAGCCTTTTCATTCATTATTCATCACAGTTGAATGTAATACAAGAGATTAGGAATTAAATAGCAAGATATGCCCTCCCCCAAGCTTAGTAATAGCCAATATCATTACAAGGATTTTGTCCAATAAAATTCAAGCTAATTGTACAATTAAAGGAGGACCAATAGGGGATAATGGTGTGCAGGAATTTAGCTGCACATTCCTTCTCATTGGTGATGTTATTCACCTATCCAAATGGGGAAGATTAAGGTGGCAATTTTTGTGGCGGCCTTCTAGAAGAGTCTATCAGCTTTCCACCAAGTTTGGACCCTTAATTCTCCCATTTGATGACCCAAAAAGATCCTTGAGTAAAAACGTGCACCTCCAGACGCTGCACGAACCATGGCTCGGTTAAAATCCCATAACTTACTTGATTCGTGGAATTTAATGATGTTATTAGGCTTGTTGAAAAATAGACATCCGGGGCTATCCATCCATGCAAAATTTACCCAAAACAGATCCCATTTACCTAGCAAAAACGAGCTAGAAGTCAAGCTATATGTTCTGCTTAGAATAAGGAAGTAAAATAAAATAGGGTGACTTGGAGATAAAATAGCTAGGCTCCTTATTTAGGCTACTAAGTGTCATGCCACCTTTCCTAAGCTTACTTTGGATCCCTCAAAGCTCCCAAACCAACAAGGACTCAGGAGAGCCAAGTACTTGGGTACCACCCTCATAGGTGACTAAGGGCCCAAGTTGAATCCAAGCCTTGATATTGATTAGGAGGTTAGGCTTCATGGTTTGCTCCCCATCAAGTAAAGCACTTGTCCACTTTCATTGGGACAGAGACAAATGCTAAGAGATGAATGAATGCTACCTAAATTTGGTCGCTTGATGACATGAAATTTGGTGGGCCATGAACTTGATTGCTTGCAAATCTGAAGCTCCATAAAGTGCCTAAATTTGGTTGTTTGGGAGCCTAAAACTCAACTAGTGTCCCCCATGTTAGGAAATAGATGGATGTCTTTCACATTTGAACTGACGATGTAGTGTGACTGTAGATGTAGCTTGACTATAGATGAAAGTATAAATAGTTCTTCTTTAAGTTTGCTAATTAAAATTCATATAATGTATAGTGAGTGCATAATTGAAATAACAAAATAAATGCTTCATTCAAGAAAAACAACTAGTAAAACTCATTTTCCAATTATTCTCTATTTTGTGATGCCAAGTTTAAAAGGGATCCTTAGATCTTGTATATCGCTTTTAAGTCAAGAAGACATATTTAATGTCATAAACAATGTTTAATGAATTGACGTTTACTAAAGTTTCACGATGCAATCAATTAGCAAATCCACCACATGCACTCCTAAAGATATAATAGATATTGAAAGCACAAACATTGAAAAGAATGAGATTTATCAATTTTTTTAACACAAAATAGATTATTTTAAAAAACTAGAGAGAAATGGAAAATGCGAATATGACCCGAGTTTGTCAAGAGTATGATCCCGAGCTCTTTTGCAGCCCCCCAACCCCCACACAAAGGGGAAAAAACTGTCTAGTAGGTGTAGCATTTGTAGAATTCAGCAATTGTAAAATGGAACCAATGAGTGAATGGAAGTATTTGACTAGTGTATCTCATGTGTTAATTAGCATTTTTCAGGATCAATGTTTTTCTTTATATCTGAACAACCATATTTACTTTAGCGTTATTGAAATTGGAAATGTTGAACAACTCCATAAAATTCATAGTTATTGAACAAAGTAGTATTGGAAGAATTGTAAAATCTTGATGAGATGGAAAGAAAGTTGAAAAGAAAAAGAATAAGAAGGAAAAAAAGTTTTGAGAAAGTCATTTTTTTCTCTTATTTGAATTAAGGAAAAAACACAAGAAAAAAAAATAATTTTTCATTTGACTTCTTTTTTTTTTTCCTTTGTTTGGAAAGGATAAAAGAATTGAGGAAAGAAAAATGTACATGGGTTATCTTTGATTTTTTGTAATTTGGAAATGTAAACAATGATCGAAAAATGTTATCATGACCTTGATTATGTTGTTCAAGCTCACCTACGTAAATACCAATGAATGACATATGTCTAATGGTAAGTTCACTCATTTTCTAAATACTTTCTTCTTCTTGTCCTAATACAAAGTATAGCTTTCTGGTCTATTAAGTCATTCAAAAAAACATTGCTCCTATAATTTTCCACCAATCAATTCGAGAAACTCTATCATTATCACTCCCAGAATCATCAAAATCTCAATCTCCCTCTTACTTCAACTGCTTCTTGAACCTTCACCCTAAGCACTCTTTAAACCCTAACAACCCCACTTTCCCGTTTCGCCCTCTATCCCTCTCTAGTCCCTAAACCCTCTTTAAACCCTAACAACCCCACTTTCCCATTTCTCCCTCTATTCCTCTCCACTGCTAGGGACCAACTTTTTAATGTCTATCTTCCTTCTCATCCTCGTCCTCCATCCCAGAAAAGCGAAAGCCAACTTACAAATTGGGTTCATTTTCAAACTTTACCAAATTTATAGTAGTCACCAACATAATTTTCAATGTTCGTGCTTTCCAAACAAATTCTCAACATAATTAAAGCATCACATTCAAATGGTGCCATGAGAGAGAGAGATGCATAGTCACAAGAGGAGAGAGAAAGAGGAGTGAGAGTGTGTCGGTGGAGCATAAAGCAACCATCAAAGAAGGCTAGGCAAAGGGAAAGAGTGCGCCAGGACAAAGTAGGGCAAAGATAGGTTTTCCATCCTTTTGATTGAAGGCGAAGGTCAGAGTCAGAGTATCAGGTTGGGCTTCTCAAAATTTTCCAACCATAATCCTCAATTTTTAGGAGGGAAAAAAATTGTATTATACTTTTAAAACTTTTCTTAACTTTTTCCTCCGAGATTTTTTCCCTCCTTTCTTCCTCAGTCCAAACATGGGAAAATGTTCAATTTTCCAAATTTTTTTTATTTCCAAGATACTTTTCAAGGACCAATCAAACCCTTAATCAAAAAAATAATTAGAAAAAGAAATTTACACAAGTGGACATCATGGTAGAGCAAAATTAGGTCCTTTTACAAGCTAGGCAATCTTTTTTTAAATTTGATACACCTTTAATAATTATGATATTTTACTGTTGATGCAGTTGTATTATTCATTTGTAAATAACACTTATAATAATTTTTAAGTCAAACCTGATATCACAACTCAAGTAGCCTTGAATAAGTTCCATTTGTACATTTGAGAAGTAGCATTTAAATTTAAAGCCACTATTAATTACAAGTAATTCTATAAAAAGCGGCATGAATAAGATACAAACACTCATTTTACCTTGATCAGTTTAAAGTCAGCAATATCCTTAGGAGTCATATGTAACAACTTACATAGAAATCCCACTTGCATTTCATGCCTTTTTATCACCAAGATGAAGGAATGTGAAATAAATATATCAATAGCAAAACGACAAGCTTTGTCAAAATGGTAAATCTAGAATAAACTATATAGAGGTACCCTCAGCTCATTGTAAACTACTTTAAGGATCCTCAGTTTTTAAAACTAAATATAAGGTAACTTATCTTTTGAGATAACTAACAAAAATGACCCTCAAAATCTTATTTGAGCTACTGTCAAGACCCATGCACTATTCTAGTTTGCAAAGCGCACCCACAACTTTTCATATTTACACATTTTTCCCAAATCCTTAAAAAATTTACTTTCGAAAAATCTGAATTTGTATTTGTGATATTTTTCCCACTAGTATTACTAGAGGCCCTATTCCATCTGGTATCAGAGCCATGTGACCAAAAATAATTAAAATAATTAAGCCATTTAATGATTAATTAAACTAATTAACTATAATTAATGCTCGAATCATCACCTGTTTGCCTTGGTCCTAATTATGCACATATTGTTCACTCTCTGGAAAGACTTTCTCCAATAGCACCTCAATTAAACTATACCACTGATATAGTTTTAGAATTAAAAGCAAAATTAACAAAAATTAAGACCAAAGTCAAAGAGCTTAAGAAGCAAATATCTATAATTCATATTTCTCTAGTTAACGAAGTAAGACATATCAGAAAAGCTACTTCCAGTATTAGTATTGCATTTCAGCATAAATATCCTTTCCAAAACCCATTTTGCACAAGATAAAAACCTAGAAAGAAGTAGCTGAAAAATCAGCTGAAAAAACATAAAATGAAGAAGAAGATGGAGTATAAGCAGTATACTCTTGAAGAACTACAGGATATGTTCGAGAGAGAACAAAATCCAAAAGAATTAAACAAAATAATGAGCGCAATTAGTGATAAACATGATGTTTTATCTGATGATAATGAAGAAACGAATAATGTCCAATTAGAAGAAGAAATATATCAACAGATGAATCTTATTAAACTTGATGATCTTAATGTGTTACCTTTAGAAGAAATTAGAAAAAAAAAACTGGATAAAAAACATGGTAAAATGACTGCTGAAGATGAGATTAATGAAATTGGAGAAGAACTCAACTTAGGTGAAATAGAGACCAATCTTGTTAACAATGTTGTTCCTAAAGTTGAACAATTTGGAGAACCTTCTAGAAGAAATACTCATTTCATAAGACTTAGGTACGTTCCTGTAGGACGTACAACCAATTTTTCCTTTGGGTTTATCCCAAGGAAAACTACCACTTATAAAGAAATTGGCCTTACTCCCATTAGTCAAACTAGATATATTTTAAATATCGATGGAGCTCGAAATAGAGAAGAAATATTTGAACATTGGAAAAGAGGCATGAATTGTATCTTAAACCTAAATACTACATGGACTGCTACCAATTTCCTAAACTATATCAAGCACAGCTTTTCTGGCACTATAGCTGACTGGTATGATTCATTAACTGAAGATGATAAAAATACATTAAGAATTATGGAAACACCAGCTGCAATGTTCCAAAATTTACGTAAGGAAATTGAAACTGAGTTTATAGGAGCTAAACTTGATTTTGAAGAAAAGGCAAGAGAATAGCAGATAAAGATTAATAATATAGAATTATGGGATATGAGAGAACTGGAAAATTATATTGCTGAATTCAGTCAATATTATTACAAAATTGGACATAATGAAACTAATCTTAGTATGTTCTATGACAAATTGCCATATCCTATAAATCCATAATTAATGAAAAATACACTGCATGGCTTGAACAAACAAATATCATTGACACCCTTGGTTCAAGAATCTCTTATTTAAGAAAATGGGTCAATAATCAATGTCTTGATCTCCAAAATCAAAAAAACAAATAAGGAAAATTCATCACTTGATGGGATTCACCTCACCAATGGGAAAAAGAACCTGAAATAAGAAGAAAAAGAAAATTCTATAAGAAAACGAGCTTTAAGAAGCAAAGAGGAGAAAAATATAGAAGCAAATACAAATCAAGTCTTGAAAAATGAGGATTGTTAAGAAAAGTAGCTTATTATCCAGCAGGGAAAAACAACTGCAAATGCTGGGCATGCGGAGAAGTATGACATTATGCTAATGAATGCAAAAATAGGAAGAATAACAAGCTTATTGAAGCCTTTGGTAGCCTAGATTATGTTGAACTTAGTGAAGATGAGGCATTAGACCTAGTCGTAAATAATAATAAAGGAATTGTTGAAATTATATTGGACAATCACTACTAAAAAAGTTCATATTAACGACGGAACTCGACGACGAAAAATATTAACGACAGATTTGGCGACGGAAATGACTACGGATAAATAGCTTCACAAAAAAGTCAGATTGGACGACAGATATGGCGACGGAAATTTAAATCCGTCGCCGAAATTGGCGTTAGTTCCGTCGCCAAAAAATTAAATTTTTTTTTTAAAAAGTGGCGATGGAAAAAAATATTTTAAAAAAAAAAATTGGCGACGGAATTTCCGTTGCCAATTTTTAAAAAAATATAATTTCTTTTTAAAAAAAAGGTGGTGACGGAAATTCCGTCGCCACTTAAAAACAATTTTTTTTTAAAAAAAACCAAGGTGGCAACGGAATTTCCGTCGCCACCCCATTTAAATGAAACCAACTTCTGGTTTCATTTCATTGCAGCCCGCGTCGAGGAGAGAGAGAGAGCGACCGAGAGCGACGCCAGAACCCACCCCCCCCCCCCCGCCGTGCCCAGCCACCGCCGTCCGCCCCTCCTGCCGCCGCCAGTCACCTCCCCTTGCCGTCGGCCGCCCTCAGCCACCTCCCACCGCCGGTTTTTTGAAGTTAATTGAGGTATTTTTCTCACCTAAACAACTTGAAATTTCTACAAATTTTTGTATTACATTGTTAGAATTTTATAGTTAGTTCATATTTATGTTGAAATGTGGTGTTTGTGTGAGATTATTGGTTTAATTTGGTTCAAGATTTGGGTAGGTTTGGTAGTTTGAAGTTAAAGTTTGATATATTGGTGGAATGAAATGGTTTCATTGATAATGTTGTTGAAATGTGCAATTCGTGTGAGGTTATTGGTCTAATTCGTTACAAGAATTTGTTAAATGCGATTTAGGGTTGAGGTTTGGTAGTTTGAAGTTGAAATTTCATATGTTAGTGGAATGAAATGTTTTAATTGATAATGTTGTTGAAATTTGGTTGGAGATTTTGCCTAACGCCTTAATATTTCATAATATAATGTTATGTGGGTTATAATTATGAAGAGAGGATGCATCACGAAGTGGAGAAATACAGGACCATCTGTGTAAGTGTAAGATTGAAGAATCAATTTCCTAAGAATATACGTGCTTATGACTATTTTCAGATCAGAGGTCTAGTTCACATCTTTAGGTTTGAGTTTTTCTGGTTATAGCTTAGGCTTATAACCACGCTTAGCCGTCATACTAGATCCAAATTGCTAGAGTACAGAATCAAATGTAATGGTAGA
>JACYFF010031958.1:63812112-63831246 GCA_017589665.1 Selenicereus undatus
AGGGGCCTAAAAACAGTTACCATCGAACTTAGGGGCTTAAGTGTCAGAAATTCCGTAAATCTACCATTACATTTGATTCTGTACTATAGTAATTTGGATCTAGTATCAAGGGTATCCTAGAATTAGTTTTGAAAAAGCATGGGCCTAAAAACAGTTACCATCGGACTTAGGGACCTAAGTGTCAGAAATTCCATAAATCTACCATTACATTTGATTTTGTACTCTAGCAATTTGGATTTAGTATGACGGCTAAGGGTGGTTATAAGCCTAAGCTATAACCACAAAAACTCAAACCTAAAGATGTGAACTAGACCTCTGATCTGAAAATGGTCATACGCACGTATATTCTCAGGAAATTGATTCTTCAATGTTATACTTACACAGATGGTCCTATATTTCTCCACTTCGTGATGCATCCTCTCTTCATAATTATAACCCACATAACATTATATTATGAAATATTAAGGCGTTAGGCCAAGGCCATAAACCTAATCAAATTAGATAGTTTCCATAAGGTTCCTCTTATCATGCAAAAATATGTTTTACCACAAATCCTTAGTTACGACTATCTCACACTAGAGTTATTATGACATTAACTTCTTACTGGAGGCTTTCTTAAGGTTTTGAAATAAGTAATAATTTATACTAAACTAATAATTCATTCAAAGATGACTTTTATAAATATTAGTCTCACAATAGCCTTTAGGTGAGATGATGTCACAGAAAACCTCCATAAAAGACTACTATTTTACAGCAGAAGAGAAAAAGAACAGTCTACACAGACATTCTGTTGAATCGTTGATAAACCATAAATAAGCCTGTTCAAAAATAAGGGAGGAATTCCTTTCATTGGCATCACCCGTCACCAATGGGCTCCAGCACGGACTTAAAAGAACCTCAACAATGAACAATATAAGAGAAAAAAAAGATCTTGGATTGTTGTTCCTCAATCCGACTTATACTATGCAAAATGGCGGTAAGGACAAATAAGCAGATGGAGCTCCAATTTCATCATGACTCAAGGCGAAGGAATTTTTCACGTTATTAATCATCAGATGGACCAATCATTTTCTCCGGGACCACAAACTGGTGAAACTCTTCCTCTGTAAGAACTCCAAGCTTCAATGCAGCTTCCTGCAAGGTCAATTGCTTTGTTTAATTTTTGATTAACCATCCGAAACAGAATCAAATTTCAACAGCAGCTGTGAAATGACAAACTTGCCCAGCACCATCCATGATCAAAATCTGGGGGCAAGTTCTATCTATCTAAGGATGCAACTAGTTCTCTCATCCCCATAACAATGGAACATTGACTTTCTACCTGTGAAAGTACATATCCATAAAGTGCTTCACCCAAAGCACCAGCCTTGGGCTTGTACACAAACCTTGCAGAGACATTGAGGTTAGGCTAATCTTAGATCACATCAGAATGGGCTGATAAAATATTCAATTCGGGTAAGGTCACTTTAGTTTGTGTCAGGTCAAGAAAATGCAATCAATATCGTCTGACAATCTTGTACACGGATTTGGGCCAAAAGCAGATTCACCTATTTTTGGTATGCATCCAGGCTGGTTTTCACTTCTTGGAATAAGTTATCAGCAAAAGGTGAGCTTATAACCAGGGTTACTGGTACGAGCAAGCCACATATTAGCTCTTAAAGATTTTTCAGCTTATGAATTTCATATACAGAGAGCGAATGATCCACACCTTCAATGTAATTCCCTCTTTGTGTGCTTTCTTGGCAACTGCTGCAGCGTTGTCATAACCAATTTTCTGGAAATGGTCAGAACTATTTAGTACTGTAAGCATTAAGTCAAGGGAAGAAATCAAGGGCCAAAGAAAGCAACTCACGGGGTTCAAAGCGGTCACAAGCATCAATGACTGCAAACACAAGTGAGGAAAAAATTCAAGAGACCAAGGGAAGAATCGGTACACCTTATTACTTGAAAATGTAATGAATCAAAAACAAAGCCTCCAGCACAAACCATAAGCAACTCACCTCATTTAGTAACTTTGAAATTCTTTCCTTATTTGCCTCAATCCCTCGCACACATTTCTTTTCAAAAGAAGCAGATGCGTCCCCTAGTAATCTCAAAGACTAGACGCGAGAGTAAAAAAACTAGAATTAACTCAAAATGTTTAAAATAGAAACAAATATTTCATGCTTTTGAGGGGGGAAAATATTGAATCTGAGAGAAGTCAATCCTATCATTTCAATCGTCCACCCAGGCTACTTCACAGAAATTCACATTACCCCAAAGTTCAGAATTCAATCGTGAATGAAGTAAATGAAGAACAAGGCAGGTGCCACTACACGCACATGAAGGAGGGCATTTGCAATTAGAGGCTTGAAAACATTTAGCTCAAAATGACCATTTGATCCTCCAACTGTAATAGCTACATGATTCCCCATAACCTGCAAGTAGAAACAACTCACTAGAATTATTTGCTTGATGTTGCTTGCAAGGATAGATAATCTTTTGATGAAATGATCAAGGATCAAAAAATATGTTAATATTGATTGTATGTCCAAGTAATAACACCATGAGTCCAACTTATCTAGTCAATCACTTTTCACAATGCCCATTAAATGACGGTAGAATTGTTACCTGAGCACACACCATAGTTAAAGCTTCACACTGTGCGGGATTGACCTTCCCCTGGAGCACATAAAACAAAGCTACCAGTAAAACAAAGTCCTGAAAAATATAAGTTTTACAACCTGAGAAACAAAAAGGGGAGGGTGTTAAAACACAAGGACTTTACAGGCATGATACTGCTCCCTGGCTCATTTTCAGGAAGAATTAGTTCACCAAGACCACATCGTGGACCACTAAACAATAAGAAAACAGGATCAACCACAAAAATTACGTTTTACAGCGTAATAGATGGGCTTTGTTGTCTGAGCATGATACCTTCCTAAAAATCTTATGTCATTAGCAATCTTAAAGAGTGAAGCAGCCACTGTATTGAGAGCACCGCTTGTTTCGACAAAGGCATCATGCGCAGCCTAATGAACCATTAAAAGAAACACTAATGACAATGACGATATTTTCAAATTGAAATATCATGGAGCACAAAAGCAATAAATGGACTTAAAAGCATCAGAAATTAACCAATGCTTCAAATTTGTTTTCAGCTGTTACGAAAGGTAAGTTTGTCTCTTCAGCAACTGCTGCAGCAATCTTCACATCAAACCTAACGATATTCGAAGTAAACTTGTGATGTTGTGTATGTAAATGAAAAGGAAGAATGTGACTCTATATTACACAGCCATTACAAAAGTGAAGTTCTTTTTTCTGAGTTCTGATCTTTATTAGTCAGATCGCATGTAATCAATAAAAAAGCTCAGAGAAGTCTGAATGATGTTCTGTGATTAGTAATCAAGAAAGCACATCTTAGTGCTAAGAGGCACACGCACCCTTTCTTTGTGTTCAGTCCAGTCCCCACAGCAGTGCCTCCTTGTGCAAGCTGCAAGAGCATCAAATTCAGAAGAAAAAAGATTCACCGATATGGGGGTTGCTAAAGGAAGAAAAGATATGACTTGGTTACCTGATACATATGAGGTAAAGTACCTACAACTCTATCAATGCCATACTTCACCTAGGAAAAGAGCACAGATTTAGAAAAGCATAGATAATAGCATGCCAAACAGTGAAATTGATGAATAACTTACTTGTGTAGTATAGCCACTGAACTCTTGGCCCAGTGTCAAAGGAGTTGCATCTTGGGTATGAGTACGCCCAATCTTAATGACATCCTTAAACTCAACAGACTGGCAAAAGCAAGAAGACCACTCATCACAAGCATTGTAGAAGCAACAAATATCAGAGTTCAATAGCACACTGAATAAGTAAAAATAAACAAATCAAATGTCCACAAATAAGATTGCTTTCCCAAGCTACGGCATTACGCAAGTAGCTGTACCTAATAGGCATGCAAAACACTTTTAATATATCATTGCGCTATCAGTACTTTCAAAAATGACATCATTGATATTCAATATGCGGATGACTTCAAAGAATATATCCTATCAAATATCTCCAAACTTCAGCAAAGATATTGACAAGCAACCCTTGGGAACTTCATGGCACTCATAGGTTAATTGACTATGTTGCAAATATATCCAAACAAGGAAAACAAATCAAATTGGCAGCTAAATTGTCACTAGAATCAGGTAGATGAGGTACAAATCAGGGCCCAGAGTAAAAAGATACCTAATTTATGGTAATTGCTGATGCTTGGCCCTGGGTCAACAGGATACCTCATTGCAGAAGTAAAGTGTCAAACCCTCCAAAAAGAGGGGGGGGGGAGGAAACACCCACTTGTAAAAGCAGAGATAGGAGAAGATTGTACATCAACTTATATGGATAGCTGTCAAAAAATATCCAAGCAGGAAAACATCAAAACCTCAACTAGCCCAAATCCTTTATCCAGTGCTGCGATTACTCTGAACAACAATATTCTAGAATCACAGCTCAGTTAACGAGCAATATCCTAGCCAAGCCTTTTTTTTCCCTGGAAGTGGCCCTCAATTAGAATCAGCAAGTATTTCTAGTACTCACAAGTTCAACAAGCTCAACCAAACGTAACAGAAACACCAAAAAAGAAGTGTCCGGGCTTAGTTTAAAAAAGCGCGCTTGAGGCACGCCTCGGCGCGCCTCGGCGTGAGGCTACCGGGTTAGCGCCTCAAAGGGGATGAGGTGCGCCTCAATGATGCGAGACTATATGTTCCCCCTTTTTCTTCTTTTTCTTATCCTTGCTTTACCTTTTTCCATCTTTTCCTCCCCTGAAAACTAAAAGGTGAGCTAAACTTATACTGTAAGTAAGTGCATTGAGGAACTACGATGATCAGATAACATACCTGAAGGTTATTTGTGGTGTTGGTAGTCATATTGATGTCTAATCACATTTTTAATGCATTTATCTAACTTATTTATGCAAAACATGCTTTGCGAAATATGAAATACTTTTAAAAAAATTTGCATAGAAGTACACCTCGCATCCATGATGCGTGGGCCTTCGCCTCATGCCTTGCTCCTCACGCTTTGGGACCGTATGCGCCTCAGTGCGCCTCGCACTTTTTAAAACTAAGTGTCCGGGGAAAATTTTAGAGTGAGCCAGGTTTATTAAAACATCATTGTCTACAATTATTCATAAAGAGCACCCACAGTGCCAACAAGACTGAAAAGAAATTAATAACATTTAAGCAAAAATAGCAACAATTTCCATATACTGCGCAATCTGAAAAACGAAACTATTACTCTCATCCTCTTTCTCCAACCCCTCCATTCAAATAAATAAATAATAAATGATAATAAAAAATTCTTTAACTCTGAGCCTTACACTTATTAGTAGCAGGCCTTAAATCCATCATTAAAAAGGCTGTCAAATGGGGATTCCATGGAAGGAATACCGTGCAAGAAGTGCCAAATGATCACATGTGATCCTTGGAAAAATAGGAGAATACGAAGTGAACCACTAGGCTATAGTGCAAGCAAGAATCAGGTTTAGCCCTAAATGAACAGAACGAACAGAAAGGTTCAATTGCTCATGTAGCACAGGAAATGAAAATCACCAACCTTAGCATGAAGAGAAGAATGTAAATTCCTCAAGTTTGGTAGTAATCTTGAATGAATTTCCCTAACTGCTGCGATGTGCATCACCTAGACAGAAATAGGTCAATATAAGCGGCACGAATCAATTCAGAGCACTGAATTATCCATTTCAACCAAAACATGCAAAGACGTGTGCATTGTTTAACCCTTTCACAGAACCTTCACATGCTTTAACATATTCACATTAGAATCCAGATGCAATGTTTATGCCAGATAAGGCAGATTTAAAGGAAAGAAAATACTTACAGTCGGGAATGTATCATTAGAAGACTGTGACTTGTTCACATGGTCATTTGGATGCACAAACTTCTCACCACGCTTATGACCAAGGATCTCAGCTGCCCTGTTTGCAATTACCTGTATCCACAACCTATTAGTCAACAGAAACAAATGATAACATAGAGCTATTTGAAGGGTAGAGAAAAGATCAAAGGTCAATGAAAGACAAATGTGAAATGTATATTAACATTGGCAAAGCATTTGGTAGTCATATCTATCAACCTCATTGGCATTCATGTTGCTTTGTGTGCCACTGCCAGTTTGCCACACAACAAGTGGGAAATGATCATTCCACTTCCCTTCAGCCACTTCCTGGGCAGCCTGCATGATTGCTTTCCCTATTGTTGGATCAAGGCCATACTCCATGTTAACCTACATCAATACCTTATTTAAGGTACCTCAAGAGCAGAATTAATGAACCAATGAAATTGTGAAGACAGACAAATTTTTCCCATTTAAACAAACAATATCAACAAATGAAGGGTTAAATGAGAATGCAGCATAATTTCCTGAGGAAAAGCCCTTGTTTTACTAGTATTGCAATTACAAGAAAAAACATTTTTGACCAGGAATTTTTTTTTTTTTGATCAGGTAATTACAAGAAAAAACATTGCAAGGACATAAATATGAAAATATGAAAATGATATTTCAAATTTATCCTAAAGAAACTTAGTATCATACCTTAGCAGCACATTTCTTCACAATACCAAAGGATTGAATTATAGGCTCTGGCATACGCTCACGTTCCCCACCGATATCGAAATTTTGCAATGACCTCTGAGTTTGAGCTCCCCACAGTCTGTTATACTCAGTCATGAAAGCCAAAATATGGTCAAGTACCAACAATATCACAAAAGGACTTGCATCAAGTTCCCAAAAGCAATTAAGCTAACCATCCTATTACTATTACTTGCACTATTAATCAAGTAATTTTTTGCCAATAAACCTCTCACATATGTGCAAGTTTTTGACTATTTTTTGCTGACTTGATTACTTGTATCTTCCACTGGAGAAAGTTCAAAGTTTACTAATCCCCTGCCTCACTTTATTTCATAATAGTAATGCCATCCATAATTTCGCCACTAATTACCTTTTATACAATCAACCGCAGCATCAAGATCTATTACCAAAGTCAAGGTACCAATTGCCATCATTAGTACCGTGCTATCTTATTTATAAATTGTTCTCCAAAGATAAAAAGATAAACTTTATTGAAAAATAATTGATTAAAAGAAATGCACAGCACGAGGTCTTCATCCAAACCAAAGACAAAAGTCATATATGTTCTGATTCCCAATCCAATACATCACTCAAGTAAAAAAACAGTCCAATCCTATAATGAAACCATAAACACTTAACAACTTACTAAATAAAAGTCGTATTCACACCAATCCTAACTAAATACCCTTATTATTGCAGTCCAACTGCATGAATGGACAATATTGCTACAAACAAATTAAACTTCTCCAGCTGATTTGGAACAACATGAAATCTCATCAGTCACAACCAATTAAACTTCAATCTTCATTTCACACAAATTGCTAACAAACACATCAATTTCTCCAATTGATAACCACAAGAGTCCATTTTCTCTTCCCCTCAATGTTATACTGGTGCTCCACATATCAACACAGCAAGCGATCATTGTGCATGAAAAACATTACCTCTAGTTATGGTAATTAGTTAGCTGATAGTCTAAACTCATTGGGTTTGCATAACAGTAAAGAATTGCTCCAAAAAAGGTAGTCAACATATCAAGAATGGCAAAATTCTCCACTTCTATTTCCATTAAATGATTCACAAGCATTTTGAGATCACAAAGGTGATAAGAATCACATCAAAATCAATGAAACAGCAGGCTTCTAACCAAGAAAGACAAAAAGAAGTGAAAGAGACAGACTTGTCAGAAGGAACCTGGATGGGTCCAAAGGTGTCGTGCTCCACCCTGAACGATGTCGAGTAGAATCTTAAGCACACACAGCGGAGAGCCAGATCCATCGGCATCAATGGTGATACAACTGGGAGCCGGCGACTTGCAATTAAGATTGACATCTTGAATGTTCAATTGCCTGCTCGAACCGGGGGGGGGGGGGGGGGGAAGAGTGAGAGGTGCCTTATACACTCAGTGGCAAATCCACGTTTTGAAGGGAGGGGATCAAAAGTCAGAATAATAGTGCACACAATATAAATTTAACAATAGTCATAGAACTTACAAGACCAATTATAGCTTACTGTCATAGGCGTTGCACCATCTTAGAACGGAAAGTAAGCCAACAAACCCAGTTTTCCGCTAATTATCTACAACTGGCAAACGAACTGCTTGGTTTAGGTTGTGTCAAGTCATGTACATGTTGACAGGATTTGGGTCTGGCTCCCGTTAACTTTGATTTTGTTCACAATTGGTAAATAACGTCACCTTCCAGAGAGAGTTTTAATCTCTTCACACGTTTCCCCTTGAAAAGAGCATCATTCACACCATCAATCATTCATCTAACCAATAATCATTCATCTAGCCAGTTTCCCAACGGGAATTCAAAAGACCAAACCCCAATAATCAAATTAAACACACAAATAAAACTACTCTAGAATTAAAACTGACAAATTAAACTCACAAAAAAAACTACTCTAGAATTAAAACTGACAAATTAAACTCACAAATTATTAAACTACAAAAGAAAATTAAACAACAAAATCAGCAAACTTACAAATCTGGACAGGGGTCGGCGCCGTGGCGGACGGCGTTGGCGGTGGTTTCCGGCCAGTCTGGCGGTGCGGGCGTGCGGCGCAGTGGCGATGAGAGGTTGAGAGTGAATAAAGAGGCAGGGGGTAAATGCAAGGTTTCTGGGTATTGGGTGTGCGTGGCGAGTCTGGGAGTGGGAGCAGTAGCAACTACCATCCGAAAAAACTCAAAAAGGGGGAGAAGCCATTGACGACCACAAAACTGAGGTTCTTTCTCTCTCTTTAGTCTGCAGTAATAACTAACATGATGATCAAGTATTCCAGAGGATTTCCGATCAGTCCACGGCATTCCTGAAGTGGTGATTTTTCCACGGATGATATCACTTGTTCTACGGATCTTTGAGCTATGTGACAATGATGCCCTTTTTGCCCAAACCAAGTTCTGCGCTTGCTGCGGTGCGTGTGATCAGATCCCTTTTCTTGACATGAAACTATTATTGGTACCTTGTGTCTTGTGGAAACTATTTCTAGACCCTGGCTGCGGTACCAAATTTTGCCCACGAGCCATATAATTAAATATATATTAAAAAATTAATATATAATAAATTTACGTATAAAAAATATATATATATGAATATTGAGAGTATGTGCTTCCAGGAGCACATAAGAAATTGCTTAATTTGATAATATACTTTGAGTTGCCTTTTCGAAGGAAACTATTTTGAGTTGATTTTTTGATCTTATTAATTGTCGAAAATATTAAATGACAATCATGCTCTAATTTGTTAAATTAAAAAACAAAAACCTAAGCCCCCTTCCCCACCAACCCAGTGAACCCACCCCCATAGCATCCTCCATCGTAGCACTGGCAGTTTGGTGGTGGTTGTCAATTTCAGACTATTATTAGATGAATATTGAATTAATTTAGAAACTAGTGAAAAAAGGGTAATATCAAAAAAAGGACAATGTCTTTAATTAATTGGATGAATACCGGATGAATAGTGTAAGTATTTGAGATAAAATAAGGATAAAAGAGAGAAAATTGGGGTTTGAATGAATTCGTAATCTGGTTATTGAGTAAGACTTCTTGAAAAGGACAGGTTACAATTAAATCAAAATAGCTGATAAAGACATTGTTTCTCATTCAGCAATTGCTAAAGGCCCTTCTTGAGCTCACACCGATGGTGCCCACTACTATTAGAGCTAGTGGAAACAAAATGGATGCTTTCAGTATTTTTGAGTTCAAATTTGTGTGCAAGTTGAAATTATAAAGTTAATTGAGCAAATCTTTATCTTACAAATAAGAAAATAGGTAAAACCATGAGAATTGAGGATTTATGATTTCCATCCTTTTCGTGCAATCCCGCCTAATGCAATACTTACGACACAATTTAAATTTCAAGTAATCCCCCACAACATGCTATAACCAACTACAAATGGAACTGCCGCAAAAATAACAAAAAAACCCCACAATTTCCAGCAACCAACCAGCGATCAAACAGCAACATTAAAAAAAAAAAGCACAGCTGCCAAAGAAGCTAACCACCCACGTTCCAACACCAGAGATTGTGGGGAAAAATAAAAAAACCAACAGAAACTTGTTGCAGAAAAAGTTTTAATATTTATAAACCCCAAGTGTAAGGTGTATCATTGAGTACTTGAGGTGTCGTCCACAGGAAACTGTGTTTTCAACTACCAGAGTTCATTGGAGCGTATCAATCTAGCCAAGATCAAAGGTGAAAGAGGAAAACTAAACTACGCTAACAAACATAGAAAAAGCGACTTGGAGTTGTGATGTGACCAATGGACGAGCCAACAAATCGAGACGAGTCCTAACCTACCCAAACTACATCACGAACTAGAGATGATCATTTGCACCATCAAAGACCACCCAAGCCCTCTCTCAAGGGTCATGAGCTAGTCTAATTAGCCTAACCACCTATTTTCATAGGGTTAGCCCAATTAGACCACAAAACTCGCAACCCCGGACCTAGCTCGATTCGGATACTATTTTCATGTCCCGAACTCGACTATTCCCTCTACCACACTAGCTAATTGACATCACCTCTCAGCATAAGTCAATCGCCCAAAAATATGGATGAAAGCTCTCTCAAGCATTTCATCGAACACTTGGCGGGCGTGAAGGAAAACTCTAAGTTCTAGGCATAGATTGGGTATGGTTAGACCAAATACAAGACTAATTAGTCATCAAGAGGTTAATCACAATCCAAGCCAACACAATCTACCAACAAAACATCACAAAGACATGAAAACCTAAACTAACAAACAAGAACGTAAACTTGAAGAATAAAACAAAGAGGATGAAATAAAACAAATCTAAACAACTAAATAACATGAATTAACAAAA
The DNA here is from genome assembly GCA_017589665.1 of Selenicereus undatus. Lineage (NCBI taxonomy): Eukaryota > Viridiplantae > Streptophyta > Magnoliopsida > Caryophyllales > Cactaceae > Selenicereus > Selenicereus undatus. The sequence continues at coordinate 63,823,058 of JACYFF010031958.1, forward strand.
AAAACTAAACATATAAACTAAACAAAACAAATACAAGAATTAAAACTAACAAAACATAAACAAGAACAACATATAAACGAAAGAGATAAAAAGGGAGAAAACTTAGTCTTGAATTGATGAAGGAACTTGAAATCCAAAGGTTGAATCCAAGATTACAATCTTCAATCCTAAACTAATCCTACTCTTGAGGTTTTATTTGCTAGAACCTAACCTAAACTATCCTCCGGAAGTAGAGAAAAAAAGACCCCCAAGCGAACCCCGAAGAAGGCCTTAAATAGAACGCGAGACGGGAACGAACAGCGCGCGGCAAAATGGGAAGAGGCACAACTGTGCCTATGTGGCACGACCCCACCGTGCCACGTGGCACGACCCCACCGTGCCACGTGGCACGGGGTGGGCGTGCCACATTGCTGGCCGGCTCTACCGGCTAGTTCCCATTTTTCCGTCTTTTCACCTGTTTCGATCCTTTTTCGCCCCTTTTTGCGGGATTTGCTTGGTTCAACTTATTACCTGCAAGAATAAACAAAACAAGTGAAAATCTCAAAGAATACTTAATAAATCAAGAAAAACTCTAAGGATTACGTTATTATATGAGCTAAGATTAGGCGAAAAAAAGATGTAAAATGCGACAAATTATCGCCCAACAAATACCCCAACACCTATCTTTTGCTCGTCATCGAGCAAAACAAAAGAAAAACTAATCTAGAAACCTAACTCACTTTCGTAGGAATCGCGATTGTATTTAGCGTATGCAACAAGCCCTTTAAACCCCTTGGTTCCCCCAAGTGGACGAGTAAGGTCTCGTGAGGGTTTGCAGAAGATACACCCACAAAATCTTTGAAAAAGAAAAAGTAAAAGGGAAAAAGGAAGAGAGAATACAAATCGAAAAACAAAAAGGATTTACAAACAAAAATACAAAAATAAATACAAGGGAGAAGTTGCATATAACCAGCCAAATCACCCATGCTACAAAGACATCAACATGCATATAAAGATAATGTACACATCAAGAGTCTCTATCCCCATGGCAATAACAACGCTCCAATTGTTCACCCCACTGTACATCAAAACTGTGAATTCATCCTTGTGCTTAGTGTGCTAGTGTATCATCATCTTAGGACTCGGGCTTATTAGGGCCAAACTCAATCCCGCGCAACCGACACAAACTACATTATTGGCTTATTAGCATGGAAAGAAGGCTTTTTCAGTAGCAGTATTCTCTCAAAGGGTAGCACCCAGTAGCGCATGCCTCAAAGGGTGTCTGTCAAGTGTTCCCAGTAGCAGTATTGCCTCAAAGGATAGCACCCAGTAGCGCATGGCTCAAAGGAACACTTGTCATTCCAAACTAAAGGTGGTTTCCACTTTTTGTCACATTTTTTCGGTTTTTTTGCGAACTGAAAGTGGAAACCAACCAAGAACAAGAGTAATAGTGTACAAAGACAAGTGAGAGAGCTGATCATGGAAGGCTAAGACCCTAAGATAATGATGATTGTATAAATAAGAACTGGATTACACATGTATAATGAACTATTAGGGTTAGAATTGGGGCTTAGAATGACTCACTTGGGACAAAGATCTATCATGCACAACATAGTTATATACAAGTTGATAGCTAAGGTAAAAGGGGTCAAAGCCGATTAAAATAGTACAGACCTCCGCCAAAAAAAGGTGATATAGAGACTAATCCTCCCCCACACCTAAATCTCACAATGTCCTCATTGGGAGCTGAGAGTCATCACCAACCACAAAATACACAAAACAAAGAAAACAAAAACACACACAAGACACACAAAACAAAACAAACAACACATAAGAATACCAAAGTTGCACACATATGCAAGCTAGCACAATCTCCAAAAAACACTCATCAAAATCAAAAACAAGACCACACATATATACAAAACTAACCACCAAAAACAAAGATATACCAATCTATCAACACCATCAATCACAACACACAAATATCCACAAAACGGTGATCATAGCCATCAATGGCTCAACACATCCCAAATTTCAACTCAAGATGATCACCAACAAAAACACAATCCTAATATCCACAACTAAACAAAAAAAAAAGAGAAAAGAAATAAAAGAAAAATAAAAAGAAGGGGGAAGAGTGAGAACGATTATACCAGGTCGGGTACTAAATGTACCCGAGCTACGCCTCCCTGGGATGGTGCTGTGGAGGCCGGAGGAGCATCAGTCACTCCTCATCATCGCTCAACACTCGAGTCGTCAACTTGAATGCGGCCAACGCTCGCAGAAGCTTATCGCGTGCCTTTGCATACATCTCAAAGGGGTGTAAGTAAGAGAACACTAGTAAAGATGCAGCAAATAGAGTTAGTGCCCTCTTAATCTTATCAAATGCGATAGGAAAATCGAAATAAGAATCAAAGAAAGTGGTCGACTCAATTTTCCTAGGTATGTCCTCTAGGTATGCACAATAAGGGTCCAAGGAGGGATTATACCCTCGAATGTCACCTAGGGACTCATGGAATGCAAGCAATAGGGGGGCGTGGTGGAAAGTAAGGGGGATGAAATGGTGATCAAGTCAAGTGGCTCAGTGCAAAGTGGGCCGATATGGTCAATACTATGTGTAGCACCAACCACCAAACTATCATCACACAACTCCTCAAAAGGAGTCTCCTCAAGATATGGCTCAACCAATATAAGTCCTCCTGACCAAGAAGGTAAAACATCCTCTACAAAACTAGCATCACCCCCGAGAGGTCTCGCCTATCTCTAACCCCGTGCACTGAGCTAAAGGGAGGGGAGAAGCATTTAAGGTCAAAGCACTGACACTAGTGCCCATAGGTGTGCTAGAAAAGGATGGAGCAACAAACATTAATGGGGGCAAGGGATGGTCAAACACTTCCTCTAGGTCGGTCAAAGGTGCATCATCAACAACATTAGACTCTAGGGGAAGGAAAGACTCACAATCATCATAGAGACGAGCCTTAAGTCTAGGACAAGGTAGACTAGGGTCGGTCTCATGCAATAAATTCCACTCCCTCATCTTACTAGCAAAACGCTCATGTTGCTCATTCATTGTCCCTATCATGGCATCAAGTCTAGTATAACATTCGTTGGAAACATCATAATAGGGACAAGAATTCACATCATGGTCAGGAGATTGGCAAAAAGAGCACAACATATGAGGTAGAAGAATGGTGATGATATGAGTCCCTAGCATCATCAGATTGCCATTGCTGCCAAGCTAGAGACTCAAACAAATCCCACATGTCATCAACAACTAACGAATGCAAACCACCATAACACGTGGACTCAAGGATGGCTCGAGTCTCAGGTGTTATCCCCTCAAGCACAACATCACATATTTCCCATTTCTCATAATCAAAAAGCACATATTGAGCACGAAAATTATTCAACCGAGACAAATATTGCCAAAAAGGTTCGTGCTCAAATTGAGATAAATGGAAAATAGCCATCTTGAATTTTTTTTTGAAAATTTTGATTTTGAAAATTATTTTTTTTGAATTTCTAAAAGGCCTAGTCTCGAATTCTCAAGTAAACCCCGATATTGAAAAACGCCAACTCCCCGGCAACAGCGCCAAAAACTTGTTGCAGAAAAAGTTTTAATATTTATAAACCCCAAGTGCAAGGTGTATCATTGAGTACTTGAGGTGTCGTCCACAGAAAATTGTGTTTTCAACTATCAGAGTTCACTGGAGCGTATCAATCTAGGTAAGATCAAAGGTGAAAGAGGAAAACTAAACTACGCTAACAAACATAGAAAAAACGACTTGGAGTTGTGATTTGACCAATGGACGAGCCAACAAATCGAGACGAGTCCTAACCTACCCAAACTACATCACGAACTAGAGATGATCATTTGCACCATCAAAGACCACCCAAGCCCTCTCTCAAGGGTCATGAGCTAGTCTAATTAGCCTAACCACCTATTTTCATGGGGTTAGCCCAATTAGACCACAAAACTAGCAACCCGGGACCTAGCTCGATTCAGATACTATTTTCATGTTCCGAACTCGGCTATTCCCTCTCCCACACTAGCTAATTGACCTCACCTCTCAGCATAAGTCAATCGCCCAAAAATATGGATGAAAGCTCTCTCAAGCATTTCATCGAACACTTGGCGGGCGTGAAGAAAAACTCTAAGTTCTAGACATAGATTGGGTATGGTTAGGCCAAATACAAGACTAATTAGGCATCAAGAGGCTAATCACATTCCAAGCCAATACAATCTACCAACAAAACATCACAAACACATGAAAACCTAAACTAAAAAACAAGAACGTAAACTTGAAGAACAAAACAAAGAGGATGAAATAAAACAAATCTAAACAACTAAATAGCATGAATTAACAACAAAAACTAAACATATAAACTAAACAAAACAAATACAAGAATTAAAACTAACAAAACATAAACAAGAACAACATATAAACTAAAGAGATAAAAGGGGGGAAAACTTAGTCTTGAATTGATGAAGGAACTTGAAATCCAAAGGTTGAATCTAAGATTACAATCTTCAATCCTAAACTAATCATCCTCTTGAGGTTTTATTTGCTAGAACCTAACCTAAACTATCCTCCGGAAGTAGAGAAAAAAAGACCCCCAAGCGAACCCCGAAGAAGGCCTTAAATAGAACGCGAGACGGGAACGAACAGTGCGCGGCAGAATGGGAAGAGGCACGACCGTGCCTATGTGGCACAGCCCCACCGTGCCACGTGGCACGGGGTGGGCGTGCCACATTGCTGGCCGGCTCTACCGGCTGGCTCCCATTTTTCCGTCTTTTCGCCTGTTTCGATCCTTTTTCGCCCCTTTTTGTGGGATTTGCTTCGTTCAACTTATTACCTACAAGAAAAAGCAAAACAAGTGAAAATCTCAAAGAATACTTAATAAATCAAGAAAAACTCTAAGGATTACGCTATTATATGAGCTAAGATTAGGTGAAAAAGAGATGTAAAAGGCGACAAATTATCGCCCAGCAGTGCTTCCAAAGCAAAATTTAGTGTATCGGGAAGGAAAATGAATCACTCCACAAAGAGAAATCCAAAGCAGAAGGAAAAAAAAAGCATTTATTTACATGATTATGGATGTTCTATTTCATTCACAGTTTGCATCGTGATAACAATAACTGCAATTACTTAACTATGCTTCTAAGGTTGGATTCTGTAGTACCTAACACAAGAAAATCACTTATAGATATTTTTCCCATTTTAAAGCATACAAAGCTCCTCATAAAATATAAAGCATTTACATCTTACAATTTCATATCAAAATTTTTTCATGCTTCAAATAAAATGACCCACATCCAATCTATATAACACACTAGACAAAATGACAGAGTAATCAAAATTGCCATGTTATGACATACACCTACGTTTTCTTTATGTTCCAACTTAACCATATTTTTTGGGTTGGAATCTAATGTACTTGGCACACGAAAAGCAATGATAGATTTTTTTTTTCTAGCCCTTCTACAACATACAAAGCTGAAATTTTAATTTCAGTCAATTACATCTTACAGTTATATACAGATTTTACCACAGTTAAAATAAAGATCTCCCAAATCTATTCCATATGACACAAGAGACATAAGATGAACAACACAGTGACTCTATTTGGATCGTACGATTACACATGAGTCAAATATAGCATAGGAGATATAAGATGTATTATCTACTAAAAGAATTTTCTTTTTCTTTTGAAGTGTGTACAAAGCTCATAACTAAATTTACATCATTTAAAAGTTGTAATTATATAAGATCATAACTAAATTTATATCTTTTGCAACTTAAATTAGCATTAAGATTTGTTGACGTTTCAAATATAATGAGCGAAATCCAATCTATTCAACGCATGGGAAAAAATGGAAGAGTAATTAAAATTGCCAGATTATGACATACCCCTATGTTTTATTTAGGTTTCTGTTTAACTATGCTTTTAAGGTTGGATTCTGATGCACTTGACACAAGAAACTCGCTGATAGATATTTTTTTCTCCTTTCAAAGCACACAAAGCTCCTCATTAAATTTAAAGCATTTACATCTTACAATTATCTCAATATTTTTTTAGGTTTCAACTAAAATGGGACCCGAATTCAATCTATATAACACACAAGACATAATGACAGAGTAATCAAACTTCAATCTATGGCTATATTTCCCAACTCTTTGACAGAACATCTTACTCCTAACTAAAACACAAATATTTTTCTACAAAATATAGTTTGAACGATTAAGGGTATGCTTGCCACCATAAAATCAATTACAACACTTCTACACGCATCCATGCATTTGTATACCTTGTCGGATGGCAAATTCAATGTTTCCCATAAAATAGTTATTCTATTTTTCCTTTTTGGGGGGGAGGGGGGAGGGCAGGGGAAGGGAGAGGGTTGTTAATCACTTATATAAAATCTTTATCTTACAAATAAAAAAACAAAGAATTCATTTGATTCTATTTTAAATGGTGAACAACTATTTACACATGCATTAGGGAAATTTTAAAAAGCCAACAAATATTGTACCATAATGAAAACATTAGGAAAATTAAATGTGAATCATATAATGAAATTGAAACCATACATACAAACAACAGATCAAAGGCAACTTACCTTGGGTGTTTCTGGCACACCACATAAGCCAACAGATCCCAACGGACAACCGTATTTAGAGCCTTGAAAAGTTGGCCGCGATTGGCAAAACCATCTCCATCAACAAAAACCCAAGATTTTCGAACATAATAACCTTAACATTGTAGCCCATCCCCCCCCCCCCCCCCCCCCAAAAAAAACCCTAACATGGATGACTATGAGAGGCTATTCCAACGTACATGACCAACATCCCACATTACAAACGTTCAATGCCCTAGATCTGAACGTAACAAAACACAATACACTATAACACAACGAAAGTGCCGAAATCTATATAAAAAATTGAATAAATTAAAGCGTGAAGGGCTAAAATGAGGACAATAATAAGAATTAGACCATACCCATCAGATCCGCTTTGGAGGGGTGGCGCGTGGACCACACGCACCGCCGAAGAAGGAGTCTTTCCACTGCCTTCTTCCTCCATCGTCTTCTCAAACCACCGATCTACGAAAGAATAGCAGAAAAATCCAAACCCAACCGATAAACGGAGGCGAGTACAACCACGTGCCGCCGCCTGAGTGGCGCATTGGCAGCGTGGATGGTACGGTTGGACTCGCCATCACTCGATCTACAAGTTTCTGGTGGTGTCTTTTTCAGATTCATGTCCAACTGTGGTGGACGAAGCAGCTCTCATCCTTTGGGTAATTTCGAGCCCGCTTCAGTGGCTGCAAGCAGCCGCCGTCGAGAGACCACATAGGGATCGGTTGTGGAACAAAAAGCCGAGAACGATGGTGGCGGAGAAGGAAGAGTTGTGGTGGTGGTTCTGGAGATGAAGTGAGTGACTAGAGAGGAGAGAGAGAGAGAGAGAGAGAGAGAGAGAGAGAGAGAGGGAAGCCGAAGGCTCTAAAGAGAGAGGAGAGCGTGAGGAGAGAGAGGTATATGAGTAGAGAGCGATGAGAGAGAGAGGAAGCAGAAAGATTCAGGGATAGATGAGAGATAAAATTACCTCCAGACAAACAAGCTGTCCATTTAATTATCCAGAATTTTTGGGACATCTTTAAAACATTCTAGAATATCTTTAGTATAGTTGTCCGCTTCAATTCATTGCATTAAACAGTAACAAAAGTACATAATCAATTTAAAATAAAAATTTTAATAAGCATTTACAATTTATCTAATTATCATTGTTATTTTTCAAACAAAACCAAATATAATTATTGACTTTGAGCAATTTACAAAACCGTAAAATGTATACACACACACACACACACACACACAGAGGCACACATACATACATACATACATACGCACACACACACACACACACACACACACATATATTTATGTATGTATGTATCTATGTTTGTATGTATGTATGAGTACATACCAGCATACATATATACACAAATATAAAAATATATATATATACAAAATATGTGTATATAGATAAAAATACACACACATAGGCGCGATCACGCACACACACACACACACACACACACACACACATATATATATATGTATATATATACATACATATATATATATGTATATATATATATGTACATATATATATATATATATATATATATATATATATATATATATA
>JACYFF010031958.1:63841246-63889559 GCA_017589665.1 Selenicereus undatus
CACACACACACACACACACACACATATATATATATATATATATATATGTAACACCCCCAGCCCCTAGGGCCGAAAGCGTTACGTTTTCCTAACTTCTTACTTAAATTTTGGGACGAAACGGACAGAACTTCCCCTAAAAACTGAACGTTCCCAGGCTAAACGCCTTACAATAAGTCCCTGTAAATCAACGGAAGCGTAAACATATAAAACATAACTCAACGGCCACACGCCGGAGTTCATAACTCGACGAGCCACCCGCTCGGAGTACACCAGACATAATAGTTCATTAATACTGAAACAGTAAAAGATACAACTCAACGGTTCACACAACCGGAGTATGGGGTTTACATCCCAAAACATAACCAACTTCAAGCAAAAGACATCTAACTGAACAGATGGTTGGCTCATATGGTCATACAGAGCGACTCATAACCAATATGTATTACAAGAACTTAGAATACTGTTTACAAGCGTTTACAAACTAAAAACAAATCAACAGGGAAGAAAAATTATTTGTTGAAAAGCGAAAAATAGGAAATAATAGTGAATCAAAGCTTGGTCTGGGAGGCTCGGTTGGTGGCGGAGAGCAGCTGAGAGGCGGATAGGGAGTGGGGCGAATTTATGAGGAGGAGCAGTGCAAAACTTGGAAAAAACAGTAAGGAGGCAAATATGGGGTGGGATATGGAGATCAGATGCCGAGATCGCATGGAATATTAAGCCAGACAGAGCAAGGAAAGTAGGCACAGGATCATGGAAGGCAGGTTGGGAAGAAATCTGGACAAATAATTTGTGGAAGGAGGATGGAATATTGTGTGGTGCCAGTTTATGGAAAGTGCCAGATTTCGTGGAATTGTGGAAGAAAGCTGGGCAGGGGGCAATCAAGATTGGTGGCTGACCAAAAGAGAAGCGCAGGCAACCGGATTGTGGAAGCTGGAGGGTGGCCGGAGCGGGGTTGGGAAGCAGAGGAAAATAGGCAAAAATGCAGAGCAGAGGCTCGCGTGTGGACGATGCGAAGGAGAAAGAAGAAAGGGAAATTGCAGCCAAGTGTTGCTGCCATTTTGTATTTACGGGTAAGTGCCTGTGGACTATGAAGTGTTGAAGCAAGGATTAGTCTGGCGCCCGCCTTTTTTTTTTTTTAATTGAATTTTTGTTCAAGGTGGGAAGAGAGATTTTGCTAAAATTATCAAGAAAAGATTTGAAATAATTAAGATAAACCCTGTTGACTTTTGATAGAAGGAAAATTATGAAGGAATTTTCTTCTATCAAATGTGCTCAAGTTGTTGTGTACTAAATTCACCGCAACGCATTGAAATGAAATTTTCATGCCGAGTCAATTGAACCAAGGGTCATAGTGAGGTACCTTATAGCTGATTCAGTATAACTTATAATAATCTTGCAGGAATCGATAAATCCAAAGTTGGAAATGATATACAAATAGGTGATCCCTTAATTGTCACTTAGCGAACAAGGTTAGGAGTAAGTGAGGGCTCCCCCTCAAGTTATGCATCAAGATTTAGCATTGCAAGTTCATGTCGAATAAAGCTAAGGTGACATGTCCTTTTTCAACATGATCTCGAATAAAATGATGGCGTACCTCTAAATGCTTGGTTCGAGAATGTTAAACTGGATTTTTTGTAATATTGATAGCACTTTTATTATCGCATTTAATTGGAACTTCTTTGAGATTTATGCCAAAATCTCATAATTGCTACATTATCCAAAGTAATTGTGCACAACAAGCGCCAGCAGCGATGTACTCTGCTTCTTCCGTTGAAAGTGCGACAGAATTTTGTTTCTTGGAATGCCAGGAAACTAGACTTGTCCTAAGAAATTGACAAGTGCTTGATGTACTTTTTCTATCAACTTTATAGCCTGCATAGTCTGCATCAGTATATCCTACTAAAGAAAAATCTCCCTCTTGAGGGTACCATAGTCCTAGATTTTTAGTCCCTGTTAGGTATCTAAAAATCCTTTTTACACAAGTGAAATGAGATTCTTTAGGTGATGCCTGAAATCGAGCACATAAACAGACACTAAACATAATGTTTGGACGACTAGCAGTAAGATACAACAGTGATCCAATCATGCTTCGATAAACTTTCTCACTAACTGGTTTGCCATCTTGGTCAAGGTCTAATTTTTCATTTGTAGCCATAGGAGTTTTGGCATGTTTGGCTTGATCCATTTTGTATTTCTTTAGGAGTTCATTAATGTATTTGCTTTGATTAATGAATATACCATCTTGGCATTGCTTAATTTGAAGACCCAAGAAAAAGGTTAATTCACCCATCATACTCATTTCAAATTTGTTGCTCATAAGATTGGAAAATTCTTCACATAGAGAGGTGTTTGTAGCTCCAAAAAGTATGTCATCTACATAAATTTGGATGACTATAAAATTATCTCCTTTTGTCTTGGTGAATAATGTTTTATCTATAAGTCCTCTCTTAAAACCATGGTCTAAGAGAAATTTACTTAATCGCTCATACCAAGCTCGAGGAGCTTGTTTTAGACCATACAAAGCCTTTTGTTGTTTATAGACATGATTTGGAAAGTCGGGATTTTCAAAACCAGGAGGTTGTTCTACAAAGACTTCTTCTTGCAAGTATCCATTTAGGAAGGCACATTTTACATCCATTTGATAGAGTTTTATGTTCATGTGTGAGGCAAAAGCTAATAGTATTCATATGGCCTCTAGTCGGGCAATAGGGGCAAAGGTTTTATCAAAATCAATACCTTTTTCTTGATTATACCCTTTAGCCACTAATCTGGCTTTATTTCTTATAACATTCCCGGCTTCGTCTAATTTATTTCTAAAAACCCATTTTGTTCCTATAATCGGATGGTTGCTTGGTCTAGTAGTGAGTGTCTAGACTTGGTTTCGTTCAAATTGATTTAACTCTTGTTGCATGGCATTAATCCAATTTGAATCACTAAGTGCTTCTAAATGATTTCTTGGTTCTATGTGTGATACAAAGGAAAAGAAAGCACAGAAATTATGCAAGGATGACCGAGTTCTTACCCCAGTGGATATATCTGTTAAGATGTTGTCCATTGGGTGATATGACTTGTATTTAAAATTCCGTTGAGTTACCTCATGGCGTGGTGCTTCAGGTGTAGAGATTTCTTCATTTGTAGGTTCCTCTTCTTCTTGAGATAGAGTATCATCTCGTGGATCAGTATTGAGAAGTACCTCTAGTAGTTGCTTATCACCAGGATTTACTTTCTTTGGTGTCTCTTCTTCATCATCACTGTGCTTGTTCAAGCTAAGATTCTGTACTATAGAGTCACTTAGCACACCATCATTTGATTCATCAAAAATCACTTGAATGCTTTCTTCGATGCTTTTAGTGCGTTTGTTGTAAATTCTGTATGTCTTACTATGCATAGAATATCCCACAAAAATTCCTTCATCACTTCTAGCATCAAATTTTCCTAGATTATTCTTTCCATTGTTTTGAACAAAACATTTACATCCAAATGGTCGAAAGTAAGAAATGTTAGGTCGCTTTCCTTTAAATAATTCATAAGGAGTTCTTTTCAAGATTGGTCTAATTGAACATCGATTTAGGACATAATTAGCAGTATTTACAGTTTCGACCCAAAAACTTTGAGGGACATTGCTCTCACATATCATAGTTCGAGCCATATCTTCTAAAGTGCGATTTTTCCTTTCAACTACACCATTTTGTTAGGGTGTGCGAGGTGCCGAAAAATTGTGAGTAATTCCATAATTACTACAAAATTCAGAAAACTCTTTTTGATCAAATTCTCTACCATGGTTGCTTCTTCTAAACACGATTGGTGAGTTTTTGTAAATTTATAATTGTTTACAGAGTTTAGAAAATTCTTTAAAAGCTTCATTCTTTTCCTTTGAAAAAAAGACCCATGTGAAGCGGGAATAGTCATCAACAATCACAAGAATGTACTTACTACGTCCTAAACTTTGGATAGATATAGGTCCACATAAGTCCATGTGAAGCAGTTCTAATGGTCTGGATGTGCTGATATTATTTTTAGGTTTAAAGCTACTATGTACTTGTTTTCCTTTAGCACATGCATCACATAAATGGTCATAGTCGAATTTGCATGTAGGAAGTCCTCGTACTAATTCATGTTTGGCTAATTTCTTAATAGTATGCATGCTTGCATGTCCTAATCTACGATGCCATAGCCAATTATCCTCTATGCAGGTCACTTTAAGCCAAGATAGATTGTGTGAGGGGATATTATCAATGTCTATGGCATAGATGTTTTCAATTCTAAGTCCATGGAGGGTAATTTTTCAGATTTTTTATTTTTAACAATACAGTTTGTGGAGTCAAATGTTACAAGGTTTCCCTTGTCACATAATTGAGATATGCTTAAAAGATTAAACTTCAAGCCATCGACAAGATAGACATTATCAATAGAGTTGGAAGGATCTTTACCAATTTTTCCAACACCGATTATTTTGCCTATACCTTTGTCTCCGAATGTAACGCTTCCACATTCTTTCTTTTTAATTTCGGTAAATAATGAGGCATTGCCGCTCATGTGCCTTGAACATCCGCTATCAAGGTACCATAGATGTTCCCCGGATTTCAAGCACACCTACAAAACAGGAAATCAAACCTTTCTACCTCCTTTGGCTTTAAATCGAACTTCAAAATCATTAGCTATCAAGTTAGGGGGTCTTGGTCCCTTGTGAACCCATCTTTGAACAATTCTAGTAGGTGGTTTCTCAAATGAGCTAGAATATGTAGTGTGTCTAATCTTGGGGTAATAACTACATGTTTTTGCATCCTTTTCATGTGGAGTGGATTTGACAAAGAAGTTTTTATAGGTTTTCTTTTTGTTTGCATGGTTATATCCAATTCCTTGTTTATTAAATGATGCTCTTTGGGTACAAAGCAACTTATCCAAGTTTTATTGACCTTGTGTAAATTTTAGGATTATTTTGTGATCTTCATAACATTTGGCTTGCAACTCCTTATTTTTAGTTTCTAGGTTCCTAACTTCAGCTTGAAGGTCATTGTTTGATTTTTCAAGAGCCATATTCTTTAGATTCAAATCTTGAGCATTCTTTTTGACACCTTTATATTTAGATAGATATTTGTTGAGGATTTTTTAGGTAATGTGAACTAAACTGAATTTAAACCTCAAGCATACAATATCATTGTAATACTTAGAGGGTCGGTCCACAGGAAAAACGTTTGATTATGGTCATTAAAAGTGAATAAGCTAAACTAAATGGAACCTAAACTAATTGAGCAACCAAACAATCCACCATTTCTAATAACAATCCACCATCAGTCAAGCAACCAAACAACATCGAATTACCCCAGCAAAATAATTGAGCAACAGGGAAGGGGTATACAGAATCAAAGCAGAGCACAAAAAAAACAGCTTAGAATCCTAACTCAAAACATCGAATCCAAACGCTAACATGAGAAACTGGAATCGAAAAGAAAACGAGACAAATTCTAAAACTAAACCTGCAAGCAAATGGAAAACTCAAAGCAGAACAAAAAGCAGCAGCAGGCAGCAATGGGAACGAGATTACCCAGAAGCTTGAACATCAAAACGTGGCTCCTCACTTGCACACCATCAGAACACCAGGAAGAGGGCAAATTCAAAACAGGAAAACATCATCAGTACAGAACGCCCGAAGCAGAGACAGATTAGGGGAAAGGGAGGGGGGTGCACTAACAACTAGTCTAGGCCTCATTACTTTGCAGCTCGGCCCAACCCAGCAATGGATGAATCGCCATTGTCAGTCGTTCAAGCACACGCGTGAACAGAACCGAAAACAGGGGAGAAGGAGGAAATAAACGAACACGAAAATTCCTCAGCAATTTGAACAGAATTTCTCATAAAAATGGCTCAGGGGTTCGAATTACACTTGAGAATCATGAAAATTGAGACCGAATTACATCAAATTGCAACTCACTAACATAAACCCTAACTGCGAAAAACTGGAAATTTAACTGCGAAAAACTGGAAATTTAACTTTAGAACACGAAATTAAACCTCCTAATCTCCTCTGCTCTCGAATGGTTGTCGCCACTCTTTTTATACCCGAACTGCAACAATCTGGGCCCTCGATGTGATGATGTGTGGACGGTGGATGATGGAACCCAGCTGGGGTGGTGTTGTGGATGGCTACGATGGTGAAGCTAGTGAGGTTGAAGACGTGGATGGTGGAGATGAGACCCAATGATGACGGTTGTTAGAGGTGATGGGGTGAGTTGGAGATGGAAACCATGGGTAGAGGGTAGGGGTGGTTTCTGGGTTTGGGAAAACCGTGGTTCTAGAGGTTTTCGGGGTTGTTGTGCTGGAGGGGAGAGAGAGAGATGACGAGGCAGAGAGAGAGAGAGGATAGGCATGGGCATGGCAGAAGGTGGGTCGAGGAATGGGAATGGAGGAAGCAGCCACGAAGGGTTCTGTTCTGGGGAAGAGAAGAAGACGCGAATGAGAGGAGAAAGAAAGTGTGAAAACGAAGGGGTGGGGGATTAAAACGCTGTACCGGTTCAGCTGAACCGGCTGGTCCGGTTCAGGCTGACCGGTTTGGTTGTATTTTTTCCTTCTTCTTTCTTTGGCCGGTTTTTCATTGATTTTTGGCCCGGTTCTTCAACCTCTGACAATTCTTCTATTTTTCTCACTTTTTCTGCCATTTAAACCCTTTTTTCGCATTTATTCAAAATCTGCAAAATAAAATAAAATCAATTAAAAACCTAAAAAATATTATTAAAACGAGCATAAAGTCGGTGAAAAAGTACCTTAAAAATTGCACATTTTTAGCTCAAACAATATTTCCGTTCAAGTTTGGCAAAACTAATTAAAGCGTTGATTAAGTCTTCTTTAGAACAGTCATAGAGAGCTGATATGTCTACCTCGTCGGTACTTTCATACTCAAATCTTTCATCATTTTGTACTTTCTTTGCCATGAGACATATGTTGGCGGTGTGTTCTTCATCGCTTTCACTTTCATTGGTGTCGCTATCGCTCCAAGCTGCGATCATTGCTCTCTTACTGTCTTTCTTCTTGAATCTTTGTGATTCTCCTTTCTTTTGGATTAGTTGACAATCCTTTAGCAAGTGTCCTGGCATGCCACATCCATAACAAGAGCTAACGTTAGTATTGTCTTTATGAGATAACTTACCTTTGGAGAATTTTTCATTTCTTTTTAATGAGGGTCCCTTTGAATTGAATCCTCGTTGATTAAATTTTTTCTTTAACCCCATTTTGTTGAGGCCTCGAACGATCAGTGAGAAGGCCTCATCATCGTTGTCGTTGGGTTCTTCCTCCTCTGATGTGCAATCTTCTTGAATAGCTTTTAAGGCTATTCCTTTCTTTGAGCTTTCTCCATCGTCTTCTTTGAGATGAATATCATGGATCAAGAGTTTCCCTAGAAGATCGTCTAGTTCCAACTTCTTGAGATCTTGAGCCTCCTCAATTGCGGTGACCTTCGGTCCCCACTTGTTGTTTGGAAGACATCGGAGGATCTTTCTCACCATTTCCTCGTTTGTATAAGTTTTCCCAAGTGACTTTAGATTATTTGTAATGTCCGTGAATCGTGTAAACATGTCTTTTATCGATTCATCTGTCTGCATTTTCAATAGTTCATTTTGATGTATGAACAAATTCAATTTGGTTTCACGGACTTGGCTTGTCCCTTCATATGTAACAATCAGATTGTTCCAGATTTGCTTAGCTGTATCACAGGCAGAAATTCGGTTATATTCATTAGCATCTAAACCACAATAAAGAATATGCTTAGCTCTAGAATTCTTTGTAAGTTTTTCCCAGTTAGCACTCGTATACTGATCTTTAGGCTTACCAATCATTTCACTGTTGTCGTTTTTGACCTTAGGAACAGTGTAAGGGCCATTGTTCACAATTTCCACAACTCCATGTCAGTTGATTCAATAAGAAAAATTTGCATCGCGTTTTTTCAATAAGAAAAATTTGTTCCTTTAAATAGGGGAGGTCTAACAGTAGAGGTCTAACAGTAGAGCGTCCTTCAATATTAACATTTCCTGATAAGGTCATGATCGTCACCCACTTGACTGTTAAGTCAAAAGAAGTGTGGGATTGGCTCTTATACCAATTGAAGACTTAGATCGCCCTAGAGGGGGGTGAATAGGGTGATTGCAAAAATAAAATTAAAGCTGAAATCAAAATGCAGAATTTGAATGGAGACAATGCACAAGGATATTTTAACGAAGTTGGGTCTCAATCAGGCTTAATCCCCGCCTAGAGTTATCCAACTCTAGGATTCAACGCTCTACTTTTCTTATTAAAATGAACTTTCACACTTTCTTTCAGAGCACCACACTCTAAAAATCTCAACTACTTAAATCAACCACTGATTTAAGTTTGGGAGGAGTTGTGACCTCACATCAACTCCGTCGTTCACTCCTTAATAAGAATTCCTCAAGATCTCTCAAGACTTCTGATTACAATTCAAGACTTAAAGGAATTTGCAAATGTATAGTTCAGTGTAGTATGATTGCAACTTGCTTGTGTGATTGCTTGAAGTCCTTCTCTTCTTCCTTCAGCCCCTATTTATAGGATTGAGTAGCCATATGCTGATTTGTCCAAGAAGGAAGTTATCTCCATATCATATTTTGATTTTGATCTTGTGTTCTTCTCCAATAAGAAATTATTTGCTCACAATCTCTTCTCTTGCCTTTTGAACATGTAAATCTCTTTGAAGCTTGGCAACAAAATATATTATATTTGCAATAAAATCATGTAATATAATCTTTATGAGTTCAAATTTAAAATACAAATTTGATTTGCAAGAATATTAATAATATTGCTAGAATATTCAAATAAGGGCAATATCATTTTGTCATGGCTAGAATTAAGGATATTTAATCAAATAAAATCCTTTTAATTAATATTTTCCACATTTTCCTAGCACAATGATATCTTGCCTTTAATTATATTTGCATACAATCTTTCTAATAAAATAAATTAGATATGCGCACAATCTTCGATAATATTCAATAAAATAATTATGATATGCATATAATCTTTCATTTTTTCTTCATAATTTTTATTATGATTCTACTACTATATATTACTTCTCTTTTCATGTGTTATATCTTTTGAATGCAACAACTTAATTTCTAATTTTGTGTTTCATCAAAATCTTTGTAATTACTAAGTAAGTCAACAATCGCATTTTTATTTACCTACTAAATAGAAAAGTACATAAGGGAAAGTAATAATCATCTTTCAATAGCTATCCTACTAGTAAGAAAATTGCGGCCGCACAGAGTAAAAGAAGCCTTGGGGGCTATCGTCATTAGCCAGGCAGCACAAGCTGAGCCCTAAGCTCTCTACCGCATTGTTCTCGGAAGTGTGATAATGGGCACATAGAGTTGGACCAACCTTTCCTTTTGAATGTCAAGCCACACCTCGAAAGAAAACCAATTGAGGTCAACAAAGGCTAGCTCCCGGACTTATCCCACACAGTCGTGAAGAACTCCCAACCGCAAGGCATCATTAATAACTATAGTACAGAATAAGGCTTGAACTATCTTAAGAATTTCGTGGCGACAGGCTACAACTTCAACCTTTCAAAGGAGGGACATACGCCTTGGAAGTCAATTGGTAAAGGTTGGGACGGAGGTAGAGAAAGGTTCATTCTAAATTTCCAGAGCATGAACCTCCTGACCATGTATTCAACCATTTGTCCTGTGACATATTCAGGAAAAACCATGATTCGAAGTATAATATGCAAATAAAAAAAAAAAGAAAAAGGGAAACAAGTAATGAATAAGAGCAAGCCACTTTCAGTTTATTATAGCAGGAAGGTGGGGAATCCAATGACAGTACGTGAGAACATTTACTACCCTCGTCCTGAGTCACCTCAAGTTGGGAAAGAGGATTGAACTAAATACTCCCCCACTTGGGAAATGTTTCATTACATCGAAAAATGAGCCATAATTTTATATTTTAAAGAGAGAGAGAGAGAGAACAATAATGAGGCTCCTCTTGTTGATAAAAGAATGATGCCATCTAGATCTCAAGACAACCCTACGCCATTCTTTCAGAGGACGACCCTGGGATCAACAGGATGAGCGATTGGGATCGGCAAACAAATCATAAGGTACCAAAACCTTCTCAGTAGGGAAGGTCCCTCCTGTGCGGCGGTTGCTTCATTGGAAGCCCGATCTAGTTGCGAGGAAGAGATATGGCGAGTATCAACTCCCTCAACCTTGTCATGACCGTCGCAGGGAAGTCTGTCAGAGGGATGCCTGGGGGCACTCCCCAAGTAACCGTCGAGGTCGTGTGTAGGCAACGTATCTCCTCATAATGATCCTCCAGCCAAGATTTTGCAATACACCATTACCTCTTGTCCGTAGCGCGCAAAAGGTCCACGGATATGACCAGGTGAATCATTGGCAGCTGAACAGCTTTATAGATGACGGGTGAATAAAGAGACTTCTATACGATTACTAGATCTGACGCTAGCATGCTTCCGGTTAATAGACATACACAGTTCCCTGAAGTCTAAGGGAAGAGGCTTCAGAGGATGATATAAGGCCATGTAAACAACTAGTGAGATAAATAGATGTTTACCTCATCACATTCAGCCCTATTTATAGGAGACCGGGCAAGGTCGACTTAAATTAACATCCCATCTAGTCATCTACCCACCTCATGCAGCATGTAAGTGAAATGTAAGGGGTCCAATGATCCAGATAAATCCACATCAGCTCATACCATAATCCACAACGGATCAAGGGTCGCTAGCAGTGATAACCTAGACGAAAGTGGCGAGACAGGGAAAAAGGGCAAAGGAATGTTGGCCCCAAGAAAGCTTGGCCTATCCTGATTCCTGGAAGTAAGTCAAATTATTGTTTTACCCCCAAGTTGAGGTTCTATAAATAGCTACCTAGCCATCCACAAAAAGCATGTGATATCCAATGTGAATCCCGATACTAGTTAGAATATTCCTTTTAAATTCAACCATCTGTTAGAACCCTATAGGAAAAGAAAAGAGCCGATCTTTCTTCTTCCTCTCTTCTCTAAGAAAATAACTTAATTGCTAGAGGGGCACTCCTCAAGATCCACCCCTGAAATTTTGCCTTCTATTCAAGATTTGAAACCTAGGACCGGGATCATCTCTCATATCACCGCAAGTAAGCCCACTCTCTTGCCACCTCATCATCCGTTTTATCCGAAACAATTTTCGCCATATTTTACCAATATCATATATCACTTAGTGACTCATTTAAAAAATGTCTAAATCCACACCCCGTGAACAATCCTCCTCTTTCAAAGTAATATAATATAGGAAGCAAATTCAAATTAGATCCTTTCATAATAAGAGGCAAGGCTATAATAAACCACATTAAAATTACAATGTATTTTCAGTATCTTCTTAAAGGAATTATTTGTAAGCTTCACATTTGACCTTCACAAAGGATCGCATGTCAACCTCTGGACATAGATCTTAGAAGTGCTAAAATGAAATTTCATAATTATGAGTTCTAGGGTCTGAAGTTCATCAATTCATGTTCCGTTGAACATCCTCCAAATTATTTCGTACCTTATCCATGTAATTGCACAATAACGTAGTGGTTCTCTTTTAATGTTGTTTCTCCTAGATAGGATGGAAGAGGAACTAAACCTAAGATATTGGTTAGCTGGTTACGGCATTCAAATATGAGTTTAATTTCAAGAGGTCAACCCTCTTTAGTTCGTTGAATTTTCAGTTTCGTTTAGGTTGGGATTTAGTAAATGTCAATCACATGTACATTGATCGTTGATTGGTTCATGTAAATTTGCTTTGAAAAACAAATGCAACTTTTAGGACAATTTCATTGCAGAAGTACGCGATTTCTAGTCATAGGTCTTATAGGGGGTTCAATCATTTGAGTTGCATGGCCAGGCACAAATGCATTTTTAACAAGTCTCCAGTGAACCAGCAAGCCTCTTGAAGTCGATGCAAATTTAGTCATACGCTCCATAAGCATAAAGTGCTTCTCACAGGGGTTTGTCGATATTCAAATGCTGCGAGTCTACACACAATATTAGGGATGTCCAAGATCAACCGTTAACATGACATCGAGCTAAATGATCAGACAGTTAGCAACTCCAAACCTCTACTTCTGAACACTTTAAAGGTACAGATTACAAACAGCTTCAGGTGCTGCTATGTGCAAATTCTACCTGTTTTTTGTATAACCTTAGTAAGTACACAATGCAAAACGGGTAGCCCCCCCCCCCCCCCAAAAAAAAAAAAAACAATGTCAATCAACAGCACGGGTAACTACAAAGTCTGCTGATGAGAAATGGATGACATTGGCACAGATGATGGTGGACTGTAGAATCCACCCTCGGATCCCTGAAAATTTGGGTAAGGATTAACTGGAGGAACCACATAACCTGTTACAGGGGCCCCCACAGGAGTATAGCTGGGTAAAGGAGGCGGTGGTAGCTGCTGGGTTGCGCCGTAGCTGTGAGACACATTGGACATAGGGCCAGCCGTCTGGATAAACTGAGGGGCCATTGCATACGGTGGCACAGGTGGCAAAGGGGGCAGAGGTGGAGGAGATGAAGATGGCGGAGGCGGCTGCTCACCAGGTGCCGGCTGCTGGTTGGTTGAGGGGGTATTCACATTCTGTTGGAGAGAGTCAGGGTGAGGGAAAGGTGGCAATGGTGGCAGTGGTTGCTGACTTTGAGGTGGCAGTGGAGGTGGAGGTGGAGGTGGAGGTGGGGCAGGGGCATAGGGAGAGTCAGTCTCGAGCTTTTGTCTCTTTTCAGATTGTTCTTTGGGCGATTCTTTCGCTGCACGATCAATAATGCCACCTGAGACCAAGGAAGTGAGGACATGGCTGAGCATCTCAGCCGAAGCAGTAGAAGCAGTAAGCTTAGCAGCTACAGCAGCAGCAGTCGATTTTCTGGAATCATCATCACCAGCAACCGGCTTATCAGAGAAAGGCATTTGCCTTTTGTAAATAACAGGTGCTGATTGCCTTTCCCCTAATGTAAAACCAGGTGGTGTTGTAGAAGCATGAGCTTCTTTTAAGCTTGGATCATCCGGCAGCTGTCTATTGTCAGAGCCCACAAACCGTCTGCACAAGTTAGCAGCTTGTTCTGATTGCAACTGAGCAGCCTGGATCCAGAAAGAGACAGGATGATTGCAACTGATTCCGCTCGGTACCTCTTTTCTTTGGGGGAGGGGGGGAGGAGAGGGGGTTTTCAGAACAAACTTCAGAGCAACAAATCCACCGCTCGTCAGAGTAAACAAGAAATAGAGTTCAATGGTGTTTACTAGCATGTCAAATACTAACAATATCAATGCAACGTCAATCCTTCAGAAAACAACAAGAAGAACAAAGCATGTTGAGCGGAAAGGCTCAAGGAGAACAAAAACCTTTTTTTTTTGGATATGAATCCCAGCAAAGAGAGAATCCAAGATTCACAAATATGGTGCGATAGTAATGTGTTGAAAATTAGATGTCAAATGCATAGATTATTTGGAACAAGAGTCTGCTCCCTGCAAATGCTATCACTCTAAGAAGTAAGAACATATCACATCAAAGCAATCTATAGCCTCTATTTAAAGGTAACATTAACGACAGGAAGAAACGGAAGATGACTCACTTGAAGTTGACTACGCATTTGATCCAGCTTCAATTCCTGCAAACAAAATTAAGTCCCTTAGCCTGAGTTGGAGCGCTTTTTCACGCTCTCTTTTTTTTTTTGCTTTGGGGGAGGAGAGGGGGAAGGGAACAGGTAATGAACAAGAACTCCTCCCTGCCCCACTCCGCTCCCCAAAAAATAAAAGAAAAAAAATTGTGGCCAAAATTAAAGAAAAAGAAACATGTTATGCATATATTAACCTGTTCTTGCAGAGCCTCCCTTAAATGGGATACAAGAATTGCTCTTGACGTTTCAAGCGCTGTAAGCTGCTCGATGCATTCCCTCAATGCTGCATGCTTTCCTTGTAACTCCTCATCGAATCCAGATCCATTTAATTGGCCTACTCAAACAGAGTATGGACATATAACTCACATCAGCCCCATAGATCATTACATACATTCATCCCCATAACAAGATAACTTCAAAACAGCACACACGGATCAGGGTTGGCAATCAATTCTGCAGATAATGCCTCATCCACAGTGAGAAAAGAAGAGAAAGAGCAGTGAGGACAGTGTACAATAAAGAGAAAGGCAAAAGTTTCACCCTGCGTTTCATAAACATGAACATAGTGGAGTCTCTTTTAATGCGATATGATAGATACTTGAAATGTCTTGCTATATAAGACCAAATACCACAAATGCAAGTCAGCAGCATATCTCCACCAGCTAGCTGCAAGCCAAGTGTTACAAACTGCTCTAGAATGCCCCGGATTTCACTAGATTTCTCTAGAGTAGGCTCTAGAGTGTTCCATAGTTCCATAAGGTTTTACACTTGTGTAGCATCTTTAGATATTTGCATAGCATATTCTGGATGTGCGATATATTAGCTGTTGAATCAAATTGATCTCCACAATCCATTGAGGAGGTGGATGTGTATATATACCCCCAATGGGACTCATTTGTATACCAAGCATTTCAAGTGCAATACAATAAAAGGCATTCTCCCAAACTTCCTTGTGTCCACTTTTACAAAGTTCCTCACTTCTCTACTAAGCTCCCTTAAGGCTTACTTGCGAACTAAGGGCGGATTTCGAGCGAGTTTGCTAGTGCCAAGTTTGTGTGAATAATCAACCCATGACACAAGGCTCCATGAAACAATTAAAGTCATCGTTAGTGATGACTCAACATCAAAGCTAGGGAACCCTGTTACGGACAGAGTTACTCCTTAAACTTCTTCATCCACAGACTATTGAGCTGACAACAGAACACAACTTCGATCACTTTTGGAAGCCATACAAAGGGAAAGACAATAGCACACCTTCCCTATAATTTCTTGTTCTCATTTTCTCTCTCCCTGTTCCCTACTTCCCAGGCTTCTCCACTCTCCCCCACTCTCCCCACAAACAACAAAAATAAAATGAAAAATAAAATAAAATAGATAAGAAATAAGAAAGAGACCTCTTTTAAAAACCCTTTCTGGTGGAACCAAAGTAGAAGCAAACTAATATCTCCAATTTGCCGCAGCTCCTCAAGAGGATAAAAGTCATATTTCATTAGTTACAATCTCCATATAAAACAACACAACCCTTCACTACACTGAATTAAGGGGGACAAAAATGACAAATCCCTTCCCTTCTCCCTTCCGTTTCTCCTCCTACAGGATATCTGACTGCACCACAGAATAAAAGTCATAATTTGTCTGTTACATACTATCCATCTCATGTCAAAGCACTTGATGCATTAACCTAGAGGACAGGAATCAACTGTAGAACTTTCTTTGCAAATTGAGCATGTTTTAAAAAAACAATTCACGAGCCACAGGAAAAGAAGTTAGCACTTGCAGGATCAAATACAAGTATGAGGAAGGTAGATCCAATGAAAAATAAAAATAAAAATAAAAAATACACACAGAAATCAAAAGCCTATTTCCAATCTGCTTTTATTAACTATATGCCATCAGAAATTTTACAGAATTTCATAACTGAAAACATGACCAAACTTCATTTCACCTCCACAAATCCCCCAGACTTCCCATGATGAAGAACAGGATGCCTAGTGGCCAATATTGGGGAATCTATGATTTCAAATAGGAATTTTTAGGGGATTTAATGAAAAATAAAGAGAAAAATAAAAGAAAATAGTAAATAAAAGATAGAACACTTAGGAATCCACCTAAGAAAACCTATTAGATCCACCTAGGGTTTGTGAGAGATCCACTCACAAGTAACCATGTGTCCACATGGCCAAAGGAAAGCAATATTCTGCTGAAAATCTTCCTATTTAATTGATTCGATCAAAGCAACACCTAACAATGCTCATATAGCCCTCTAAAGCCATGGAAAAAAGATAGCCATAAATCCTACACAATATTTTCATCTTTCAAGCAACATTATCACCTACAAAAAAATTAAATAAATAAAGACTGCTAAAGATACTCAAACTTGGCCAATGAAAGCTAAGATAAAATAAGAAATTAAATTCCCCTAGGATTCGAAGTATAAAAGGACTCTTGAATAACCTATAAGATTAACCTAACAATCATAATTACAAACTTTAGACTAACAAAAAATTGTAAACATTGTTATTCACTCATGCCATAATCCTTTGTTTTGCTTCTCTGGGCTCCTCTAATTGTTTGCATTATCCCCACTACCAGCAAACCATATTACCCAAATTTCCACCCACCAACACACCTCCACCTGCCTAAATATATTCAACAAGTCTTGTATTACCAGAGTCACCATAAAATCAAGCCCCTAGAAAACTAACCCAAGTATCCACCCATGATTTCAGTACATTCCTTCCTAAGGTCAAGTCACTGCTGCTTTGGGTACATTGCCAAATAAACTACCAAATAGTAAGGAATTGAGTAGAATGACCCCTGTAGAAGACGCTAAAACTGCAAAACCACTTCATCAGAGACCCAAACTTAATTTTAGCTTCCTTTTCCAGGAAAAGCTTAGGGAAAACTTTCCAAAAACAAGAAAAAAACCCCAGCTCCCAACTGGTAATATTGGAGAAATAACATGCTAAATAATGAGGAATGCATAAATTCAAAGAATTGGAGCAAGGAAACAAGAAGCCAAAATTGGAAGGGCCCACGTCCATTTCCAAGCAGCTGAAAAGGTCACTACTGAACTTCTTTTTAGCTTCGGCTTCCAGAGGGATCAATCAAAATTTTCATTCAACTGCTTTCCACTTGTGGAGTAATCAGCAGCCAATATCTTTAAAATGTCAGGTTCAACAACTCTCTATGATTAAATTTGTGGGAGTAAAGGTTGCAAGACTCCTGTATATTAGCTTGACAGATGGCTGGCCTAGACAAAGCATGGGAGATGACTAGGAACCATTCAATAGATACTAAACTTCGAGTTAACCAAAAACTTTGATACAAACCCTAAGGCTAATAGCCCTCCACATACGTGCATGATTAATTAACAATACACAATCCCTAGCCCTTATTTGGTATTTTATATTTTCCATCCCTCCGGCTACACTTAAATAGAGGCAACAGAGAGGCTCAGAATACAACTAGACCGAGACAACCCAATAGAACAAATAAATGTGAGATATGTACCTGAGTTGGCCCTGCCACCGATCTCTTTCACTAGTTTCTCCAAACCACTAATGGCATTGGTACATCTACTCAGTACAACATCTTCATCTAATTGACCACCATAAATAACTTCATAATCAGATACTATCTTATCTAACATTTCACCAACAGATTGTCTCTGTTACAGGGAAACAAAAACATACACTGTTAGTGACCATAGATATACAGGTGCATCGAGGAACTATGTGATAACTAATAAGCATAGTGAAGTATTTCTCACAAGTTTAAGGCTGAATTGCCTCCCGTTACTTTCTGGTTGTCTACCCATAAATTCCTCCTTCAGAATGTGCCCCCGAGAGCCAAACACTTTCCTCTCATCCCAAATACTGATCTGTGGTAACCATAAAGGCAGAAGCAATAATTAGGCTCAATTCAACTGTTGGCAACTGCTTGCACTGCAAATACAGCATCATAAGAGAAGATTATAGATATGTGCATCTAAAGACCTTCAATGAAAAGCATTGGATCCACAAAAAAAAGGGTGGGGTGGGGCGAGAGAATATCTTCTTTTGTGTTTGAAGAATAGACTCCACAAGTTGGTTACTTTCAGTTTCCTACTATTTCACATCTAAGTGGCAGTTGAGTAGCCAAAAAAACCACCAAAAAAAAAATTTGTTGAAGCCTCTGAAATTATTCTCTCAAGTCATCAAAACAAGCACAGCCATCAAATTGTCCAGAACCCTAAAGAAAGAGGCTTTAACAAAATGTCCGGCTTCCTTAAACCTCAAAGTCAAACCGCTGCAGCCAACTGCCAAACAAGAGAACTTTGTAAGTATTAAGAAACCCAGGTACAATGAACACTATCCGAGCAATTCCAACAACGGACAGAAAAGCTATTGGCAAGAACCACATCAAGGTCAAAATGGCCAAGACTGCAGGACACCAGTTTTGATCGTCCACACAAGAATTAGATGCCTCAGAAGCAGCATTAAATGTTAAAAATAATGAAAGGAATAAGAAAACATATAGCAGTTTTAAATGCATAGTTATAGAAAATTATTAATCATGGCGGTCAGCATCCTCAGCTTCAACATATCATTGTACATGAAACACAGCAAAGCTCCATCACTGGTCCACAGCATATTTAGATCCTCATGGACCCCATGTCATAGAACCAAGAATAACAGCGACTTCTATTCATTCAATACAAAAGTATCATGTCTATTTTATTTAATTTTTCCCTTTTCAACAGCACGTCTAGCAAATAAAATTTACTTATTCATGTCTTACGTTTTCAGAGTTTTACAGGCATGACTCTAGTTTTTGTCACATGGCCTTTTTCCCCCATTACCCCAATATACACAATCCATCTTCGCAATATCATACCCAGGGCTGTACATTAGTGCACAAAACAAGTAGATATTAGGAGTTCTTGACATAAGCGTCACTTAACTTTTCAAAAAATTCAATCTTGCCACTGAATTTATTTTTTTTTAAACCCAAGGGTGCTATTAATTTATGTTATGACTCTAAAAATGCCATTGTTGGTGCATTTTGTAGAGAAAAATGCCAAAAATTGCAACTCCAAAAACGCATAGCATAAACTAATCACC
The DNA here is from genome assembly GCA_017589665.1 of Selenicereus undatus. Lineage (NCBI taxonomy): Eukaryota > Viridiplantae > Streptophyta > Magnoliopsida > Caryophyllales > Cactaceae > Selenicereus > Selenicereus undatus. The sequence continues at coordinate 63,860,008 of JACYFF010031958.1, forward strand.
CCTTTGAGCCAAAACAAACAAATTAAAAAAAACACACACACACACGCTCAGTGGAAAAATTGAACTTATTGAAAAATTCGGCCAGTTTCAAATTTTCAACTGAGAACTAGTAGGTATTAATGCAGCCAATAATATATGCCATCCAATTACAGCAGTAGTTTACCAACTTATATTTGCCCTTTATTCCATTAGCAATTCTACTTTCAAGGAAAGCCAACTTTCATCAAGAAGCATCACCTTCATAGAACAGTCTTTTCAACTATCCAGCTAATACCAAAATCCTTGCGCTTGGCTGGCCTTGCTTTCTGTTTCTTAGGCAAGGCCAGATACACAGTTTCCTGATTGTCTCACCATGAGCTGATTATCGCAAAGAAACGAATGGTTAGGGATATATGGTGTTGGTATATTAACCTAGAAAACTAAATTGCGCTCATTTATTCTGCCCCATCCAACTCCAACTCAAAACGATATTCAATTATCAACTCAAAAGGCAACTCAATATTAATTCAGTCTCAAACTGACTCAGCATAGATTCAAATCCAGTTGGAATTACGATGTAGGAATGAATGTTGCCTTTTAATTTCTTTTTGGTCTGTAAAACTAATCAAGGGATATGCTGGGGCAGGAAGGTCAAGATGCGCTACTCAACCTTATTTCAGAACTTTTTCGTTTCTCTTAGATTAGCTTCATTTGCAAACTGGTAAAAATAGTTTACGTCTAGATATTAAGCATATCCTTCTACTGTCACTTTCAACATACATGAGTGGACTGTTAAAAGTAGTGACAAATAGGTGAACACCTTCATCTTAATCATTGTGATAAGACAAAGAGAAACTTATTTGGTACAGGTTTCTTCAAACCAAATCTTGGCCATTTATATAAGAACTACCTAATCAGTCTGTTATTTGAAATCTTTTGGGATTTTGAACTGGTGCACTACCTTGAGGTGAGCAAAGCTGAAAGAATTTTCGGAAGGAGAAGGTAACTTCTCTTGCAGAGTGCACTTTCTAACTAGTTCATGAGCATACTTTCGCAATTTTTTAGGGCTTGAACTTGTGCATGTATGTGCATGCCCAAGTTAACGGTTTCACGTAGAGGGCCCAGGAATTTGTCTTGCAAAGTAGACTTTCCTGCTTCTCCAGTGTACAGAGCCTTTCTCTCTAAACACTGTCCTCAAACCTATTCTAGCACATTTTGAGTCACTGTTTCAGTTTCCTTCTCCTCATTCCTTCAATCTGCTCGAGTGCGTCTTGACGATGCTTTTGCATTACTCCAAGAAATTAGAAAAAGAAAAAGGGCTTAGCAGTTTTTTGGAATCATTTAACTATCTCATGATAAAGTCATATGTTTTGCATCTATCTTTATCTTAGGCTCCGGCCAAGAACAATATCTAATTATCATCTAATTTTAAGAACCAATAAATACAAGCCTAGTATCCTTTATTCTTCTTCCGTGAGGCCACCATTTTTACTGTAGTCTCCGGGACAGATGCATTTCAATCCAACACCAGACACCTTACAACTTTAGATCCTGCAGTCCTCCCCTCCCCGCCTTTCCTCCTGAAGCTCTTTCAACACTTCTCACCTCAAAACCCTAACCATAGATACTCAACTTCTCTCTCCTTGTTATAATAACAGCATTATTAGAATAAATTTCAGCTTCTTAAATTCCCAAAAGGAAAAAAGTTTTCAATCCCCTAAAATTCATATTCCACTCCTGTAGGTCTCCCAAAAACAGCCTCTTTGCTAGCAACTGCAGGGGTACAGCTGACAACGTCTAGATCTCCACCAACCCTACTTCAGTAATATACATAATAGGTAGTGATGATGTTGTATCTTGTTGAATTACAGCCTATGGTTTAGTCTATAATTATGATTTGCGAATCTCATTACCATCGCTGGTTTAGAGCTGCTTCCCCTGTAACTTTGAAGATTCTTTAAAATCTATTGGTCTCTCTTACAAACTTACACAAAACTTACCCACATTTCTGTGCAAAGTAACGAAAAACTACTACACAAACTCCAATACTTTATGGCCTATAAGTACAATTGGCGATAACTTATGCAATATGTTTTGGCTCAATGACTTTTACTGTCCAAACATATTTGTTTTATGATGTGGGAAAAAAAACATTATAGATTTATATAAATAAAGAATACTTGTTCTATAATGATTATTAGGTATTGTCTATGTTGACTATTAAGGATGAAATTCACAGATTATGCAGTTCACTAAATGTGAACTAGTGAAATTCCGGATGCTTGCCAAATCTGAAAAAATCCCAAATGTGCCGCAAAGGCTTTTGGTGGTCTTATTGGCAGAGAGAGAGAGAGGGGGGGGGGAGAGGGGGACATACACACATGCATACAAATGAACACGAGAGGTTGATGTCTGATAAGAAGACAGGATGATGTACTACTGGATTGCTACCACTATCGTATGGAATTTTGTCCAAATATTTCAGCTCTAGAAGCATATATGAATATGCCCATAGTAAGCTTACAGCAACCTCACAGTTAAAACAAGAGCAAGGTGTTCAAAGCAGCAGTGATATTTGTCAATGATTAGCATTCAGTGAACGTTAATATAAAGAGCAGCAAGCTTCATCTTCCTAGTTTTTATACAAGTTTAGTATATAGGATCCAACCCATTATTATGTTTGGTTAGCTTTTCTTAATTAATTTAGCCAAAAAAAGAGAAAAAAGGAGGACAGAAGGAAACAAAAACAATAGAAGGCAAATTTCCTAATTCATTGGTAATTTATTATCATTAAGAATTTTGTAAGGAAAAGACCACCAATGTATTCGAAATTAAGTCAGTTAAGTTGACTAAGGCAGCAAGCTATGGGATTAGAAACTACTGCTGTTGGTCCCCAAGTTGTGACATGTTATATATAGGCCTTTAGGCCATGGGTTGATTATCTCAGAAAGTAAGATAGGGATCCTCTTGACCCAAGGAGGGGTCGGTAGTGATGGCATGGGACTGGGTAGGGTAATTGGGGGCTGTCCTTCGCACCCCAAATCCCAATTAAGGGGAGGATGTGTTGCCAGGGAAGATAGATTGAGGGGAGGCTTAAATACAAGCTAGATTGAAAAACAGAAAAAGGCATAGTGTTTTGAATATACATGGTTGCAATGTATCCTTTCCACTATAGTGGGTGTCTGTTGTTGCCAGGCCATGGTTTTTCCCTCAATGTGAAGGGGTTTTCCACATTAAAAAATGGTTGATGTCCCTTCTCTTGATGTATGTATGTGTGGCCATATTTCACACTACACTTCTATTCCCAATAAGTCATACTATAGCTTAGTTAGAAATCGTAGTAGTGAGTTTATGATCCCAACATATGACCCTAGTTTTTTGTGGCATATATCTTATTCTTTCGAACAAAATCAAAGGAACCAAGATTTTATGTATACATTGTTTTGTTAATGCTACTATTTGAGCTCCATCCATATTCCAACTCTTGAGGAGTACAACATAATTATTTTTAAGTGTGCTTTAGATTTGATTGAAACACAGAAACGGTGGGAATATATTTCATTAAGTACAAGCATGATTCTCCCTTACACTTCATAAGTCCTCAATTAGGATCATTATAGGTTCCATTCAAGCCAAGCTTGATTCATGAGAGCTAGAATACAATGAAATCAGTAATGGTACCGAAAGAATGGGGATGGGACTTGATTCTCAGAATGATCTGTTTGGTTAAGAATGGGAATGAAACTAGCATCTCATTCTTGTTGGTTGCCACGTTAGGTGCAACTGTAAGATGGAACCAACCTATTTTTATTCTTAAAATCTTTTTGCGCAATGCATCAGTTTAGATAAAAGCCATATTTGGCTTATTTCTCATAACTAATGTTCTTTTTGGGGGGGGGGGCTATGCTGTCACCTCAAAACGGGGGAATCAAACATAGAAAAGCATAAGGTAGTGAAAGGGAAGATTGGTTAGTTGGCCATTCGAACATTAATTTAAAATCTAGAACTTTGGTGGAAAATTATGCATCCTCCTTAAACCATTAACACTAACCAACAGCTCATGTTGATTCTGCGTGCAAGTAGAGAGAAACGACCAACCTCCTATCCCTACCAGATCTACCTTCCCCCCTGCTGCCATGGCCACCGCAATGCTTCACCAACTCTGTTGCAAGCTTTCCTCTCTCATCCTTTAGATGTACTTGCCATGCTTCCCCGACTCTCTGCTGCAAGCTTTCCTCTCTCATCCTTGAAAGCAGTCAATCTGCCTGCCTCCCCACTCCCTCCCTCCTTCCCTCACCCTCGTCCTCCCTAGTAAGTGGGCAATTATGAAAGGAACAAATGGCTCATTGTTGGCAAACAACAGATACTGATTGTTATAACTTATAAACCTATCTCAGAACAAAGACTGCAATATGCTACAGTAATAAGCATGACAAAGCACAAGAAAAAAAGGAATATGACTTATATACCAGAAAAGTTAGGCATGGAATGTAGATGTGCCAGATCAGTTAGACATGGACTAATGTACATGTACCAGATAAGCTAGACAAGGACTATTGTAGATGGATGTAAGTACATGCATGTTTGTGTATGTGTATTGCAAGACAGCATTAACCAGTAGAAGATATTGGCATTAGATACCACTTCTCCAAGAGACTTACCAGCCTGAGAGCTGCATTCCTCCCAAAATCATCTCCATTCCGTATAACATCACGAAGAGCTTCAGGAAGAACCCTCCAAAATTCAGCTACAAACTCTGCACCTTTCCTCCGGCTATTCTGCAAGATATCATTTGCAAGATATAGGAACGCCAACCTTCGCTCACGTGGGGAGCAATGAAATTGTCTCTCCCATGTCTCTACCACTAGTTTTGCTTTATTCATGTGAAAGATACACCAATGGGACAGAGCTTTTTGGTATCAAGGATAACAAATCTCAGGGTCAAATAACCAATCTCAGGGTAAAATAACCAGGAAAGTTTCTGCAAACCCCACCTCCCCCCCCCCCCCAAAAAAAGAATGATAAACATAGTGAACACTTTATCAATATAGGTAAAAGGATACTTTCTATGCTCTGTTGGGAATTATTGAGCTTTGCTAGTTTGTCCACCAAAATCTGAGAATTAAATGTGCTCCCCATCTTTAATTCTTTAAGCGAGTCCACCTTGACTAGCACACGAGGCAGGTAGGTGGACCTTCACAGCAAGTAACTCTACAAGAACAAAAAATGACAAAACAGTGTCAGTGTTTCATAAAATGATGTCAAAAAAGACAGCTCCATAAAACCAAATGGAGAATCAAGAGTCAAGACATGCAAAAACATCTTGTGAATCCTAACTTAAGTAATCATGCCCCACCCACCAATAAAGAACAGTTTATCATTGTCATTTATTATCATTTGCATGCACGTCAGCAAGAGTCATTAAACACAATGGGCAACATGGAGAAGCTTCAGAAGTATGCAGCATGTTTAGGAGACACAAATAATGACCGTGCTTCATCTAACAGCAGTAAACAGATTAATCATGAAACTGTTCTGCTTCATCCAACTAGCAAAAATTCCATCATTTGAAGTTACTTGATCTAACACCTACATAATTTTATAGTAACTCAGGACCGAATAGAAAACCAGGCCCTCAGGAACTAGGGTCCAGCAACTGCAAACCAGCCATAGAAATAGAAGCCAGCAAACCCTAAACTACTTTTGCCTTTCATCCTTATCTGTGGCCACAAAAATGGTTCCAGAATTCTTTCTTGTATTTCATAGTTATTCCTTCTGTCATGTTCAGAAAAACACCATCATCTACGACCCAAAGCGCGCATATCCAACCTTACTCAAATATGACACATGATAATCAGGCAACCGCAATTAGAATTTCAGATACTGATATCCATATCCTCACACAATCCTTGTCTCTAATGCTATAGATCATCCATGCCTCCAATCCCTGTTTCCAGGAGCATCACAGTATATCCATAACCACTAATCCCAAGTAGTATTGCCGAAAGACTAAAACTCGGCAAACAGTGTGAAGAATGGGAATTCAAATATCTTTAAAGGTGAAGAAGCTGCCATGCCATAGCAAAATATATTCCAAATCCGAGAAAAATACCATGTAAAGGAATTAGAACACAGATAATGGAAATTCATTTGCTTCAGAGAATTAACAACTTGCAGAAGACTATAACGACAGAACAAGATTACAGACTGAAGCAGCATCAACTTCTGGCCAAATCAGAAATGGATAGAAGACGTCAATTGAAAATGGACAAGCCTACATTTTTTTTATTCAGAGAATGACTATGATATTAAGCAGAGAGTGTCCAAGTAGATACTGTAAACTTGGCTTGCAGCCAAGGCTTAAGACATGTGGTAGGTAAAATTTATTTAATATTAGATGCAAGACATCAGTTGCCACAGAAAGACATCCTATGTGGCCTTCCCAAGCTAATAGCCGCTGAAATAATGCAATGATTATTTTCACACTTAGAATACATAGGGATTGCAACTATGCTCAATTATTCAACTTCCTACAAAGAGAATAGCTAGAGCTCCCCAAAATTTATTATTTTTCCTATCGGATATCTCACAACAATCGAAAATGTAAAAATGGATGACAATCAGAAAAAGATATTTAACCTCGCAAACCAAGCACATGCTGTGAAACCTAGCTAGAAATCCCATTGCGCCTGAATTTTGTAACCTAGCAAGCCGAGCATATGCTCTGTAGTGAAAAGTATTACCCAACCACATGCCCATAGATAACAATCAAAAATAGTATACTTTGCGGGATGTATACATTGTCAATTTTTACAGGCCCTTCCCCTCCCCTCCCCCCCCCCCAAAAAAACCCAAAGTAAAAGCCAAAGCACACAAAAAAATTGAAAAATGGCAGGAGACTACTGAGCGGAAGGGAATTGACTCCATGTTTAAAACCAGAAACATTATTCTGTTCCTCTTTCTTTCCTCCACTAAGAAACTCCCAAATTTGGTAATGTATTCTGCCTTATTTCCTTCACTAGACATCCAAACAAGCACAAGAACTGAAGAACTGACCTCCGTCCTCTCCCCCCCCCCCGGGCATTTCCATGGAATAGACACCAACTAATAGATGCTCAAAAATTTGCACCAAATAAAGACAAGCTTAGCAAGATCTGACACACTTCTTTTGTTAATATAATTTCTTTTTTCCTGATCCAAAAAAAAGCAAGATCTGACACACATTGCATATTAACTAGATGATCCATACAATTATATACAATATCAAACTAAATGTAAAACTAATAACCAACACATAGGAATGATAGGATTACACAACACAGGAGTGCGTCTTCCTCATAATTAGAAAGGATTCTTTATTGAATAATGAAGACAGTCAGGCAAACAAGAAAGGGTTACATCAACAAAATCTATCAAGCATGTACACTCTCCAAGACTCCACTCATCCATGTCGTATGCTCTTGGAAATTCCCGTGATACTATCAAACACATCAACTCTCTCTTGACACATACATATGGCACAAAGCAATTGGTTTTTGCTCTTGACTAGTAGTGCCCACAACACTATGAGCAATTGCTTATTTTCCCCCATCAAACACAACTCTCTCCAACGTTGAAAGCATAGCACGAAGTACCACACGCAAATAATTTATAAACACATGTCCATTATACTCGTTAATCTTTTTTCATTTTTCTTGAAAAATCATGTGTTATCATGTTGGTATCGTAAAGTGTCGGTGTCTCATACCCATGTCCATACTTCTTAGCTTGAAATCATAAAATTGCACCTGCATATATCCCTTTTTGCCTACTACACCCAATTTAATTGCACTAAGTAATATCCTATCTTAAACTCCTCTTTTCCTCTTCTAGAGCATGATAAATGTCCGCAATCTAATGACATCTAAAAGTGCATTGCTTGACTCCTATTCCCTAAAGAAAATGGAACATAATATCACAATAGCACATCAAACTGACTTTACTCCTCTCCTGTCGTCATCCTTAGACAAAACTTAAACACTACAAAAGCCATACTACAGCAATTCATTGGCTTGTAGTTTAAAACACTTTACATCCTCCTAAATTTTTTTATTTACCATACTCCGTACACTTTTCGATGTATAGTAATTGTACTTTCCACCAACCTAAGGCTTAAGCCCGTCTCAAAGCTAAATTCATGATTCGTCAACTCTTGGTGCAAAACATAAGCTAGTTTTCATTCTATGAGACTCTTATTCATCTTTTGAGCAATGACAAACATCACAGCATTAAATTAGCTGGAGCTCACTCTGCTCAGGACATGTTACATCCAATTCACAAACTAATGGTTCAAAGACTTTATCACCACACTGCCCTCTTCATAACTTTTTTTTTTTACTTTCTCGTGCCGGCTCCCTCTTTCATTATGTTGCACGTTTCTACCATTATGTTCCAACAGTCTATAATGTCGATGCAAACTCACACAGAAATTCATTAGCCATAATAAAATTTAGTAATGGAGAATGGATAACTCCCACAGAAGTAGCCCTCAAAATTTCATATATAACAACCAAAGCAAAACATTGCATTAGATCCTCATTGATACCCGGACAAACAATTTGGAAGACAACCAACTTCCTAGAACAATAATCCTAAACAGACATGCGAAGAAATGAAACTAAAATTATTCACATGCATTCCTGTTATATCAAGATTAAGCCTAACGAAGAACAAGAATATGAGAGGCACCCCACAATCCATGACTTGCCAAAATTGACCCTAAAACTTGGACTCCAAGAATGGCACTGAATGTAAAGCTTCAGTCCTTAGAGACCTTTTGGGTATATCTTTCTAAATCTTATAGTGATTATGTCATTCTCCGAAAGTCCATATCATCCAAGTCAGAATTTCATCAACATTTGGTGTAAGATAAGAATTACTTTCCATATTTCTTACATTTGACATCAGACACAAGGACTATACTAATCTGGAACGCAGCAATGAGATAATCGAGCTTAAGTAACAGCTTCTCCGTTCTGTACAGCAGGCTAGGTTACAGCACATGCAAAACCAAGATACTTATTCTGAGCTTACTGGCATTCCAAAATGTTGAGACAGCGGAGAACAAAGGCTACAATCAGCTAGAACACAATAAGATCTAAAAGGGATTTTCCAAAAAAAGAAAAAGAGAATTAATAACGATCAGCAGTAATAACAGCCCTTAAAAAGTGTATATAAGTTTCAGGTCACAACAAACTCCCGTACATGGCTGGACACAGCAATCACTGAATCCAACTAACAGCCGCTCCTTTCTTTGTTGATAAAAACAGCCTCTCTTTTCTGTACAGAAGCCTAAGCCATGGCACTTGCAAATCTGAGATACTTACTTTAAGCCCACGGGCATTCCAAAATGTTGAGGTAGCAGGGAACAAATGGTACACCCAGTTAGAAAACTATAAAACTAATACTGGAGATCTACAATAAATTTCTCCCCAAAAGAAAAAAAAAGAATTGATAAAGTTTAAAAGTAATAATGGCCCCTAAAAAGCGTATATATGTTTCAGGTCAAGACAAACTCCAACACGTAGCCAAACATAGTAGCGACATAATCCAGCTTAACTAACAGCTTCTCCTTTCTGTACAGAGGTGTAAGCTCCGACACTTAGCAAACCAAGATACCTATTTTGAGCCACTTACAGGTGTTGAAGTGGCAGGGAACAAACAAAGGCTACGAAAAAGGGAATTAACAGCAGTTATAATGGCCCCTAAAAGCATCTATAAGTTTTAGCTCATGACAAACCACAACACATAACCAAACACAGCAACAACAGAATCCAGCTTAAGTAACAGCTTCTCCTTTTGAATAGAAGTTATTCATTTTGAGCTCATCAGCATTCCAAAATGGTGGTATGGTCCAGAACAATAGCCAGTTAGAACATTATCAACCTAATACTAATGAAGATACTACAACAAATTTTCCAAAAAAAGAGAATTAACGACAATCAGCAGTAATATTGGCCCCTAAAATGTGTACATAATTTTTATGCCACCACAAACTCCAACACGTGGCCAAACCATAAGTAACACGTCCTAGCATAATTCAATGGCCCCATGTTTTTGGAAAACAGAACTTCACTCACATTATTATAGAAACCCTTAACACAAGCAGAAACTTCCATCTGTGAACTGTATACGGAAACCCGTTAACATGAGCAAAAGCTTCCATCAACGGTTTGTCCTCTACGGGTGTTGCTACCAAAAGTCCAATTACTACGAACTGAAACTTAAAACCAGAAAAGCCCATCAACGTTTCAGTCCTCTTGAACTTACATCTCGACATGCCGAGTTCTTCAAAACTCTCACCAAAAACCATAGAAGCCAATAAGCCAGATTCCTACATAGTCTCAATTGCTCAAATATATGTGCACACACAGTAGAGTCATGCAACACCCTGCAGACTACTGAAACTACACAAACCAATGAAAGAAAGCAGAAATTAACGGCAAAAAAGATAAAAACTACACCACACATCCTCATAGTGATAACCCTAAAACGAGGAAAAAAGGGGGCACGTAAACAAAAAAAGAAAAACGAAACAACACAAAGCCCAAAAGAGTCGACTTATAAGCAAAGACAATTGAGCAAAAGAAAAAGAAGGAAAATTTGAATTTGAACTACAAGAATGCAGAAGCAACTTACCAGCAAACGATAACTGGAGAACCCAAAACTTGGACAAATTTATTTGAAGGAAAAGCACAAGAAAAATCAGGAAAAATTCCGAAAATTGAAAGCAAAACGCATTCTGAAGACCTGGGCTCACGAGAATTGAGGAGGCAGAAACAGAAGGCAGGAAAAACTGCTGAATTGATGCAGAGGAGAGGAGGGGTGCGAGAGAGAATACGAGGATTTTGAGTTCTTAAGAGAAAAGGAAGGGAAGATGCCCATAGGGGTTAAGTTGTCAGAATAACCCCCTTACTTTTTTCTTTTTTTTCTTTCAGCTGTTAAGGAGATTTCGTCATCTGGGCCTGTCCGGATTGCTAGAAAGAAACTCAGGGAGGGAAGACCGGCGCCGTTGCACTTCCTGGTGCATGCCCTGTTTTTCTGGGTCCATTTAGTTTGACCTACATTTTTGCCATTTTCAGCAAATCAATTGCAGAGACGCAGGGCATGAGAGCAAGAAACAATTAGGGCTGAAAGATCCGGTGTAGTAACTATAATTTTGGGTTTAAATATTTAGCATCTTATCATCAATTAGTTTTTTCGATGTTACATTATTGGAATTAAGTATCATCAATTAGTTTTTTTGATGTTATACGATTGGAATTAAGTAGTTTGTTTTATAATGACAAATTGATGAAAAAAAAATTGTAATGTCATTAGTTTTATAAAAAGGGAATTGTACAAGAATTAATCGTTTGTTAGCTTTTTTTTCCTTTATTTAAAAGAAAAATTCAATTGTGGTGACTAAAAAAAAAGAAAAATTATAATTGCATTAACTAAATAAGTATCAAAAAGCACACAAATGTCATGTCCAAAAAAAATCCCAAACTCATCAAATATAAAACTCGAGGGTCATCCCCCCTCCCTAAGTACCCTATTCCCAACTATCCCCTATATACTTGGAGAATTAGAGACCACCGTCTCCATTTTGGCCTCATCTGCAAAAAATCCGAAGCCCTCATCTCCAACTAATCCACCACCTCACCATCACTCCCGCCGCTAACCGAGTATTAGAGAGATGTCCAATGATCGGTGGCCTCAGCACGGGCATTACTAGAAGCCAACATATGCATTGGTTGTTAGACGCCTACTCCACATCTTGTTCGTTCTCTCTCCTTCTACTCCACGGCTTCTCTCCTTCTACCCCACTTTCTTCTCGCCCATCTTTTCCCATCTTTTAGATTCGTCCTTGTTGGCCATGAAACTGGTTGGATTTTCATGTTTTGCCCAATTTTATCTCTCTTTCTCTATTAAGGGTTTGCCAATCACCTAATTGAACATGCTAATCGGGTCATCAAGAGTGTAGTTAGTAGTAGACATTGGCAAGAGCATTTGAGAAGGGTGAAATTGTCCCTCTTTTTGTGGTGCTTTTTTTATTATTGTCTGATGATTTTATCATGTTGGAATTTAAAAAATAAAAAAATCTCATGTGACATGTTGGGATACTTTTAGAAGCTAACTGCTAGTTTACATAGAACTACTGTCTTTTAAAAGGTAAATGGACTCTTTGTGTAGCTCTTTAACAAGATCCACACATGAGTTCGTAAACCAGGAAGCGAAAGAGAATACTAAATATATCATCAATCGACCTCCAAGGGGACATGTCAAACTTCCTAGAAGATCTCTCAATTAAAGAGAATTCGTGTCCTATAGGCTTTAAACCATAGAGAATACATTAAGAACTAACGCAGGGTTTGCAATCATATGTTAGCATTAAATGTATGTTTATGGATATTTTCTCCTTAATTAAGGGAAGAATAAAAAATTATTCCGCCAATTAATGAAAGATATAATGGTCGAGTAATATACAATAATAGAAAATGAATATTATTGAACTGTCTAAACTTGTCGAGAAGAAACATAATGAAATATGGGATATAACAAAATTTTGATTCTTTCTAAATATGGTCCATCTAGCACGAACTTCCAAAGAACTTGCGTTGTCAAATATTTTACCCCACTATTATGTCCACATGGACACCAACCACTCTCTTTGCTTTCTAGTTTGCTAGTTGTTAATTAATTGTATTATTCTTTAGTTGTAAACTTATTGTATAAGTTGACTTCCATAGTCTTAAAAAATCATTGTATCTAAAATAGCATTTGATAAGATTAGCTACCAATACAAAATAAATAAAATCACATTTATATAACATGCTTATAGTTATTGGGAGCGGAAAAAAAGCTCGCATTGGCAAGTGGAATAACTTTTCATAACTTCTAGCTTGTTTGCCCTTTTGGGGAAAAAAGTGCCCTAGAAAAAAGTAAGATACCAAAAGCGTGACTATATACTGACTGGGTTAAAAGCTAGTTTGTCCAAAAATTCATTGTGACACGCCCCCACAAAAACCACCATGCTCTACCTATCTAATCATGTCTAATTTTGTTCAAGAAGGACACCTTTATTGTAACTACCCAACCTCGGCAGGTTAAGTAGCCGTTGGACCAATGTAGACCTTCCTTTTGAAACTTCACACGCTTAATATCATAATACTTTTACTAAGTGCAACCTCCTAACAACGACCATGATTGACAAACCCTCATACGTTTGCTAATAAAAATAGATACATTTTATATGTGCATTATTTTTGTCTTTAATTTACTAAAGGCTTAAACTTTTAGATATGAAAATATGCAATGTTGCTTATAGATTACATAGATGATAAGAAAGAAGAAGACCAAAAGTATAACACCTAAATGACCTCTATTGACTTTTGAGTTTCAACATGACCTTAAACATGCTCCTAGCCTTTTTGATAAAGGTCTATTTCTTACAACTTAAGATGGAGAGTTATGAGGCTCCCATGAATGAATAATTCAAGCATTTTCTTTTGTCACACTGTGCTACTTCACCAATTATTTCACATGTATTTTCACTTGAAAAAATTATTCATAAATTAAGTTTTTCATGAGCTAAGAGATAAAATGCTAATACAATTTATTATTTATATCCAACAATGTTCGATATACACAACTATATTCATATTTTTCCCCCAACAAAAAGAAAATACCTTATTTAGTCATGCTTCTTTAAGAACTACAATTCCATGAATAACTTAATTATTATGCATAAACCAATCATGGTTTACATCTAACTATTGCATTCTCCTAAATCTTGTCCTTATTTGAGGCAATAGAGTGTGAAATTAACTAAACGAAATATAACTCCTTAGTCACTATTTAGGAAACATGTACACATAATTAATTCTTTTATCCATATTGTTATGTCAATTTTGATGAAGTTTGTTTATTTTAAAGGAGGCAGTGGACTCATGCAAGCAGACCCTCTCTACCGCTACTGTTTGTTTAGGTATCTGTCCTTATTACTCAGTCAAACCTGTGGAAAACCTAGATTTAAATTAGAAAATTATAGTCTAATAATCCCACTTTTGGGGGGCTATTAAACTTCCATAATCCCCTTTTAATGTTTGACCCAACTAAGCTAAGCTTTGACCCCATTTTTTTTTTATCGACCACCACCAAGTGAACATAGCCTTGACACAATAGAGGGCTCATCTGACATGTCGTTTTTCTGACTTAGTAGTAAAGCAAATAAAATATACAACTTTTTTAAAGGATGACTAGTCAACAGTTAACTTGCCAACCTCATTTAAGATGGTAAATCAAACCGAAACCCCCCTTAATCCATTTTTTTTTTATCATGACTATCTCTCCTCGTTGGTCAAGCAAAGTTTCCTCACCTATTCTTCATCATTTCATTCAAAAATCCTATTAAAGAAGGAATCAACTGCAAAACAAGTGGTAGGATGATGACAATGGTAGGATCATCAAATTAGGAAAGATGAGGTAATGCAGAGGAATCTAATGAAAATGTGAGATGCTATCACGATATACTTGTTGTTGATCAAACTTGCAAGAAACCCTCAAATAAGGGGAAAAAGCAGTATGGATACTCATTATGGAGAGTAAGTTGTTTGTGACTTCAGATATTGTAGGAAATGTGAATTTCAATTTAATAGAAAAATGAATTTGTTGCCGTCATTGATAGGTTAAGCAAGATTTTGGGTTTCTCAAATGGAATGATGATGATGACATGACCCCGAATGAAAGGAACAAATTATTAGAAGAAAGGGTTGAGGACCTAGAGGCTGAAATTGATAAGATGAATTGATTGCTACCGCAAGCAAATAGCTGTTACAGTATAGTTTTAATATTGATCCCATAGAGACTAAGTGTAGTCTATCAAGTTTTAACCTATTATAAAAGGTTAAGCGACTAAATCTTCAATTGGATGTCTCAACTACCACTATTTAACTATTGAAAGTTCAATCAGATTAACGACCTACAGGGAATTGCTTTACCTAGTAAAGAGTTGGATTGTTGGATATAATTATGCACTTTATCTAAGTTGGATGATTCAAAGGAATGTAATAAAACTGAAGATTCAATCTTTTCTTTCGAAATAAACTGAATTGCCTAAACTAACCCAATTAACATTCTTTCAAATATCATTGATTTAGTCTTGGTTAGGGATTCTCAATTGCTAATATTTTCCTCTTACCAAACAACTCACTTTCAAGCAGTCGTCAAATTAAGTTTTAACTTGTTATAATAGTGAGTTTCTCTTTTTAATACTTCACTCAACTATCAAGTGTATGCAAGTAATCTCACGAAAACTTACTCGCAATAGTTCATCCACAAGATAGAATTCAATCAAACCAATTAGATAAAGTACACATATTAAAAATTAGAGATCCAACATCAATACTTCGGCTAACAAGTCCCCAGATTAAGAAAAACTACTCACACATAATAGAATTATTCAACATCTAAGCAAAAGTTCAAGAAGAAAATAGAAGGGAAGAAAAACTTAGCAACAGTGGTAGTCTTCAATGGCTTCCCAAACTCCAAGCCTCCAAGTGCCAATCTTCCACTCCAAATCCTCTTCTTACTCTAAAGAAAACTAGAAAAATCCTAGAACTAATGATGAAAATGAGAGCTACATGCTTTGGTTTTCTCTGCTCTCCCTTCATTGCAGCTGGAAAAAAAAACCCCTATTTATGCTCAAACTCAACCATCCTCAACCACAAGACGAAGAAAGACGAAGAGGCAACAGTTTTAGGCTTACCACAAACCGTGGCCATCACCACAGAGGCTTCGTGGTCGCTTCTGTCTCAGCATTCTTTGGTTCTTCTTTCTTTTCCACGGCATGGGCCCTTAGGGACATATGTGGGGAGTCCAAATACACTTAATTGTAGTCAAAGTAAGGCCAAAAATGTCCCCAAATCTGCAAAACATAGAAAAGAACCATACCTAAGAGTACAATGGGAAAATGAGTATAGATTATGACATAAAGTACATAGTCCTCCCCAAAAATGCAACAAAACGATCCTAAAATTAAGTGTATTCTAAGCATGTATCAAACTCCCTCATGCCTGAATCATTGCTTGTCCTCAAGTAACCATGAAAACCAACACTAAAATGAAGAATATCCTAAAATAAACGTAAGTAGCAACATCAATTAGCGTATTAACCAAGAAGCTAGCCTAAAGGTGATGAAAAATATTGTAAAACAAATGAGGGAATGAAGTTTTCAAAATAGAACAATTACCATCACATTAAGCATTGAATCAATCACTCAAATTAGCTTAAGCAATCATATCGGCACATACATTAGGGAGAGCTAAAAGAACAAGTAGACCCTCACTTTAGGAATGAAGCACTCATCACTCATTTGTTTAAATAAAATATAGTGTGGCTTACTCAAATCTCATTTCAACGAAATAAAATTTACCACAAGCTTGACAAGACTCTCAAATTCGCCACCACGAAAATGCAACACATGCTAGACAATCATAAGGACTTTTGATAGGGTTGTAACGAGGTTATGGGCGAAGGTAAAAGGGCAACACTATATGTTGGGATTTGTGGTGCTCAAAGTCAAATACTATGAGTATGAATCGTTTTCACCCAACTTTTAACAAAAAATATTCCTCACACCAAACACCAATACATCTCAAATACACAAAATAAACCCCGAGTTGATCGGCTATGTGAAAAAGTGTTGAAGCATAATAAAATTGAAACCAAATCCTTGCATTATTTTTGCTTCTCAACATTTTTCCTTTTTTCCGCTTTTGATTCTTGATTTTCTTTTGATTTTGCCCCTTTTCCTTTTTTTTTCTTTTTTAGATAATCGAAGGATTATGGCAAGAGAAATTATGCACTTTTCAAGACTTTTTCTAACAACTCGCAAAATTCAATCCCAAAATAACTCCAAGGGAAATATCACATTAATCCCTCATTGCATTCAAACAAACCATACCCAACAACAATGTCATTATTACCCACCAACTACTCCTAATTACTGATGAAACTCTATAGTCTTGACGAAAAAGGTAGAACATGTATTTGGCCAAGGTTCAATATTACAGGTTTACATCAAGAAAAAGAAAATGTCAAAGCTCAATAGGGATAGCAAGGGATAAATCATAAAAAGGGTGGCTATTTGGTCAATGTAGCTCATAAATTCAAAGAATGCCTTAATCATGTCGCTTAAACATGCATGCTAAATGTGATCTTGAATAAAAGTCAAAGCAAGTTCTAGAGATCTGAAATCAAGGAAGAGCCACACATGAAAAAGAATATGAGACTAAAACGATGAATTAGTCCAAATAAGGCTCAAAGTTTCATGGGACAACCACCAAAACTCAATTAGCTCACTAGATGATATGTGCCAAAAATTCATGCAAAGATTCATTGAGTAATCAAATTGTAGTCAACATGATGGACAAAACATGAAGCACATTTCGAAAACTTATAATTAAACATTTGTTCACAAATGGACATAAGAAAAAGGGTCAAAATAAGCCAAAGGAAGCTACTTAGTCTAAGACTCATCATCGAAGGATTTATTACCTTTCTCCCTTTTTTTCTTTTTGTTTGTTGGTTTTTTTTTGACACACTAAAATGCAACGAAAAATTGTTGAAAATACCAAAATAAAGCTAAGCCTAAGAAAAGAAGCCTAAACATCGAAAGAAAAATGAAATAATAAACTAAAAATGCAAACTACTCCTAAATGCAACACCTAAAATGCAAACTACACACACATCCACATCACATATACATATGCACACATAACTCTACCATGCTTGGACAAAGCATTGTCCTCAATGCAAGGACATATAAATCAATGGGGAATAAAAAGAAGAACTAAAAAGGAGGAGGAGGGGGAGAAGAAGGGGGATGGGATGAGAAATATGTTAGTCTCGCCAAGTCTCTAAACAGGCCCTAAAGTTTTGGAAGTATTGGTTTTGAGAGGCAATCATCCCATGGAGCTCGTCATGCCGCTCGTAGACAAAGTCACGGAGCGCAGTATGTTCAGTTTGAATGTAAGCTTGGAGAAATGCTTGCTCCTCTTGAATAGACTGTAGGGTAGCATGCAAACCAGCATAATCAGAGGAGGTGGACAACTATGATGAACTAGAGGCCCTAAGGTGATGTGGGGAAGGAGGCGGTGCAGGTTGCACCAGCTCTTCGCCACCCGGCAAAAAGTATAGATTGGCCTGGTTTAAGAGAGTGGTTCGTTCAATATTAGATAGAGGCATGAGACGTTCCCATTATAAATCCAACAAATACACCCAGCCTCTACCTTACAAAATTTCATTTGTTAAAAGCGGCTCAGTTTAACCGCTCGAAACAAGGAACTCTATCGCCAGGGTTCGATTCTATCCCTACCGACCTAGCAATGGAGGTAATAAGGCCCCCAATAACCATCACCTATGCAGAACTAGTGGTCGTATTATGCAACTGATTAACTTAGGATGAACCGGGGTCAAGTCGATCACCTTGGAGTATGCTATACAAAAAATACAACTTAGACAGGCGAGACACATTCAAACAATCAACCATAAGCAAGCAATCATTGGGCTACTTGAATACAAGGGTTTCTAATTACAGTGCCTTTAGAGTTGCTTATATCATATCGATGATCTCCAGAAAGTTCATGCCAAAATGCATTTAGGTTAAGTTCTTTAGGGACATGTTGATAAGGCAAGTCCATACTCAGCAAAAAACCGAATATGATATTAAAGGCACTTAAGTTGAGTTCATGAAAGTCCATGTTTAGATAGAAGGAAATGTATCCTTCTTGACAACGAGGCCCACTCGTGACCTCCACATACAAAGTGCTCAAAAATTCAAGGGTGAGGTCATGATAAGTGTGCTCTCTAGTCTCTAAAAATTACCCCATACCTCCCTTAGCAAACAACCAATTGATATCATCCAACAAACTTAATCTAGCCAACAAATCCTTGTCATAATAATGAATAGCAACAACCAACTTACTGCTAAAATTATTGTATTTAGCAATATGCTCGGGATGTGTTAAACCAAGGGGGTTACGGATATTACCTCGGTTTTGCATGTTTGTTGAGGTTCGGGAAGTCTAGGATGCTCTTTGAGGTGCTTAACTAGATGTTCCCACCTCTTAGGTGGTTCTTGCCTTCTTCTTGGGTGCCACTGAAATGGTGAAATGGATGGGTGAAAAGTTGAAAATCTAATTAAGTGAAAAATAGAAAAGAAAAGAACTAAAAATGCAAAATTTGAGAAAAAGAAGGTGACATAGGAAGAAATATGCAAGAAAAAGAGAAAATTTGGAAGAATGCAGGTTGAAGTGGAGTTGGTGAAATTTGGGGTATGAACATGGGTAGAATGTAAGAGAAAGAGAGCAAGAAATGAGAAAATTAAGAAAATTTAGTGAAAAAGTGAGGAAAATGAGAAGAAAGGAGAGAAATTTGAGGAAAAAATGATAAAAAAAATTGAAGGTTTTAGAGGTGGTGGTTGTGGAGGTTCTAAAGTGATAAAGGACGAAGAAGTGAGGAAGATGAAAGGATGTCGGGTCAAAAGGGCATGAAAAACCCTCGGCCGTGGACGGGCATCTTACCACGGACGGTCTGTGGTGAGCTCTATCTTCGAGCTTTCTTCAATTTGTCAAGCAACTCCTCCATTGACCGGATTGGATGCCACGAGGGACCCGTGGAGAGCTTTGGAATAGAGGCGAAGACTCTCTTATTATTTTTTTATGATTTGTTGATGATTTTTTTCACTCTTCTTATTGCCTCTTTCGTCACTCGGATTTTGTTTCCTTCTCTTTTGCTTTTGCTTTTTTTCCCTTTCTTTTTCATGTTTTTTCTCTTTGTTTTTTTTTCTATTTTTTTTCTTCAAAATAAAATAAAATAATATATACAATCAAAGAAAAGGAAAACTAGGAAATGAAAAAAAAAAAACAACTTTGATTGCATCCCAAGAAGCACTCTTTTAGAGTCGGGAGCTCGACCATCCCTTCTAGGAGGGCTCGAAATGAGAAAGGTGATCGACAGTAGCTTGTCAATAGGGTCTCCCAGATAATAAGGCTTAAGATGCTGCCATTGACTTTGAACGTACCAATTGTCTCGCTCAAGACCTCCATAGCTCCATAAGGAAAAACCTTTATTACTTTAAATGGCCCCGACCACTGGGATCTCAGCTTGCCTGAAAATAACCACAGCTTGGAATTAAATAATAGGATGGAGTCACCTGCCTCAAACCTTTTCTTCATAATATGCTTATCATGCCAGTGCTTGGTCCTTTCCTTATAAATTTTTGAGTTTTCATAGGCTTCCAGACATAATTCATCTAACTCATTCAATTGCATAAGCCTTTTCTCACCGGCCGCCTTAAGATCAAAATTGAGGGTTCTAATTGTCTAATATGCTTTGTGTTCTAACTCAACTGGAAAATGGCAAGACTTTTCGAAAACTAAGCGGTATGGAGTAGTACAGAGAGGAGTTTTATAAGTAGTCTGGTAGGCCCAACGAGCATCATCAAGCTTTTTAGACCAATCTTTTCGGGGCCCATCGAACGTTTTCTCCAAAATGCTTTTCAACTCTCGATTAGACAATTCAACTT
This sequence comes from Selenicereus undatus, assembly GCA_017589665.1. Lineage (NCBI taxonomy): Eukaryota > Viridiplantae > Streptophyta > Magnoliopsida > Caryophyllales > Cactaceae > Selenicereus > Selenicereus undatus. The sequence goes on from JACYFF010031958.1 coordinate 63,880,595, forward strand.
GTCCTTTGGCCGAGTCCAACTTTTTTGGACTCCCTAATATGTCTATTATTGCTTGGACAAATCATTTGTGGCTATGTCTAAGGAATTTTACTCGAATAGCCCAAAAATCGCACATGCGCATGATTGGTTCAATTCTACCCGGTTTCATGGTTTAGGCGAGTTCACCACCTAAAACTAGATTTAGGGGGAATGTTTTTTATTAGGATGATATAAAACATCCTAAGGTACGGAACAAGAAAGAAATTCAAGGCTAAGCCTAGTTCTTGATGGGGTTTCAATTAACTAAAGTGAACTTAAGCAAATTGAGCTCTATTTTGATTAATTTTGGAAATTAGCCTGGTTCTCAAATAAGAACCTAATTTAGACCGATGTCTTTTATTGGGATATTAGTTAACATCATAGGGTACCTTACCATGCAAAGAAATCAAGGCCAAGTCAAGTTCTTCCAAGTGATTCAACTTCCACAAGCTAACCATTCTAGTTTTGGCCCATTCTGACCCGGTTTTAGTAATTGAGTTGAATCTTCCACCTAAACCTGATTTATGGGAAATTTTATGGTTTGGGGTCACTAACATCTTGGGGAATCCATTTATATAAAAAAAATTAGGTATAAATCCAATTTATGATGAAGAACTCTTTTGATCTTTTTCAATGTTAAACCGACTTAATTAAGCCTAAGTACACTATTTTGAGTTTGCATTGGTTTTCCTTGATGGCAAGGGTTTTATGACCTGCGTAGTTCCCTTTTTTCCTTCTTAGACAACTAGAAACATCATCATGGAGCTTTTTCAGCTTTGAAAGTCAAGTTGGCCAGTTGGAAGAAATCAAGTTGGCCAATTGGAAGAAATCAAGGTGGCCAATTAGAAGAAAGAAAAAGATCCACTTGTATTATGATTTGCTACTTGAAAAGCAATCTACAGTAGCCTACTATTTCTCTCTCTTCCATGTGCAAGTGGCTCTTAAGGGTTTTTACTACATGTTTAAGCTTAAGTTTAATCTAATCAAAGCTTGTATTAGATAGATTCATTGTTGTAATTAGCTTAGCTAAATTTCAGTTTCTGATTAGCTTTGTCTATGCTTGTTTAAAGGTTTCCTAATTGTTAAGGAACTTGCCCACTTTCTTTCCTACTAGCTTGGACGTGTATATATGCCTCCTTGGTAGCTTGTTGTAGCCAAAATTGAATGAATGAAAGCAAAGCTTTGTGTTTTTTACACACTCCTCTTGAAGTCTCACTTTAAACAATCTGATTTGGTTGATTAATCTGAGTGGTTTTCTTTAATCTAAGCTTGGTGGCTGTGCCTTTAGAGTTTAGAGGGTGGATTCCTTCCTAGCTTGGGTAGTGGCATTGCCTTATCCCATTCTTATCCCCTATTCTGTCCTTGATGACTCTATTGATGTTCTTGATTCAAGCTCACATTCAGATTGCAAAGTCTCTTGCTTGAGTTTTCCTAAAGCTCACGCATCAAAGTGGCATAAGAGCATAACCTAGTAAGTGATTTACTTGCTATTTCATTGGTTTACAATATGATTCTACTCCATTATCACATTTCTTAAAGCTACAAGGAACCCATTCTACCTAAAACACAAAACTAGCTACAAAGAACCAAAACTCCTCAAACGGCCAAAGCTTTGTTTCTAAGCCATGTCCAGAAGGGATGAAGTTGATCTTTCTCAAACTAAGGTTCCTAGGGCACTAAGCCTTGAGGAAGCCCACGAGTTAGGAAAGGAAAAGTATAGTCCAACTTCAGAGGGATGTCTAAACCCTTACCAATAGCTTGGCTGAAGTTCTAGCCAGATTTAGGGATAACCCCAGAGGGGGTAGGAGAAGAGAGCATGGCTAGCGAAGAGATGCCCCAACCCCATATAGCTCATCTTCATCCTACGATGAACACTCACCTAGGGGAAGAAGAAGCCCACCATGAAATAATGAAGATGACTTAAGGGATATGAAGTTTGATCCCCTGAATTTGAGGTGCCTCAAACCCGGATGTGTACCTAGAGTGGATTCAAACTTTGGAGAGGTTCTTTGATATTAAGGGCTATTCTAATGAGAAAGCCTTTAATAGAGCAAATCTTAAACTCAAGAAATATGCATCCCTTTGGTATGAAAATACTAAAAGACAAAGAGCCAAAGAAGGAAAGTCCTGGATCAGAACATGCTCTAAAATCAAGAAACTAATGCATAAACAGTTTCTCCCTAATTATTACAAGCATGATCATTGTCTAATAGTCACCTCCCTTAGTCAAGGATGTACGAGTGTGGAGGAATACATTAGAGAGTTTAAGCAAATCCAGATTCAGAGTGGCTTAGAAGAGGAACCAATCACACCATGGCTAGGTTCCTAAGGGGCCTTGATTCTAGTATTGCTAAAAAGGTTGAGTCACAATCTTATTGGACATTTGAAGATATGTGCAAATTATCCATTAAAGTGGAGGGAAACTCCAAAAACAAGAGGCCTTTACAAGATCTTATTCATAACTTAACTCTCAAGCTAAGCCCTATTCTGCCCCTAAGGTCGAGGCCTTACCTAAGGAGGACAAAAGCAAGGATAAGGGAAAGGGCATTGTTAAAGAGTTTCTTAAGCAACTTGATGTAAAAAGGTGCTTTAAATGCCAAGGTTATAGACACTTCTAAGCTGATTATCCAAATAGTAGAGCACTCACCATCAAAGAGACCAAAGAGATTGATCAGATTTACTTGGAAACAAGTAAGGAAGATGAAGAGAAGGAGGAACAAACTACTATCCTTGATCCTAATGTGGGAGAAATGCTTGTGCTTAGAAGAATCCTACACACCATGGAGGGTTCTAAAGAGGAAAACTAGAAAGAACACATCTTTTACTCACAGTGTAAAGGCAAGGTATATAGCTTGATTATATTGATGGGGAAAGTTTGATACCGGTAGAGGTAAGGTTGCCTACAGCTGGATCTCCCCAGACCCCGCGAAAGCGGGACCCACTTTGGGAGTTTGTTGTTGTTGTTGTTGTATATTGATGGGGAAAGTTGCGCTAATGTTGGCTCCATACATTTGATTCAAAAATTGGGTCCACCTACTATCCAACACCCACAACCCTATTCACTCTAATGGCTTAAAAAGGGAATGAAATTCATGTAAATAGACAAGCTGTGATTGTCTATTCCATTGGGAATTTGAAGGATGAAGTACTTTGTGACATATTGCCTATGGATGCTTGTCATTTGTTACTAGGAAGGCCATGGCAGCTTGATAAGAGTGTTTTTCACTATGGAAAGCCTAATGCTTACTTCCTAAGGTGAAAGGCCGTAGCTATACCCTAGCTCCCATACCACCTAACCAAATCAAGTCCACTGTCCAAACTAATGCGAAGTGAAACACAAGTCAGAATGCCATGTTTTGTGTGAAACCCAGGTGGAGAGTTCTATGAGCAAAGGTGAAACAACTTATGCCTTGCTTGTGTTGGAAAAAAGAGAGGGGGTGACACCTTTGCATTCTGTAGCTAAACCCCTTATGCATGAGTTTGGGGATGTTTGTCCTAGTGACCTACCCACAGGGTTACCGCCAATCAAGGGCCTTAGACATAAGATTTACTTACTGCCCATTCCAAGTGAGTCACATAGAGAATTTGAAGTGAAACTAATGGGAAGTGAAACTAATGAATCATGATGTTGAGTTAACGGCCACGGAGATGAGGAAGTTGTATGAACAAATTAGGAGTCACATAGAGAATGTGAATGCAGCTTACCAAGCTAGAGCAAGCAAGCATAGAAAGTGTTTGAAGTTCGTCCTAGAAGATATGGCTGTTTTAGCCTTGTTTAAGGGTGGTAATTTGAGTCCTTATGTCAAGGACAACTTTGAAGATGCTTCGGAATTGAGGACAAATCCTCTTGAAGAACGGGAGGTTGACACAGAGCAAGGTGCTATAGAGTGTTCCCATAATCCAAACCATAACTAAAGGACTAATCAAGCCAAGGAGGCTTAAGGTAATCAAGCATTGGTTAATCAAAAACAAACTTTGATCTCATTTTCAAATCTAGAACTAAGCACGTCTTTTGACAATGATTTCTTTGGTGTTCCCAAGGCATCCTTTGGGCAAGTCTGACTTTGGTGGACTCCCGATTATGTATATTCTATCCTGGACAAATATTTTTTGGCTTAAGTCCAAGGCATTTTTCTCAAACAGCCCAAAAATCCAACATGCACAGAATTGATTCAATTCTGCCTGATTTTGTGGTTTAGGTTGGTTCACCAGCTAAAACCATATTTAGGTAAAATATTTTTGGTTAGGATAATCGCCAACACCCTAAGGTACCAAGCCAAGAAAGTAATTTGAGGCTAAGTCTAGTTCTTGATGGGGTTTCAGTTAACCAGATTGGACTTAAGTGGATTGAGCTCTATTCTTAGCAGTTTTGGATATTGGCTTGGTTCTTAAACAAAGACCTAATTTCAAGCCAATATTTTTTCTTGGAATGTTAGTTAACATCCTACTGTACCTTACTATGCAAAGAAATCAAGGCCAAGTCAAGCTCTTCCAAGTGATTCAACTTCCACAAACTGACCGTTCCAATTTTTGCCCATTCTAACATGGTTTTAGTAATTGAGTTGAATCTTCCACCTAAATCTAATTTAAGGGAAATTTTATGGTTTGGGGTTTCTTAAAATCTTGGGGAATCTGTCCACACCAAAAATCAGGTCTATCTAGTTTATGATGAAGAGCTCTTTTAATCTTTTTCAGTGTTAAACTGGGTTAATTAAGCCTAGGTACATTGTTTTGACTATGCATTTGTTTTTTCAATTAATAGGGAAGGTTTTGTGACCTACCTATTTACGTATTTTCCTTCTTGGACCACTAGAGATGTCATCATGGAGCTTTTTCAGCTTTGAATGTCTAGTCGGCCTATTGGAAGAAAGAAAAAGATCCACTTGCATTCTGATTTGCTAGTTGAAAAGCAAACTGCAGTAGCCTAGTATTTCTGTCTCCTCCATGTGCAAGTGGCTCTTAAGAGTGTTTACTGCACGTTTAAGCTTAATTTTAATGTAATCAAAACTTGTATTAGTTAGACTCATTGTTGTAGTTAGTTTAGCTAAATTTAAATTTGTGATTAACTTTGTTTAAACTTGTTTGAAAGTTTCCTGATTGTTAAAGAACCCGCCTACTTGCTTGGATACTAGCTTGGACGTGTATGTATGCCTCCTTGGTTGCTTGTTGGAACCAGAATTGAATGAATGAATGCAAAGCTTTGTGTTTTTATACACTCCTCTTGAAATCTCACTTTAAACAATCTGATTTGGTTGATTAATCTGAGTGGTTTTCTTTAATCTAAGTTAGTGGCTATGCCTTTAGAGTTTAGAGGGTGGATTCCTTCCTAGCTTAGACAGCGACATTGCCTTTATCTCATTCATATCCCTTGTAATGTTCGTGACTCCATTAATGTTCTTGATTCAAGCTCACATTCAGATTGCAAAGTTCCTTGCTTGAGTTTTCCTAAAGCTCACACATCATAAAGTTAATCACCTCATTAGCTTTGGTTGGCCTCAATTTCTTCATATCCTTACTTGGGCCTTCACATTTACTGTGAAACTCACCTGGTTTGAACCCTACTTGAGCCTTTAGATTGCAATCACTTTCACAAATGTGCTACCAGTTAGATTTACATCTTTCTATTAATTACCTTTTGGGCTCTTTGTTGCTTGAATTGTGCCACTTTACCCTTAGTTATCTCCTACTCATCATCACTATTTTCTATATCCTCAATTTCAATGCTACATCATCAGCTTCATCATTATCTCAGCACTTCCACCCACTTCATGATCCTTTGCAACCTTTATATCTTTCTTTGGACTCATATAAAATGTACCATCTTCATTCATAAACCTTGAGTCATCTAGCAAGTCATCAATAAATTCATATCTTCCCCTAGGCATGTCTTCTAGTGTGGGATGGTACTCATTATCTGAAGATGAGTTAGTTAGGGATGATCGCCCAACTAATTGATCCCATAGAATTGGTAAGTCAGGCCTAGGACACGTTCGATTATATTCTACATTATACTGGGCAGGTCTGGGTTTTTAAGGTGTTTGAAGTTACATTATCACTCTTTTTGGGTTGGGAACTGCCTAACTATTTGCTTCTTGGAGTTGAAGAGGTCATCATAGGCCTAATTGGTTTGTTTGACTGCTTAGGTTGGGCACTAACTCCAGCTTTATGAGGTCCTCTGATTTTTGGGCTTGAAGTATCCATTTTGGATTTTCTAGGTGCTAAAGTTATGGGTTGTTCACTTTCTTAGGGCTTGGCAGCTAAACCTACAACTTTTGATTTTAGGCTTTGTGTTTCAACCCCTAACTACTTTGGCTTTGGAGCTTGGTATGTCTGGTCTTGGGGTGGATGTTACCTTCCTAGTTTGGCTTACTAGTTTTGAGGTTTAAGGTCAATTAGGTTGTTTACTTTTATTAGGTTTGGACTGTGACCTACAAGATTCCTTTGCTATTTTGCTTTGCTTCTCACTGGTTTCTCCTACATCACTTGTTATGGGTAGAGCCCCAGAAACTAATTATAGTTCATTAACTCCATGAACAATGTATATATGAACCTCCTCTGTACCCTTACAGCATGCAACCATAACCATTGCTTCATATTCTGTTCCTAGTGTCCTCAACTCAATACCAAAGGTGCTCCCTTGTTCTAAAGAGTAGAATTCGACCGATTTCATACCCAAATTCAATAGCATATCCTTTAAACATAGAGAATGAAAAAGTATCCAAAACAAATGGCTCAATTATTTGCTCCACTCCCTTCATATGTCAACCACGTAACTTTCAAAAATTTTACCTATGGTGGAACTTTCAGATGACTTCGTCATCATCCATTTTTCATAATCGAACCAATCACAAGAGAAAATTACATAATGAGGAAATATTTTCTTAGAAAAAATATTTTAGACATTTCATTTGCATCAGAGCACGCCCTTGTGTAAACCCTAAGATATGCAAGTTACCAAGCAAAACCCACCATTTCAAATAATTTAATAAATATTCATATTTATATTAACTAAATACTTGTATCAAAATTATCAACAAAAATATTCCTCCAAGCACTCAACTTTAACTCCACTTTGTTAACTACCATTCAACTCCTATCACTTTGAAATTATTTGTAATTCTCTTGTCTAGAACTTTAAACAGTTATTTTTGATCACCCTAATTTTGATAATCCAAATTGTGACAATCAAGATCTTGCCTCTTCTCTTGCGATCACTTTTCTTTCTTTAATAAAGTGGGTTTTGTTGTTTGCAGATGAGTGGACTTCAACAAGCTATTTAATTGAGGAGCACTATCGGGGGGGGGGGGTGTCAAGAGGGAGAGGATTAAAGGGGGAAGGGGATTAAAAGGGGTTTTGGTTTTGTTTACCATCTTAAATTAGGTTGACAAGCCAATTACAAACTTGTAATCTTTTTAAAAAAATGTTCATTATGTTTGCTTCACCATCAAACTAGAAAACTGACATGCTAGATCTGCCCTTCACCTAAACCTGGAAAAACTGACCTGAGACCCGAAACCCAAACCGAACGACCCGGATCCATACCCTAATCGACACCCGAAATGGGATGAATCGATTTGGACCCGAACACCCGAAATAAACCGATCCATAACCGAATGAAACCCGAATTGTAGCATGACCCGAAATAACTCACACCTGAAATGACCCGACCCAATTTAAATCCGATCTGTAGTGACCCAACCCGAAGTGAACGAAAATGGACAACCCGAACCTAAACCGAATCATTCTCGATTTAAAACCGATCCGATTCTTACCCGACTCAATTTTATCCAAATAAGTAGTAACTTTTTTTGGGGGGTTTTAGTCTTTTCTCTTTTGGGGGGAATTTTGAATTTTTCAAACTCAATTAGTTAATTTTAGATGGGAAAAGAAAAACAACTTAAGAGGGAATTTTTACAAATGAAATCAATTTTAAACTTAAGAGGAAAAAATAAAATAGTTGATAGTTTTAAGTTTTTAATTTGATTGATATGCAGTAAAAATATAAGAGAAAAAATATTTTGTCACAATAGGAATTAAGAAAAGATAAATATAATTAACAATTTATTAAACTTATTAGGATTTAGCAATCCTATTTTACTATTTTATTCACTTTCACTTAATGACTTAATACAATGCACGCTATGATTATAAATTTATAATATCATTCGGTAACTATTGTTAAAAATTTTGCGCTACTGATCTACAATTCTAAATCATCTTTGTAACATGTTTAATTCTACAAAATCATATTCAACGATGTGTCATTGCATATGATCACATAATAATGTGACTCATTTAAATTTGGATAATTAAATTCCAAGTCTCGAGTTTCGATAATGAGCATTCACAATCACATAAATGTAATACTAATTGGCAGATATTCATATATTGTCGTTGCTTTTTAGTTTTGATTCATTGAGCAAATGGAGATCAAGTTATTAATCTCACAAAGACAAATCTTGAATGTTGATGCATGATCACTTAACGAGCTGTCAAAGAATATTGATTTGATTACTAAAAATGTTGACTTGAACCAACATGTTTCTATTTACCAACTCCAAATATGTGTCCAATGTGAAGTTATAAATCAACGCCGGGGTCTAAATTAAAATTTTGTTATTTTTTTTCTTTTTTTTATTTTTCAAGGCATATTTTGGTATTGGGGCTCACAAATGAGACCATTGACAAATGATTTGCGTTAGGTTGGTCCACTTATTTTGTCATCGCATGAACTCAATTGAGATGATTAAAACTTGACTTAATGACACATAATCCTTTGGATAATTCCACGGTGCATTTGATATAGGGTTGGAGATGAGTTGTATACTTGTGCTTGTAATTTACTAAATTTCTTAGTAAGTTTAGAACTAACCCCACAATATATATATATATATATACACACACACACACACACACACACACACACACACACACACACACACACACA
>JACYFF010031958.1:63889959-63923319 GCA_017589665.1 Selenicereus undatus
ATATATATAAAATCAATTAATCATTAATGTATGAAATTAAAGAGAAATATAGAATAAATGGGTTTGTCTAGTTAAACAGTTTATATCTTTTAAATACAAGTTAAGAGTAAAGAACTAAAGATGGCTACATTGAAAACATACAATGATTTGAAATTAATCTGACTTGATTTATAGCCAATTCGATTTACACCTGACCTGATATTAACCCAAACATTGAATTAAATCCCACCCAGCCTAAATTACACTTGACCCATACCCAATTCGAACCGGGCTACTGTAGACAACTCGAAATAGACCCGTCCCGAACTCCACCCCAATCGAACCTGTGCTGACCCGAACATGGTACCCATAAGTGACCCGAACTTGAACTTCACCCAAACGGAACCGAACCGGACCCGAACATGGTTGAACCGAAAGTGACCCAAACCCGAACTTCACCCGAATCGAACCCGAACCCCACCCGAATCGAACCCGAACCCGAAAGTGACCTGAACCGAACTAATACCCGATCCGTACCCGACCCGAGTGACCCATTTGCCAGGTCTAACTTCACCAAGTCAAAGCTATGTTCACTTGGTGGCAGTCCATGAAAAGTAAAAAAGGACAAAGGTCAACCTATCTTGGTCCAACATTAAAGGTGGGATTATTGCAATTCAACACCCCTAAAGATAGGATTATCGGCATTTAATATTCCTTTTGAAATTTATCCAACTTATAGAAAACTAGAGCTTATACACCTGATGTTTGTTGATGATGTGATAATGTTTTGTGTGTTGATACATATTCTATTAAACGGATAATGCAGGCTTTCAGTATTTGTTCATAAGCATAAGTCTCTTAACCATCTAGATTTTGTTAGGAGGGCATGATGAGCTTTGTAAGCAATAAATCCTAGCAAATATTGGGTTTATTGAGGGAGAGCTCCCTTTTAGGTACTTAGGATTTCCCATAGCCGCAAATAAACTAAGCAAAGTAAAGTATAGGGTCTTAGATGAGAAGATAATTGGTATGTTGAGTATATAATCCTCTGAAACCAAATCAGACACAGGTAGGGTTGCTCTTGTTGATCCTATTTTGCTTAACATTTATAATTTTTGGACCACAATTTTCATTCTCTATTTAATAAGATTGTTACAATATGTAGATATTATTTATGGGAAGCTAATAACAAATCTAGCAAACAACTTATGTAGCATGGAAAGATACTTCAATTGCAAAGAAATATGGCATTATAGGCTTACAGAATTTAGAAGCTTAGAATAAGGCATGCAATGCTAAGGTGGTCTGGGTTATGCCTTTAAACAAGGACTTGATCTAGGTTAAGTTGATACAAAGGTAGGTATATAATCAACAACGATTGGTGGGATTACTCTCCAGTACGTGAAGCTCATTGGTACCAGAGAAACTTATGTTTTATCATTTTGCTAAGGACATTTTCAAGAGGGGTAGCTTTGTAAGTAAGAAATAGAGATAGAATAGCCACAAGCAGAGGTCATGCATTATCTCTAAAGGGTATATGTTGTACAACAATGTAAGGGAGCAAGTGAATTTTGCAAATGGTATCTAGTGTAGACTAATATTCCCAAGCAATCTTGCATTTGTGGGGTGTTCGTGTGCAGGAAGTTGCCTATCGAATATAGGCTCTCTTACTCAACAAGTATAAAAAGATGAAGAATTTAATTGAAAGAAAATAGAGCAAAAGTGAACAAGAGGAAGGTTTAGCCGTGGGTTTGCTAATGTCCAAAGTTATTTCATTGATTTCTCTCTCTCCCTGCACGTTGATATGCCTATCTGTTTTATACATGAGCAAAGTAACCTTATTGTTCTCTGACTTGGAAGGTAAGAAACAAATTTTAGCTAAAATACAAATACTAGAGGATCCTAATATGACTCAATAACTTCTATTATGACTAAATAATATCTTAGCCTTATCACTCCCCCTCAAGTTGGAGCATAGAGGTTGATCATGCCCAACTCGCCTTTCAAATACTGGAATTGTCGCTTTCCAAGAGCCTTGGTGAGAATGTCAGCAGGTTGATGTTAGGATGGGATATGCCCAAACGTGAGTAGACCAGACACAAGTTTTTCGCGAATGAAGTGACAATCAATCTTGATGTGCTTGGTCTGCTCATGGAAGACAGGATTTTTGGCGATATGTAACACAGCTTGGTTGTCGCAAAAAAGCTTCATGGGCTAGTGATGAAAGATCCCAAGGGCAGCGAGAAAAGAACGAACCCATATGAGCTCGCTAGTGGCAACGACCATGACACGATACTCAGCTTCGGCGGAAGAGCGAGAGATTGTGGCTTGCTTCTTAGTCCTCCAAGAGATAGGAGAGTCGCCGAGAGTAACGAAGTAACCAGTGAGAGACCGACGCGAGAGAGGACAGGCACCCCAATCAGAGTAGCAGTAGCCATAGACTTGCAAATTACTGGTTGAAGGAAGAAAAAGACCATCACCCGGAGTCCCTTTAAGATAGCGTACGACCCGCCGGGCAACATCCATGTGGTCTTCTCATGGTGACTGCATAAACTGAGACAGTACATGGACAGCATAAGTTAACTCGGGCCGAGTGATGGTGAGATATATGAGACGCCCCACCAATCGTCGGTAACAGGTGGCATCATGAAGCTCCCGACCATAGGCTAAGGCCAATTTGTGACTTTCTTCAATGGGAAAGTCAGCGGGTTTAGCTCCTAGAAGCCCACATTCTGCAATGATGTTGAGGGCGTATTTGCGCTGACAGAGGAACATGCCTTTGGGCCCGCGGGTGATTTCAATCCTAAGAAAATATTTTAAAGGCCCTAAGTCTTTAATACCGAAACAAGCATAAAGATAGGATTTGAACTTTTGAGAAGCAGCAGCATTATTGGAAGCGAGAACTATGTCATCCACATAAATCAGTAACCCCATGAAAACATCCTGCTGCGATAAATAAATAGTGAGTAATCAGCATAGGTACGAACAAACCCAGACTCACTGAGCTTGCTGGATAACTTAGCGAACCATTATCGTGGTGCTTGGCGGAGACCATATAAAGACCGCTTCAGACGATAAACCTTGGTAGGATCATTGGAGCGGAAACCAGGAGGCAAACGCATGTAGACTTCTTCATCCAAATCGCCTTGGAGGAAAGCGTTGTTAACATTGAGCTGGTGAAGCTCCCATCCTTTGGCGACGGCCACAGAGAGAAAGAGCCGCACACTTGTCATTTTGGCAACGGGAGCAAAAGTTTCATTAAAGTCGAACCCTTCAACCTGGTGGTCGCCCCGAATAACCAAGCAGGCCTTGTAGCGCTGAATGCTGCCATCGGCATTATACTTGATGCGATACACCCATTTGCACCTTATGGGCTTTTAACCCATTGGGAGATCCGTAAGTGACCAAGTATCATTTTTTTCCAAAGCTGCAATCTCCTCGGCCATGGCTTGACGCCACTGGGGATCTCTGACAGCGGCATGAAAAGAAGTGGGCTCAACAACCCTTGTTAGAGCAGCTAAAAATTGTTAATAGGAAGGTTAAAATTTAGTAGATGTGACATAATGTGCTAAAGGATAACATGTACCTGAGGATCCTTTTGAATGTGGGGCAGCGGAGGAGGAGGAGTCGTTGAGAACGGGATCAGAGGACCGCGCGTTGTAGCACAAATAGTCATTGCATTTGGTAGGCTTCACAGTGGGCCGACCCGTGCGCCTTAGTAACGTTGGGGGGCAGTTAGGACTTGGCGTGGACTGGGCTAATGCTTCAGGGCTTGCTTCTGGCGCTGTAGGACTGGGCCGAGGACTTGGTGAGCTGGGCTCGGCTACTGCATGAGGGGCAGAGCTGATTTCTGGGCTAGAAGGGAACATAGGTTGGGCATTGCTAGGCCCGTTACTCCCCCTTACATCAGAAGTGGGTCAAACTGTGGGCTGCGGGACTGGGCTATTGGCAAGGGAAGGCCCCATGTGCTGATCATCAAAGGCGGCAACATCAAAGGGAAGCAGCCAGGAATGAGGAGATGTGTAGGAATGAGGGGCTGATGTGCAACTCATGGCATAGGGAAAAATGGTTTCATGGAATATAACATCTTGAGACACAAAAAAATCTTGAGTTTCGAGGTCAAATATTTTCCAGCCTTTTTGTTCAAAAGGATAGCCCAAAAAAACACTTTCTCCGCCTTGGTGTAAACTTATCCTTGACTCTTGTATTTTGGGCAAAGCATAAAGTTCCAAAAACTTTAATATGGGCATAAGAAGGTTTCTTGTTGTAGAGGACCTCAAAGGGGGTTTTTCCTTGCAAAACCTTACTTGGTGTGCAATTGATGAGATGTACGGCCGATAGCACACACTTACCCCAAAATTTTATAGGTAAATTGGCTTGAAAAAGAAGAGCCTTTGCGACATTTAGGACATGCCTATGCTTGCGCTCAACTCGGCCATTTTGTTGTAGAGTTTCGACACAACTACTTTGGTGTAGAATGCCATGGTCATGGTAAAATTGTTGCATTGGTTTAGATGTGAATTCGGACCCATTATCACTACGCACAATTTTGACATTGGTTTCAAATTAGGTTTTGACCATGGTTATGAATTCTCTCAAAAAGTGTTGTATCTCCCCTTTATCAACCATTAAATAGGCCCAAGTTGCTCGACTAGCATCATCCACTATAGTGAGAAAATAATGAGCCCCGTTGGTCGAGGATTCCTGATACGGTCCCCAAATATCACAATGAATAAGTTAAAAATTCCTTTCCGCTTTACTAGAACTCAAAGGAAAACAATTCCTAGTTTGCTTTGCACGGTAGCAAGTTTCACATACATTGTCTTTAATGTTCTAAAAATTTACTTACAAACTACTAGATAAGTAGGATAGTACTTCGTATGAAGGGTGCCCAAGTCTTTTGTGCCATAAGTCAAAGGAACTAACTGCAGTCACTTGCCTTGCTTCCACTGATCCCTCTTGGAAGAAGTAGACTCCTCCACTCTGCTTACCCACACCAATCGGAGTCCTCAAAGTATGGTCCTGCAAGACACAAAAATCATCATAAAAGGTCACACTACAATTTAGTTCCTCACATAATTTTGCAATGGAAACAAGATTGCACTTAAGGGAAGGAACATATAAAACTTTATGGAGTTTGATATGTTCGCCCAACACCGCGGACCCCTCTTGGCTTGCTAGGGTATGTGTCCCGTTTGGCATTCCTATAGCAATTGATTCGATTTTCTTGACTTCTTGAATTAGATTCAAGTCTCTCGTCATGTGACATGCCGCTCCACTATCAAACATCCAAGGCGCATTACCTGAAATTTTCTCAAAACCGGGTTTTGGGCTTTCTATCAAGCTGAGTAATTTCTGTATTTGATCCTGGGTTAGACCCGGCATAGCTGCAGCTGCTGTTGGGCCATGATTGCCTGCTGGGCCGTGAACTGTTGAGTTGGCTGGACCGAAAGAAGGTGCCTGGCCGAAAGCAGCTCCTGGACCGAAGACTGTACCTGGGCCGAGCTCTGCAGTGCCACCATTTGCTGCTGCTAGACCGAAGGAAGTTGCTGCTGCTGGGCTTTCCTGCTGGGCCTGAACCGAGTAAGCGGTCTCATGCCCATGCCCACGTCCACCGTTTCTGCCTCCTTGGTTTGCTCGGCCACTACCTTTGCTGCCTCGTCCTCGGCCATGGCTCCCCCAGTTTGGTGGATATCCAATAATTTCGCAACAGTTCGCCTCATCGTTTCCATAACAACCACAGTGCCTACATGTTGGTTTTTTATTCATGTGTTCTCTTGCCGCAGAAGCCACCATACTTTCCGATCGATTATCTCTTCCCATCATTACTCTTATGTGGTTTTCCTCTTGCATGACCATATTGAATATCACATCGAGATTGGGTAATGGGTCAAGTGCTAAAATTTGACTACGAATAGTCGAGAATGTCTGGTCGTTTAATCCCATCAAAAAGTGAAGGGTCTTCTCATCGTGCGCCATCTTTGTAATTCTACTCCCGATTTTACACTCGCACTTACCACATGTGCATTGTGGAACTTTAGTATAATTTTCCAGTTCACTCCACATCCCCATCAATTTTGAATAAAAATCCACGACCTCTAGGCTGCCTTGTTTACATGCTGCAAGGTCAGTCTTGAGTTGATGAATTTTTGGGGTGTTGGCTACGGCATAGCGCTTACGTACATTTTCCCACATCTCGTAAGCTGTTTCAGCGTAAGCGACACTGGTATGCAGTTTTGAGTCAATAACATTGATGATCCACGAACAGATCATAGAGTTGACCATCTCCCATGCATTCAACTCTCTCAAGTCTTCTTCCTTTTGTGGTGTTGGCTTAGTTAAGGTTCCATCTATGAAGCCTAACTTATTTTTGGATTTTAAGGCTGTTCTCACAGCCTTTTGCCATAGTTCATAATTTTTCCCATTGAAGATCACTGAAGTAATTGTAACTCTAGGACCTTCTGGTGGGTGAAGATAGTATGGTGAATGATTTTCAATCACAAACCCTTTTCCTCCACTGCTCTGATACCATGAAGAATTTAATTGAAAGAAAATTAAGCAAAAGTGAACAAGAGGAAGGTTTAGCCGTGGGTTTGCTACCAAAGTTATTTCATTGATTTCTCTCTCTCCCTGCACGTTGATATGCCTATCTATTTTATACATGAGCAAAGTAACCTTATTGTTCTCTGACTTGGAAGGTAAGAAACAAATTTTAGCTAAAATACAACTACTAGAGGATCCTAATATGACTCAATAACTTCTGTTATGACTAAATAATATCTTAGCCTTATCAAAAGACATGTGCTAATGTATGGAAATTCCCTAAAGTAAATATAGTATTCAGGAATGGACTCAACATATCGTGAAACTAAAAAGGTCTAAAGCTATAAAGGAAGTGATAATTGTTGCGTTCATTTTAATGATTTATAATATTTGGCTGGAGACAAATCAAACTATTGTTTGAAAGAAAGTAGCCAATTTAAAGGATGTAGATGCTAAGATTAAAGGATAGATTAGGCAAAGGGGTTTGTTGATGGTAAATATTTCATTAAGATATACGATTTGTATAGATATACTGTTGAAATGAGTGTTGAGGCTATGATATAGATCGTTCCCATATATAGTGCCCTTTAGGGTGTAAATATTGGTTTTTGGGAATGAAGATCATTTTCCTTCTTTTAAAAAAAAAAAAAAAACAAAAGCTATGTTATACGATATATTTGAATGATCTTATTACAACACATAATAAGTACATGGTCGTGTTAAAACATTTATTTTCGTAGAAAATTTAGATACGTGACTTAATTATAAGGATCTAATCACCTTCAATGATCTTATAGAAAAACTAACTTCCCAAGTCAAAAATTACCAACTATAAATCAATTCCTAATCCCAACACTTAAAGACATATGCTACTGATAAATCCTAAGACATATCCATCTGTATTTTTTTAATTTAATGCACAATTATATTGCAATAGATTTAGATGTTTTGTGAGACCCTAGATGAAGACAATGCCTTCTTTCCATTATTTTTATTAGTGCACAATAATTTGTTAATCTATATAGCATAATAAACAACATAATCTAAATGACACCATATATTTTAATATACAATTATTGGGTAAGCCAGTTAGCTATATGCCATAATAGGTAAATAATATCACGGATCATCGAGGTATAGATTAATATTTCCTGACTTGATAATTTTGGAAAAATATTTTGAGGTCCATCCAAGTTTGGGCAAATATTTTTTGGAACCAAAAGTGACCAAACTTGACGTTTTAAATTACATACAGTACCCTAAGTTTTTAAAATATTCATTTTCAAGCCCAATCCTTAAAAACTTACTTTCAAACAATTTAATTTTGTATATGTGATATTTCACTCATAGGTACTACTCAAAGCCCTCTTTCAACTGATATAAGAGCCACATGATAAAAAATAATTAAGATAATTAATAGTTAATTAAGCTAATTAATGATGTTTAATGCTTGAATCATCACTTGTTTGCCTTGCTCCTAATTATTCATATATTGTTCATTCACCAGAAGGAACCACTTCAGTAGCACCTCAATTAAACTATGACACTAATATAGTTTTAGAATTACAGGCCGAAAGATTAAGAAGCAATTGTCTGTAATCCACATTTCTTTAGTTAACAAAATTAGATACAGTGAAAAATCTACTTTAAATATGAGTACTCCATTTCAGCATAAATATCCTTTCCAAAACCCAAAAAACAAAACTTAATTCTCTTTGCATGATATAAAAATCCAAAAAAGAAGTGGGAGAAAAATCAATTGAAAATTCATCTACGAAGGCAGGGAAAGAAGAACATGATGGAGTATAAGCAATATAATCTTGAAGAATTGCAGAATATGTTTGATAAAGAATAAAATTCGGAAGAATTAAACAAAATCTTGGGAGCAATAGTTAATAAGCAAGATGTAGTATCTGATAATGCTAAAGAGACAAATAATGTCCAGTTATAAGAAGAAATATATCAGCAGATGAACTTAATTAAATTAGATGAACTTAATGTTATACCTTTATTAGGAGGAAACTGGTTAAAAAATATGGTAAAATTGTATTTGACAATGAAATCAATGAGATTAAAGAAGAACTTAACGTAGATGAAATTGAGCCCAATCTAATTAACAATCTAGTTCCTAAACCTGAGGAATTTGGTCAACCTTCTAGAAGAAATACTCATTTTATGAGACCTATGTACATTCCAGCAAGATGTACAATTAACTTTTCCTTTGGGTTTATCCTAAGAAAAACCACGACCTTTGAAGATATTAACCTTATCCCAATTAGCCAAACATGATACATCTTAAATATCGATAGAGCTCGTAATAGAGAAGAAATATTTGAGCATTGAGAAAGAGGTATGAATAGTGTCCTAAACCAAAACATTGAATGAACTGCTGCAAATTTCCTAAACTGTATCGAGCATAGTTGTTCTGATACTATACCTAACTGGTATGATTCATTAAATGAGGACGGCAAAAATGCATCAAGAATTATGGAAACACCAGCTACCATGTTCAAATTCCATGTAAGGAAGTTGAAACCAAATTCATCGGAGCTAAACTTGATTCCGAAGAAAAGGAAAGATAAATAGCATAGAATTATGGGATATGAGATATCTAGAGAATTACATTGTTAAATTTAGTCAATATTATTATAAAATTGGGTATAATGAAACTAATCTTCTTATGTTTCATGACAAATTACCATATCTAATTAACTCTATAATCAATGAAAAGTACATTGCATGGCTTGAAAAGGCAAATGTCATTGAGAACCTCAGTACAAGAATAAAAAAATGGGCCAATGATCAATGTCTTGATCTCCGGAAGTAAAAGAAAATGAAGAAATAATTTCTAGCTTGTTAGGTACCAATGGAGAAAGAACCTCAAAGGGGAAGAAAAAGGAAATTCTATAACAACAAGAACTTTGACAACCAAAGATAAGAGAAATATCAAAGGAAATATCATAACAAACCAAGCCCTAGAAAATGAAGATTTTTTAGAAAAGTCGCTTATTTTCCTGCTGGAAAAAACAACTGTTGTAAGTGTTAGGCATGCGGAGAAGTAGGTCATTATGCAAATGAATGCAAAAATAGGAAGAATAACAAACTTATTGAAGCTTTGGGTAGTCTAGATGATTTTGAGCTTAACGAGAAAGAAGCACTAGGTCTAACAGTGAAAAACAACAAATGAATTATTGAAATTGTACTAAAGGATGATATGAAGAAAGTGATTACGAAGAAACTAGTCAAACGATGGAAGGTTAGTTCGATTAGTCTCGGTGATCTTCAAGGAGAAGAATTTGTGATAGATAATGATAACGAAGAAGTCAAGGGAGATTGGATCGTTCCTGTAATTCAGAAAGATATGATTTGTGAAAAATCAATCTTTCAATTAAAGAGTAAATATGCATGTTGAATAATGGAAGGAGATCTACAAATCAAAGACTCTGAATATGATGTAAGAGAAGTTAATTTCACTAATGGGGAAATTATCCTTAAGCATAACAAAGATAGAAAGCATAGGCATATCCATATTGGAAATGTCCAAATGCAAATCACACCATACAAGATTATGGCAAAGATATTGATTTTTACGCTTTACTCTATGATATTAGGCATACAAAATTTAATAATCAAATTATCATAGGTATTAACGTCAATTTATGTAATGGATCGGTAGGACTTAATTGCTGACTGTGATATTATGTAAGCCTAAAACACTAATTTGCCAAAAATTTCCTATTGCTTAAGATAAAAATAGTTGAGATGGACATGAAACGAGGACGATACCCACTAAAGATCATTTGAAAAATAACCTATAAACTAGATAATACTATAGATTCAAAGATAAAGGTAACAATGATAGATGCAGAGAAATTTGAAATCCTACTCCTATGCAAAAAAATCCAAAGGATAAAATCCAATCCCTAGGAGATAAAATTGATAGGTTTTGGATATCTAGCTTTGCCAATCCTACAAAAATCAATAACAAAAATGTAATAAAAATTGATGAAAATGGTAAAAGTACTATTAAACCCCAATTATTAAGAAGCATGAGTATAAGATAAGAATGGGAAGATGGGTCTTCATCAACTAAAGAAGAGCTTAAAGAAGATGATGTAATTAGTACGACCAATGAAACTAGAATAAGTTTTGCACTCGCAAGACACAATGTAAACCGAAGTATGAGTCTCAATATAAAAGTCATTAGGTACAAAACAAGAACTCTTAGTGAACCAATCTACGAAGATGAATTACTCAAAAACATGACTATGGAGATATGCTATGAAGCCACCAATACAAATCCTATAGCATCTATATTCTAATAAATGTATGCTTAGAAGGATATAATGGATATGAATTATGTGCCTACATTGATACTGGTTATCCTGTATGTTTTGAAAAAGATCATTATTTCAGGAATTTATATGAAAAAAAGCCAAGAATTCCTTACAAGTAAGGATAGCTGATAATAACATTGTGAGCCACAACGAAGCAATAGAAGGGTTATCCATATAAATAAGAGGGGTTCTAGTGCATTGTTCCAGTTCTATGAGCCACTGACTAACCCTCTCATGATATGATAATTGGTAACAACTTTCAAAGGCTATGTTCTCCATGCACGCAAACCATCAACTAAATAATATTCACAATAAATGGTCACTTAATTCCTATTGATAAATTAAATAAAGCTTACACTCATCAAAAGATTCAATTTATACGTAGCCAGCGTGATGAGAAGGTAATACCTGCACAACGTGAGATAGCACTAATAATCTCACTACTTGAGTTATCTATTAAAGGGCAGATTGTTAAACAACAAGAGTAATTACGTAAAGAATTCTACTTTGGTAATCCTATGAAACTTTGGGATAAAGATAAAATATTTGTAAAGATTACTTTGTTAAATCCCAACTCTATTCTTCGGGTCAAACAAATGGTGCATACACACCAGAATATTCAAGAATTTGATAAACAAATAAAAGAACTTCTTGATAAAGTATTAATTAGGAATAACAACGTTCTCACACCAGTTCTGCTTTCATGGTAAGATATCATGTTGAAGAAAAAAGAGGAAAAACAAAAACGGTAATCAATTATAAAAAGATTAATGATAATACTGTCTTTGATGGTTATTATATTCCTAACAAAACAATCATTTTCAATAGAATTCAAGGAGCCTCTTGATTCTAAAAATGGATTGCAAAAGTAGATACTGACATATAAAAGTGGATGAAGAAATCATCCCTTTAACTACTTTTAGTGCCTCTCAAGGACATTATGAATGGATAACAGTGTCATTTGGTCTAAAAATGCACCTCGAATATTCCAAAGAAGAATGGATAATATCTCTAAAGATCTTAATCACTATTGTCTAGTTTACATCGATGATATCCTTGTCTTTTTAAATACCATAGAACAACACAAAGATGATGTCTTAGCTATCACCCAAATTGCATTGATCATGGTATTATCCTTGGTAAGAACAAGCCCATTGGTAAGAACAAGTGCATTTATGTTGAATAAAAAGTTTAGTTTTAGGTCTAGGGATAAAAGCTGGACCAATCATCCTACAAAAGCATATTCTAGAGAAAATAGAAAATTTTCCTGAAAAGATTGAAGATTTGAAGCAATTAGAAAGGTTTCTTTGATTTCTTTCCTATGCTTCAGATTTCATTAAAGATTTAGCTAAATTGAGAAATTCATTGCAGCAGAAACTAAAAAAAGAAATAAGTTGGACATGGACCCCTATCAATACAAAGATTGCAAAGAATTCTCGGTTTTGTGAAAAGGAATTTATTAAACATGCAAGCACAAGGGAGACTCCTGCATTTACAAATTATGGCTTAACCCATTTTCTTTTCCTATTGAACATATACAAGAATCAAAGAATTCTCTGGTAGATAGTTTAACTCGTGAGCTCACCAATGCTGATCATCAGAGTAAAACTCCTATTAGAAAAAGGAGGAGATTCAAAATGAAATACCATTACTACTAGAACAGTTTCTCCTTCTACTAAAATCCTTATGGATATTTTGAAATTTCATATGAAAAGTAGATCACGTTTCGATCTGCTATCTTCTGCCTATCTAATAGTATAAAGATTTAGGCTTTTAGAATTACAAATGAATTACATAAGGTGTCCTTGTGATATTCAAGAAAAAAATGAGTTCTCATGTTCAAGAAAAATGATTCAACGAATGTATGTAATCTACATTGACTGCTACCATAATTATTCTTATGATATTTGGGAGTTATGGAGCACTACGATTTTTTTTCCTAACAAATCTAGAGTTAGTGGTATTAGTCTCCCAGAAAATTCAATCTCTCGGGATGACCCATCATGAAAGCTTAGGAATATGGAATGGTAGTTTACCTCATGAAAATCCCAGAACCAAAGTACCTATTCTTCTCAAGAGTAACTAAGTTTCAACAATGCTTGTGTAAAAGGATCTATTGGATGCTCACATCTCCTAATGGCCCAACAAAAGTTCCATGCAATAGAAGCCTGTATGTCGAAGTACATTGCATAATAATTGAGTATGAAGTTGGAAAAGTCAAACCAACTCATTATCTTGTTCAAATAGTTGATTTAGATGATTCCTATGATCAACAACAAGAATGGTTTCTAGAACATC
The DNA here is from genome assembly GCA_017589665.1 of Selenicereus undatus. NCBI lineage: Eukaryota > Viridiplantae > Streptophyta > Magnoliopsida > Caryophyllales > Cactaceae > Selenicereus > Selenicereus undatus. The sequence continues at coordinate 63,903,117 of JACYFF010031958.1, forward strand.
AAGAATTAGTTAGTGATCCTGCTTTAGCAAGAGCAATCAAATTTTAGAATATTTATAATCAAATGTGGGCTTTAATTGAACATGGAAGAACACTAATGCATTGTGGGAACATTACTTTCATTATCATAATGATTTTAGTGAATAAATGAAGGTAGAAGGAGCTACTTCAGAAGATGTCTTTGATTAACTCTTTGATGTAAGAGCTTGAAAATATTATCAGAAAAAGGAAAGAAATATCTTTATGAATTACTTGAAAGATGAGATCCAGAGCATCTTCAACTTGATGAAGATTTTGATGATTATGAGGATAATGATGGATTGGAAGGTATTGTTGGAGATGAAGACATACAAAATCTCAATATGGATGACTAGTTTGGTCAGCATTAAAGGCTCTGAAAAATTGTTGCTCCATTATTATAATATTTTGTCAAGTGTCAAGTTAGTAAAATAATGTTGTCTACTGTAGCCACGTAAGGACAACTGTAGTCATGCGAAAATATCAGTGTGTACGATAGCCATTAAGGCACCTTATGTAGTCCATGTCGTCTATAAAGGAGAGACTAAGTGTTGAGAAGGGACACAGTCAGTTGAGCATACTTGAGCAAAAGAGAAGTCAGGATTCTCCATTTCTCTATGGACAAGCATCTTTGATGATTTTAGCAGCTTAAATCCCTCTTTAATTTTTCCTTTGTAATATTTCAACTTTCAAGCTTTTAATAAAAGAAGTTTCCAAGTAGGGAACGTCATTCAATCCAACCTTATGTCTTAACTATTATGATTTCTTGATTAAAGTCTCACTATCCTTAAAAATATAAAAAAATTTGATTAGTGACTACGGTCCGAAGTAGGAAACGAAATGGATATGTGTTGTGCATGATCTAAGAAATGTGTGGCTGTAATTAGCAATCTCTATAAATTGGAAGTTAAAAGAGTGTTAGGGTCCAATGTCGACTAGGTTTAGATAAAGATCAAAACTCTCTTATTAAGCTTTAATATTTTGCTAAGCGTGGTGGGCTTCTAATCATAGAAAATATAACATTTATGATATATGTAATAGATTGTGACAACTAGTACCAGTAAGGTCATTATAAGATATCCAAACACTAATGAAAGCTTAGTTTTCTGAAAAAAGCCCAAAAGTTTGAGTATTTGCACTTTGAATCCCATTTGGGTCAAAAATAGAAATTTTAGAAAAGCTTGGGCGAAAAAAAAATATTTGTCCAACAAAAGAGTGTTAACCCAAACAATTGTACTCCAAAAAATTATTACCCAAGCTTGGGTAGTTCCAACAATCTTTATCAATTTCGTTGGATTAATTCAATATTTACCCATATCATAGTGGATCCGGAAGCTAATTTTTGGCACTATGACTAAATCTTGATATAACTTGAACTACTTGTATGCATTCAATGGTTAATAAAACTATTTTAAATTTGTTTTCATTATGCTTATGATGAAAGAGATTATGGACATTACCAACATGCTTCTTCAAGCTTTATAGCACAAGTCACAACATATTTCAAATGATTAACACTTAGTCTCAAGTACAAAAGTAATGCTACAAAATTTAAGAGATGATGCATGGATTCTTGCTTTTGAAAAAGTGAAGTCATTTTGTCAACATTGCAGCAAATATTCCAGACTTGGTTCCATTCACATTAGAAGAGGACATCATGCTTGCCATCAACATAGCCAATTGAATTTGAGCATCATATTGAATTGATATCATTTATTCTATGATAGACTTTCAAATGCAAGATCATGACATTAGATTTAATGAGATTGTGATGGAGCTATTGAAATTGATTTGGGCATTGGATCCTAGAAATAAATACTAGTCCTTCAACCTTGATGACATTTATAAGCTTGTTGATAACTTTCATAGTCAAGATTTTCCTAAGGAGGAGAAGGAAGATTTGAGAATTCAATTGTGATATGTTCTTTTCCCTTTATGGTAAGTACTTATCATCAGTATTTAGCAACATTTCACCACAATTTAGCACAGTTGAGAATAATTCAGCATCACTCAGCGTAATTTAGCACATTCATTATAATTCAACACTTGTAGAAGTACTTAATTAATTTGATCATAATTAAATCCAAATCACGAATTCTTTACCACTAAGTGGACTTTATAAATAATATTGTAGTAACTTTTGTGCTCAAGAACTTTATTTGACTTTAAGAGAAAGGTATGACAATCACTCCAAGAGCACCACATGGTGCAGGAAGTTACAATCCTCACATATTGGATACATGTAACAAAGTTCTAATAAATTAATTCCAAGCTGTTGGTTGAAGTTTGGAATTTTATAGCTAGATAAACAACAAGTTGTAACACTGTATTGATTGTATTGTGTGTTTTTTTTTCCAGTATTTATGCTAAGCTATTTTTTAAAATTTATAATGTCAACTTCTAATTTCCTAGTAACTACCCAAAAATGTGTTCTATAGGTATTTCTAATCATAATTATTTTCAAAATTGAATGAATTATGCAATCTATTGCAGAAATTATCATTTTAATAATAGCAACCACAAAGGGAACATTTAGTCGCAAATTGCTGTACACTATGCATATCATTTAAAAAAAGTATTTTAAAATTTAATTTGCAACAATCATAGCATACAGAATACAACTTGCTAGAAAATGATCATGTTATGTCACTAAATAAATAAATATGCATTTACACGTGCTCCTTTTTTGTGTATGCAATAGTTACATAGCTATATAAATATATTTCCATGCTTAATTTCAGTTAGCTCCTAATCATGTGAACCCATTGAGCGTCATTCAACACGTTTCAGTATGTTGCAACATGATCGAGCATGTTTTAGCATGTTTCAGCATGAATCAACATGTTTCATCAATACACACCAATAAGCACTTATCATAAGTCCAAAAAAACATGTTCTGTGTCATCATGAGGTTGGGATATTGAGGAATCTATAGTTGAAGAAACTTTCTTCTACTCCTTAATTGTGTTACTAGCTTGTAGAAATAAGGCAATGTGATATTTACCCATTATTCCTTAGACTCTGGTTAAGTAATTTTCGTTTTGAGTAGGATGAAAAATTTGTTGTCTTCTGACATGGTGTTCAAATCAAGTCACTTGTTATTTTGACCCAAATTTAACCTAGGAAAGCAATAAATGTAAAAAGCACAATTAACACAATCAATACAAAATATCATTCTAACACATATTAAACTAACGAAACATCTAATTTAACTAGGAAAGCCTTAAATCCACTAGCTAAGAGAAGAAAGAGAAAATACAATACCATAAAAGCTCAAAAATCCAACAATAGAGGTTGGCCTCCATTGTTGGAGCAAGTGGATAGAATTTGTGGTTTGACTTCCACTTATCTTCACTAATTTACTTATTAGTATTAATCTAACCCATAATGAACCAAAAATGTGAACTTTGAAAATGAGTTTTGAACCCTAAGTTCAAATGGGAAGAGAAGTGCATGAAATTTGAAGGTTGAGAAAAGGGAGAGAGATTAGGGCTAAAGAGAGTGAGAAAAACATGACTACCAAGCAACAAGGTAAGATTAACTCCAAGATCCACTATTTCAAACATGAACTTGAGCATTAAAACAAATGATGAAATTTGAGGAGAAAGCTAAATTTGTAAGAAAGTAAAGAAAGAATGCAAAAGAAGTAACCCACCCTAAAACCTATCTAAAAACCTATTTTAAAACCCTTCCTAGAAACCTAGCTCCTTCAAATAGGAGAAGGAGGGTCGAATACACCCGAATCAACGAACCCGACATGGCCATGTAATGAGGCATGGGTAGACCGTGCCAAGTTTTTGGATTTCGACACAGGAACGGAGCAGGAACACGAATCTCGTACGACCACGCCAAATTTCTAGCCTCTTCTATTCTCTTGTTGTCTAGCAGCTGACCCATGCATGCTTCATGGTTATCCTAGGTCATCTACTAGGGTTAACCTAGATTAACTTGCCTAACTTTCAGCACATTTTGCACCCATTATTTGCAATTTAAGCAATAGTCTTTATTACCTATAAAACTAAGAAAACACTAATAAACAACCTAATTTAACAAATATTATGAGCTAAATCTAGGTAGAATGAGGTATAAAATTCACATATATCAAGCCCCAATAAATACCCCACACCAAGACTTTGTTCGTCCTCAAGCAAAACAAAATAAAACTACTAGAACCTAGCTCACTTTTGTAGGAATTATAGTTCCATTTATTGTATGTAACAAAGCCTTTAAACTGCTTAGTTCCCCCATGTGGACGGGTGTACACATTTAAATTGATTCTATCACCTAAGAACCTAGCTACTAAGTCATTTGCAAGAAAGACATACAATCAAGAGACACTGAGCTATGAATGCACCCCCAACTCTTATTTTTCACCTCACATAACACGATGACAGGATATGTGCTCCTTGGTGCTCCGTGCAAAGTGTATTGACTCGTACTGCTTGTTTAAAATTTGGTCAAATGGTTATTTTTTCTTGGCTAATAGCCTTTCTTTATGAGATGATCAACCTTAGCTCTCTTTTCTTTCCTCTCTTCTTTCGCTTATCTCCTTATACTCCTTCACTCGGGTGGGTAGTTGTAGATTTATTATGCCTTGAGCTTTATTTGGATGTGCAAAGCACTTATTCAAGCCCAAATAGAGGCACCAGAGTCAAGCTTTCTTTCACACTTTTGTTTTCCCTCTTTTTTTTTTTGAAAAGGTTGAAAGTGAACTAACTAAGTAGAATGTCCTCAAACCCAAGTTTGTATGACAGCAACTTGCATTCCTTCTTCATGAAGAACTTGGCCACTGTAGAGTATAAGGACTTTATACTCAAAGTCTAAAGCTGAGCTAGTCACCTATGTACATAGTGTGTCATCAAGAAAGCCTTCCACAGTGGGCTACAAGGGCATTGTCGTCAAGGTTTAAAGATCAAACCAGTTACCCTTGTATATAATAGGTCTTTAAGGAGTGTCTAACACTATAAGGCACAGAGGATTTCTCCTCAAGTTCTAAAGATTAAACCAGCCATCATCTTGCATGGTGGATCTTCTAGGAGTGCTTCCCATTACAGGGCACAATGACTTTCTTCTCAAGCTTTAATGACCAAAAGCCGCCCAACCCCACACATAGTGGTTCTTTACGGATTATGTCCACTATAAGACACAAGGGCTTTCTTCTCATTGTATACAGACCAAACCACACACCCTCATGTATAGTTGGTCTTCAAGGATGCCCTCTAACTATAGACACAAGGGTTTTCTCCTTAAAGTTTAAATACTAAGCCTGTGCACATGGAGATCTTCAAGGCAAGTCTCCTTATTAGAGGGTGCAAAGGTTTTATCCCAAAGGTCTAAAAATAAAGTTGATTACCCCCTTGTACATAAAGGGTTCTTAAAGATGTCTAACAAAATTAAGTGACTCCACTGCTCATGTAATGATGGTAGATGATCAACTTATACATAAGACAAACATAATATAAAAACAAAAAAGAGAAGGCAACCTACAAATTTACGAATCCGGTATCAAACAAGTAAATCTACCTGCATTATAGGATTTCAAAACGAAAAAAAGTAGCTAGAATATGCTAGTAGTTGAACATGTCAATAAATAGAAGGCAATTAGGGGCTAAGATGATCACTAAGATCAAAGGCTTAGGAGTGTTATTTTATGTCAACATTCTTTTAAAACAGTAATAATAATGAAGGGGGAGCATAATGGACAGCTTGAAATGCAGTAAAATTTTTAAAAAAATGAATCTCTATGAGGTTTTACTATGATATTTCATCTGCAATGAAGTGGTTGAATAAATTTTATGAAATTCATATATAGAGCACCTTAAAGGTATTATTTCCTCGGTGATTTGTGGAAGCCACGACACAAAAGAAGCCTCAGTTTGTCGGATCAATGTGCCTTCATCAACTGAAAATAAAAGCATCAAAACTAAATTATAAAAAGAAAAAATAATTAAAGATCAACACTTCTTATCCAAGGTGAATGGTAAAGTACAACATCCAAGTGTTGAACAAAACAAAAAGGCAAAAAGGAAAGAATAAACCCATCTTCTTTGCACATCTAATGTTTACCTAAGAGGCAACATGAAAAAGAGAAAAAAGAATGAAATTAGCAAGGGCACGTCCCCAATTTGAAGAAAAAGGACCAAGCTCTGACTATAAGGGTAATATTCTGGCTGCATGTAATTTGTTTATGTTGAACATATATTCAAGCAAAAGCATGATTATTACCAGAAAAGAGGAATGGTATGGACAATAGTTAGAGAAAGAGGACATTTACTTTACCAAGTTATACAGAGTAAATTATGAATGTTCTTGCTCACATTTCAATACAAATTATAGAGGTTCTTGGCTTTGTTCCAAGGAACCCAAAAAAAAAAAATGATGCCTATGTCTAGGTGCTAGGCCTTTGTCTCCTAAAATTAATTTAAAAAATCAAATTAGCTCTTCCCACTATCAAGTCAATTGCATATACTAAACACAAAGGAATAGAATCATGATAGCATTCAGTTTTAAAATACGAGAATGCCCTAAGCTACTAGTCACGTACATATGTCAATTCAAAGGAGTGTCTTTATTTGACAGTTGTTGCTACTGACATGATGCAAGGTGACTTGGCTTATGAAAAGGAAAAGGAACTACTTCTAGATTTTAGAGTTATGCGAAAATATAAACAAAGAAGGGAAAGCCATCTTATGATTTGACAGGGTGCAACTTACAAAAGCTAATTTATAGGTAGAAAATATTTGTTAGTTGAATATTGAATCCTACTAATAAGAAAGTTTGGAATTACCTCTATAATTGCCAAGTCCACTGAAGATTTTATTACTGCTTAAGCTAGCGAGTCAATTGATCAAAAACTGTGAGACAATTTGTTTTCTTACCATTTTTTTTTTATAAAAGAGCATCTATCAAGCCAACAACCTAACAAATCAAGTCTCAAAACAAAAAAGAAAAGTTAAGAAGTTGGTAACTTTAGGTTGATACTAGTCAATTATTGATGTGACCAACCTATTAGGTGTTTGGTTGACAACACGACAAATTGGGGTCATAACCTAACAAGCCAAGTCGTTAGCAAATCAAGAAGTCAAAAAAAAAAAAAATTGGACAGGTTGGTCATGCTTAGACACTTTAAGTCATATATGTGACACAACCTCAACAGGGCAATTTGTACGCTCTAATAAAATAAATATGTGCTGCATTATAAAATATTTGAAGTTTATTAATTTGAGTTAGCCAAATTTACTAGTTTAATCTATTCGAGCTCAAACAACTAATAAGTCAAGTAAACTTCTTAGTCAATGACCCAATAAACTCTTAAGCTAAAAACTTAACTAATTATCAAGGCTCCAACCTAGTAGACTTCAAGTCAGCAACGTACGCAAACTCTCCAACCATTCGCCTAAGTTGAACGCCTAGTCATTGACCCAAGAAGAAAGATAAGTCGAAACCCTATGAGAGGAGAGAAGATTGTTCCCTATAAATATGACTCTACCCCTCTTACTTAAGAGACCAATTTTTTTTTTCCCCACTCAAAAGATTCTCTTTAGAAGTATACAACAAATGTATCAAAGCATGTTGTTCGCTCTAGACATCAAACTACATACTTGATTGAGATTCAAGTTGTTCCACCCTTCCTTAAAGTTGACAATTAGATATCAAATCAGAAGATTGGTGTTTGTTTATTTGTAATGAATACAGAGATTATACCCATTCTATGAATTAAATATGAAATTAAATTTCTTCCACATTTCTTCTATGAATTTAATTTAGGTTCGAAATTTGTGGTTATAGTGACCAAATAGATATATACTTAAATTAAGCAATCAAGATGAAAACATAAGTGCATACATGAGTATTAATAGTTAAGGCGTAAAGATTGTGTTAGAACTTTACGAGAGTGTTAGGATCTTGACTAGACACTCTGAAAACTATATGTTAGAGCTTTGAAAGTGCCTTTGATGATTATGTTGCTTTTTTTGAAGGTAACCTTTTTCTGATCTATTTTCCTGCTTCTTCTCCCACTTAGCCTTTTAGCTAAAATGGGGTTTTATACCATGAAAAATGATGCGAAAAGACATATTTTAAAGATAAAATAATTGGAAATCATTTAAGTATGAATTAATCATCCAAACAAGACAGTTGCATAGGATACCAAAAATTTAGAAGGACCATATTCCACCAAAATACAATTATTAGAGGCTCAAAAACCTGGCCTACGATTATCTTTGAAAATAAAAAATTACATTGTTCATGGTGGAATGAAGAATGATGCATGAAATGAAGATGAATGGATGACGAGCTAATTAAGGGGCCTTCATGGATGATGTGGACTTTGCCACAGAGCTTGAGTTAGGCTTGGAGATGGAGAAGAAACTATCATGGTCTTCTTCTTTGTTCCTCTTCATAGGTTTATTTATAGACCCTTTGACCTCTTCCTCTGCCTTATTCGTCAGACTATTTGACTCTATTACCATTTCTTCCTATTCTTTACTCATTGTGAAGACCTCTTCCTACTCTAGTCCCTCATTCCCTACCTTTTCTCTAATAACTTTCAACCTCTTGACTTTATTAGCCATGTTTTTGGTCCGGGTTTGCAGAATTCGCTTACAAACTTGATAACTTTTATCATTGTTTCAAGGCTATTATTCTTATATAATAACCTCTCTACCTCAAATCTCCACGATGCTATAAGAGTGTTTGATGCCTCATTCCTAGAAACAAGCTTGATTCTAGAGGACTATTCAGACTTCTTTTCACACTGAAGCTTAGGTGGGAGATCATCATGATGGAGCCATTAATCACTACCCAACTTGTACTTGATGATCTTGGTCAGGATCTTGTCATTTATTAATGACATTTGTGGGCTTGTTATAACACTCTTGATTAGAGAGATGGACATTGTAGTATTTGAAAATAGGGGTCCACAGGTTTACGTAAGGAAGATAAGAATTATGTTAAGAGTCCAAGATTCTCTCAGCTGAGAATTAGTTTGACAAAGTCAATACAGTAAACTTCCTTTACCTGGTATATTAGGTAGAGGATGTGGTAATTTGGGTTATCCTTAGCATAGAGGATTCTTATAACTATGTAACTCAAGAGACGAGCTCCAAAGATGGTGGTTATATCAGATAGGCCTTTGTACTTGTATTATTTTTCAAGGAATACTCATCAAGAAACTTAGTAATGGCATCTTCAATGGAAAAGGTGTAGAGTTTGTTTAGTTTGAGGTGTTACACATAGGACATGGTCTCAAGGTTGTAAGATGTCAAAGCTATTTCAACTCACTTGACACTGAGTCTCATAGTACGTGCCCTAAAGAGAGTGCTTGATCTCAAAATTTGCATAAAAATAGCCTCATTAACTTAAAGGAGATCTTATCCTTTAAGACAATTTTTACTCAAAGAACCCAAATTCAGAGCACTTGAAAAACTCAAATCCAAATTTTTATGAGGAATAAGGTTTATACATTCCAATTCTACAAACATTTCTAACCCATTTTTGTTAAACCAAGTGCAATAAAACAATAAATCATCAGAATAATACATTGATCTCCTAAATCTCTAGTGTAGGATCCAAACTCAAAGAGAGAGGACATTCAGTAAACTAAGAATTCGAGGTTGCTTCTATTGTTACTATTATGGAGTCGATCATTCTTTTGGCTACAAATTGCTAAGCGTCAAGGCTGGCTTCTTGCATCCAATAGTATTCTTCCCCATGTCAATAAATAGTAAAATTTAAGAGAGGGATTAAGCATGGTTGGAGTTCAAATATCAGGGTTAATGTTTTCTTTTTGGAACTTTCAAAGAGAAAGAAGGTGTAGGGTAGGTGGAGATTAAAAGATGAAATATGAGATGATAAGAAAGCTTATGTAGTATATGCAAATGAATGATAATTTTGATTAGCTCTTAATTTACTAAGATCAATCTTTGATAGGTTATTGAGTTACTAGCAGCCATACTTAGAGCGAAATTCTGTACAACTTATACCTTCATTGTCTTTTGGTTTTTGGTTTCTGGAATAACCCCTTTTATAGACAAATAACATTTTTATTTCTAGCACTACATTAATGACTAAGCTTTTGTTCTTTTGAATTAAAATGTCAAATAAAAATTTAAAACCATGGTGAACATTATGTGAGCTCCAATTTGGGGAGAAAAATCTAGAACGATCTAAAGAAGATGAACAACATGTTAGAAAGCTATAGAACTATTATTAAGTTGGTAAATTAGGAATCTAAAGCATTGGTCCTAAATTATCTGATAAATCAACCCAGATGGGCTAAATAGGGTGATAACTAATAACTTAACAATTAAAACTTAGACTTTGACAATAGATAAGAGATATAGAATGTAATAGATCAGAGACTCTTATCAATAGAAAGTAAAAAGCTTAAAGCCTTGTAGCTGTACAGAAATATAAAAAAGCAATCGATGTGGGTTCACAAAGTTCATCTTATCCTACAAGGTCTAGGTCACCTAAGACTCCCTTTAGGATTTCAACCCCTTGTATTATCTTATTTTAGATTGCATTTCACAAGATGTCTCATTGACTCCTTTACAACAAGTTGGGGCTCTTTTTAGCTCTCTTACAGCTCATCTAAAGTTCTTACTCACCGTTGGACTTCTTTACATCTTGAGTCAATGCACTTCAAGGTTGATAACACACTTGTTGTTCACACTTAAGCACAAAAGAATATCTTTAATTTTCTTTCCTTACAAAGATTTCAAGTAGTGAATCTACACGGGTGAAATGCAAATTAAGAGTATAGTGAGTTCGCTCTTGAACGCTAGAGTATTTGTATGTGTGAATTGCACCTTTTTCTATCTACTAATGTCAGTTATGTGTAGGCACCTCAAATTCTTAAAATTGTTCGATGTAGACTACTAGTCATTGTAATGCAATTGAAAACTATCTTAGTCTTTAGTCTTTGATGTTGGGAAAATCCATCTAGGCCCTTGATTGTTGCTTTTGATCTGGCTCTTTCCTCGTCTAGTTAGGCAATGTTCATCTTCACATGCCTTTACATTTGGGCTTCATTTCGAGCCTTGGTTTTGACCGAGCAATTATTTTCACCCGGCTAGATGATGAATTCTTATTGGTAGAACAAGCTTGAAGTACCTTTGGTATTTAAAGTGGCATTTTACCATTTAACTGGAGGCAGAAAAGATGTCGATTTAGAGTGACATCTTGCCAAATGAGTTTGTGGATGCAACTCTTTTTTCAATAAAAATTCTAGCTTGCTAAACTTTTGTATATTTTAGATTTTAAATACTAATCGCATGTTTGATTTTGTAAGATATATTCCCAAGAAAAATTAATATTTCATGCAAACCAAATTTTACCTTAAATGGATTAAAGCATTAGATTAACATAGTCAAATATGACGATCATATGAAAGAGATTTTTTTTTTTCATTTGAATAGTCAAGACAACAATCTAAAATATTTAGATGGAATTAGGATGTCTTAACATGTAGAGAGAGGGTAGAGAGAGAAAGAGAAAAAAGAAAAAGAGGAAGAGTCAGAGTAAAGAAGTTGTAATTCATAGCCGACCTACGCTTCCAGATTCTACTCAAATAGCTAAACCTTTATTAATTTTGTTTCTTCAATACTGTTCTCATGGTACTTTTTTCTTCTCCCAAATTACTCCTTGCATATGAAGATAGATTGCTCCAAGTTTTGCATAAATATGATCACAAGTTGCAAAAAGGTTGCTGATGCCCATTTTTACAAATCCTGTGAAGATTAAGACTATAAGCCTAATTTGTTGTGCCCATGGGCTAGGATCTCAAAGAGATACAAGAATCCATTAGACTGTTAGCTTCCTACTCCTACAACGATTAGTCAAGGCGCAAAAGAGAAGCTAATACGACCTAATCTTTATTGGGTGATACTATAGGCCTATTTGCTTATTGGCTTTTGTAGGCGTGAAACTAGATGTACTTATAACTATCTTTTCAATTGCATGCATGAGATGGGGATTTGGTTATTTTTGTTATGGTGCATGATTTGGGCTCAGAGGAATTGATGCTTTAGTTTCTCCATTGCTACATATTATGGGGATGTCTAGCATTGGCTTCAAGTTTGCCTTTAATTTTCCAATTTTTGTTGGTCTATTTGAACCCTACCTCGCTGTGCAATTGGTGATGTATCCAGCATACCCCATTGCTCATTTAACTTAATTTCCATGGTCATGTCTTTTTCTGGCCCCAATTCTTCCCCTAAATCTAGTGATAATCCTAATGCCTCTTTTTCAAGCCGTTAATTCCCATATTTTCATGATGTTGTTTCAATGACTCTACCCAACTTCTACCTCGTAACTTGATGGATGTAGGTTCTAGTGGAGGTTGAAGCTTTGGAGGTTCCTTTCCCACCCTTAATTTCAAGTGACCCATCCAACATGGAGTGGGTGGTAAATCTAATATTTTTTAAACCTTTATCGTCCGAAGAGGTGAAGTTGTTCCTAGCCACATCCAAGTTTAATCTTTCGATGAACTAGATGGCCAAGATGTTGAGTCTATGCTATGGAAAATTCAACTTCAGGAAGCCCAAAAATTGCAAACCTTATATTTGTTAGGTAAACTACAGGATGAATATCTCCTTTTCTCCACTATTATTAGTCATGTAAAATTTTCTTGGCATGCTATTGCTGGGGAAGTTAAGCAATGAGCAAGGTAAATGGGTGGATTTGTTTCAAATTCTCAACGATGTAAGACAAGAGCTTTGTTTGGAATAAATATCCATTCAAGAGATCTATCTTGTTTTAATTCCTGAGAATCGTTTTTTTTATCCTATAACCATGAAATCATGTTAATAGCACATTGGGTTTGCATTCCCAGCATCCCTCTTGAACTATAGGATGATACCATCTTTCGGGATATTATGAAACTTATGGTTGTTAGGGCAGGTTATCAATCTAAATATGCATATGAGAGATTAATCTTAAGGCAAAAATGTGCTAGATTTTGCCTCCAAATTTATATTTCCAAGCTTCCCTATGGTAACATCAAAGTCTTCTCCCTTAAAGAGAATTGAGACTGTGAGTTCCTTTTTGATGGAGACCATCTTGTCCACTCTCCTTCTTAGCTCAAGGAAGACCCTAGAAAGCTCAAAGAGGCCAAAGAATTTTTTCTACTATGCAGAAAAGCCGTGATCATGCCGGAAGAACTCACGCCTAGTTCATCCTCATCACACCCGGTTTTTGTTACTCTTTTGCAAGAAAATTTAATGGGCCAAAATTCTTATGGTCCTTACATTAATCTAGCCTAAGAAAAGATCTTTCTAACAAGACCAACCACGCTTGTTTTGGAGTTCATTTGGTTGGTCAACTTCAGCCCACAAAATAAAGTACTGAAATGCAGTCCTGTTTTGGGCAGTCCGTACTATTTGGGCTATAACTTTTGATCGTCTGATCTAAATGCAGCAAATGGGAATTCCCTAGAAAATAGACATCCTGAGCTTTCCAAAAAGCCTAAGATCATTGAATTTGGCCGAGTATTCTGAGAGATATACCCTCTGGAAGTTGGGCTTGCTGCAGGTGTGAACGCATTGATGGCAAAATGCGTGTGGCTTTTGTGTACACATCATTTCGGCTATTGCTGCTTGGTTCTTCCTCTTCAGCCGTGTTCCTTCCCCCCTTACAAGGTCAAAATGTGTGAGAAGTAGGGATGTATGAATCCCCCTTGGCTGCTACACTCTATTCACACCAAAAGGCTTCAAGAGACACACCACTTCACCTTGGTGCATCCGAATGTGGTTGCTGAAATTTTGCCTTGTTTTTTTCTTTCATTCTTTTCATGTGTTTTCATACCTTTTCATTATGTAAGGCCTCTACTATATAAAGGCCATAGCATAGGGTTGTTGAAGGAGGCATCTACAATCAACTCCAAGTAATACAATTCAGCTTTTGAGTGTTCTCTCAAAGTGAGTGTGCAAATCTAGTTCTATATCTTGAGTGTTGGCAAACTCAAGTAGTGTTCTAGTTTCCTAAACTCCTCTAGGTGGTGATTCATTTCTGTATCCTAGTAAAGAGTGAAGGAATTCGCCCAAGGATTGGTTTTGAGTGGCGCCTCTCGGCTTATCTCAAACACAACCCTTGAACCTATCTTTTTTTTGTTTGTTCCTTAAGCAAAAACCCACAAAAAGATAACATTACTTGGTCATTTGAGAGTTCAAATACATCATTTGGTATCAGAGCAAGGTTGCCAAGTAACCAAGATTGCAGTCAAACACATTCCACACACACTCTCACAAAAAAAATAAAATAAAATGTCTTCAAGCCGATCCCAAGAGCGAGTTGACGAGTTGGAAGTCCAAGTAAAGTACCTTCAAACTCAACTTGCCCAACTCTTGGAGGAGAAACGAAGAGGGAACCGAAGCGCTTCTCGCTCATGCACCCAAGAAGACTCGGATGAATCTGAGAGAGAAGAGAGAAGCTATGTTGATAACTCTAATTATGAAGAGAATACTCCTAGAAGACCCCGAAGGAGGCAAGAAAGTGGTCTTGGCGATTTTCGAGTTGATATTCCGGAATTTGAAGGCCAACTAGACCCGGATCACTTTCTAGATTGGCTTCAAACCGTTGAACGAATCTTTGAGTACAAAGAAGTGCCCGAAGATAAGAAGGTGAAGCTTGTTGCCCTTCAGCTCCGGAAATATGCATCAATATGGTGGGCGAACCTCGTGGCCAAAAGAGCAAGGAATGGCAAAGGAAAGATTAGGACTTGGACCAAGATGAAGGACAAACTCAAATCCAAGTTCCTTCCTTCCCATTACATCCAAGACAACTACTCCAAGCTCCATCATCTTAAACAAGGGTCCAAGAGCGTTGAAGAGTACACTCGGGAGTTTGAACAACTCCTCGTCAAATGCGATTTGAGAGAAGATGACGCTCAAACAATGGTAAGATTCCTAAGTGGCTTGGATGAATCCATTGCTCATATCATTGAATTGCATCCTTACACCTCTCTAGATGACTTGAGTTCTCTTGCCTACAAGGTAGAGCAACAAAGGAAATCTAAGGGAAAAAGCCCCCTTTCCAAATCCACTCCCCGTCCTTGCCCCACTCAAAAGCCTTCCTATTTTCCTCCTAAACCTCAAAACTCTCCTCAACCCAAAATTACTCCTACCGCCCCTAATCCCTACACAAAAGAACCTCCCAAGCCCAAGGACAAAATTTGTTGCTTTTGATGTTAAGGTCTAGGACTTATTGCATCTGAATGTCCTAACGAGCGGATAGTGACTCTTGCCGAGTACCAAGCTTCCTTTGAGGAGCCACATAAAGAAGAAGAAGGAGAAGATTGCATGGTGGAAAATGTGGAAGAAGTTGAAGAAGGCCCCGATGAAGGAGAATTGTTGGTCATTAGAAGAGCCTTGAGTGGTTTTGCCACCCAAGACAACTTGGAACAAAGAGAAGCTATTTTCCATACAAGGTGCACCATTGAAGGGAAGGTATGCTCACTCATTATAGATGGAGCTAGTTGTGCTAATGTTGCCTCCAAGACCATGGTAGACAAGCTCAATCTCAAAGCCACACCTCATCCTAAGCCTTACACTATCCAATGGCTAAACCAAGGCAAAGGTATGCAAATTTCTACACGATGCCTCGTTTCTCTCTCCATTGGTAAACACTACAAAGATGAGCTATGGTGTGATATAGTTACCATGGATGCTTGTCACATCCTTTTGGGAAGACCTTGGTTATTTGATAGAAGTGTCATCCATGATGGCCGGATGAACACTTACACCTTACACAAAGACCAAAAGAAAATTACCTTGACCCCTCTCAAATCCACTCCTTCTACTAAGACCAAAGACAACCCTCACTTGGATGTCTTTCTCACCACCCTTCTCAAATCCCAACATCATGAGTTTGAGTCTTTCAAAGACTTAATTCTCCTACAAGATGAGCCAAAGCCTCCATCTCCCTCACACCCTCTACTCACCCCTCTCCTACAAACCTTCCACCATGTGTTTCCACAAGAAATTCCCCATGGCCTTCCCCCACCGAGATCCATACAACACAAGATTGACCTTATCCCAGGATCCGTTCTTCCTAATAAACCGGCATACCGAATGACCCCACAAGAAACCCAAGAAATCCAAAGGCAAGTAGATGACCTCTTGTCCAAAGGATTGATTCGGGAAAGCCTACGCCCATGTGCAGTACTAGCCCTCCTTGTACCCAAGAAAGATGGAAGCATGCGTATGTGTGTGGATAGCCGGGCCATCAACAAAATCACCATCAAATACCAGTATCCTATTCCAAGGTTGGAAGATTTGCTTGATGAGCTTCATGGTGCCACCATCTTTTCTAAGATTGATCTTAGAAGTGGCTATTACCAGATCCGGATTTTCAAAGGAGATGAATGGAAAACCGCCTTTAAGACTAAAGGAGGTTTGTATGAATGGCTTGTCACGCCATTTGAGCTAACCAATGCCCCTAGCACTTTTATGAGGCTTATGAACCAAGTTCTAAAGCCCTTGATTGGTATTTGTGTGGTCGTCTACTTTGACGACATCTTGATCTATAGCAAAACTGAAGAGGAGCATGCCCATCATCTCTATCAAGTTTTGAGCATCTTATCTCATGAGAAGCTATATGGGAACTTAGAGAAGTGTCATTTTTTCACCTCTCAAGTTATATTTTTGGGCTACATTGTCTTCACCCAAGGAATTCAAGTGGATGAAAGCAAGATCAAAGCCATTCAAGAGTGGCCTACTCCTACTTCTATCACTCAAGTAAGGAGTTTTCACGGCCTAACATCCTTTTATAGAAGATTTGTTCGTGATTTTAGCACCATAGTAGCCCCCATGACCGAGGTGCTAAAAGGCAAGGACTTTGTGTGGAGTGAACAAGCGCAACATGCCTTTGAGGAGATCAAATAGAGACTCATAAGCGCTCCTGTTCTAGCCTTGCCAGACTTCTCCAATATCTTTGAAGTTGAATGTGACGCATCTGGAGTTGGGATTGGAGCCGTTCTATCCCAAGAGAAGAGGCCTATAGCTTTCTTTAGTGAAAAGCTAAATGAAGCCAAGAGGAAGTACTCCACCTACGACAAAGAGTTCTATGCCATCGTTCGTGCCTTGGAGTATTGGCGTCACTATCTCATAGGAAGTGAATTCCTCCTCCATTTCGATCATGAAGCGCTGAAATATATCCAAGGTCAACACAAACTCAACCCAAGACATGCTAAGTGGGTAGAGTATCTTCAATCTTTCCATTTTATCATCCAACACGAAGCGGGAAAACTTAACAAGGGGGCCGATGCACTTTCTCGTAGGTACTTCTTTCTACCTTAAGTACCAAAGTTCTTGGCTTTGAAATTGTGAAAGAGTTGTATCCGACCGATGAGGACTTCAAAGACATCCTTGAGAAGTGTAGCAAACACCCTCATGGATCATTTCACTTGGAAGAAGGTTTTCTATTCAAGGACTCCCGTTTGTGCATTCCAAAATGTGGATTCCGGGAACTCCTTATTCAAGAACTTCATGGAGGAGCTCTATCCGGACACTTTGGGATAGAGAAGACTTGTGCTATGCTGAAAGAGCACTACTATTGGCCACATATGTCTAAAGATGTAGAACACTTTGTGAAAAGATGTTCTATATGTCAAATGGCCAAAAGCCATGTTCTACCCCAAGGCTTGTACTCCCCTCTTCCCATTCCTCAGGCTCCTTGGGAGGATATAAGCCTAGATTTCATCACGGGGTTGCCTAGAACTCCAAGGAACAAAGACTCCATTATGGTGGTGGTAGATCGATTTTCCAAGATGGCACATTTCATCTCTTGCCATACCACCAATGATGCCTCTCATATTGCCAACTTATACTTTAAGGAGATTGTGAGACTTCATGGCATTCCCAAGAGCATGGTGTCAGACCGAGATAGCAAGTTCCTTAGCCACTTTTGGCTAACTTTATGGAGGAGGATGGGTACGCAGCTCAAATTCAGCACTACTTGTCATCCTCAGACCGACGGTCAAACGGAAGTCACTAACAGGACTTTGGGCACCTTGCTTAGAGTCCTTGTGAAGAAGAACATCAAGAGTTGGGATGACATGCTACCTCACGTCGAGTTTGCCTTCAATCGAACTCCAAGTAAGACCACCCATCTCTCACCCTTCCAAGTAGTATATGGGCACAATCCAAAGAGCCCTCTTGATCTCATTCCTATTCCAACTCCCACTAAGTTTAGTTGGGAAGCCGAGAAAAGGGCAAAAGAAATTCAAGACGTCCATGCCCAAGTTCGTGATAGTATTGCCAAAGCTAATGAAAGAGCCATGCACAATGCCAACAAGCACAAGAGAGAGGTTCATTTTCAACCTGGAGACTTGGTATGGATCCACTTGAGGAAGGAAAGATTTCCTTCCAAGCGCAAGTCCAAGTTGATGCCTAGATCTGATGGTCCCTTTGAAATCATTGAGAAGGTTGGTCCCAATGCATATAAAGTAGACCTTCCTGGAGATTATGGAGTTTCTGCTACTTTTAATGTTGCCGACCTTAGTCCCTACTTTGAAGACGAGCCTATTCCAAGTTTGAGGACAAACTCTCACCAACCCGGGGGGAATGATGGAGACCATCTTGTCCACTCTCCTTCTCATCTCAAGGAAGACCATAGAAAGCTCAAAGAGGCCAAAGAATTTGTTCTACTATGCAGAAAAGCCGTGACCATGCCGGAAGAACTCACGCCTAGTTCATCCTCATCACACCCAGTTTTTGTTACTCTTTTGCAAGAAAATGTAATGGGCCAAAATTCTGATGGTCCTTACATTAATCTAGCCTAAGCAAATATCTTTCTAACAAGACCGACCACGCTTGTTTTGGAGTTCATTTGGTTGGTCAACTTCAGCCCACAAAATAAAGTACTGAAATGCAATCCTGTTTTGGGCAGTCCATACTCTTTGGGCCATAACTTTTGATCTACGGGTCCAAATGCAGTAAATGAGCATTCCCTGGAAAATATACATCGATAGCTTTCCAACAAGCCCAAGATCATTGAATTTGGACGAGTATTCAGAGAGATATGCCCTCTGGAAGTTGGCCTTGCTGCAGGTGTGAACACATTGATGGCAAAACGCGTGTGGCTTTTGTGTACACCTCATTTCGGCTATTGCTGCTTGGTTCTTCCTCTTCAGCCGTGTTCCTTCCCCCCTTGCAAGGTCAAAACGTGTGAGAAGTAGGGATGCATGAATCCCCCTTGGCTGCTACACTCTATTCACACCAAAAGGCTTCAAGAGACACACCACTTCACCTTGGTGCATCCGAATGTGGTTGCTGAAATTTTGCCTTGTTTTTTTCTTTCATTCTTTTCGTGTGTTTTCATACCTTTTCATTATGTAAGGTCTCTACTATATAAAGGCCATAGCATAGGGTTGTTGAAGGAGGCATCTACAATCAACTCCAAGTAATACAATTTAGCTTTTGAGTGTTCTCTCAAAGTGAGTGTGCAAATCTAGTTCTATATCTTGAGTGTTGGCAAACTCAGGTGGTGTTCTAGTTTTCTAAACTCCTTTAGGTGGTGATTCATTTCTGTATCCTAGAAAAGAGTGAAGGAATTCGCCCAAGGATTGGTTTTGAGTGGCGCCTCTCGGCTTATCTCAAACACAACCCTTGAACCTATCTTTTTTTTCTTTCTTTCTTAACCAAAAACCCACAAAAATATAACATTACTTGGTCATTTGAGAGTTCAAATACATCATTTTTTATGTCACGAAAATTTATATGAGATTTATGATTTCTATGGGCAAGATGATCATGCCATGGACATCATCATCTTGCCCTAAGCTTGAAGAATTGTTAAGTGCCTTAGTGCTCAATCGCTCTTTGTGGGCCACTATTTTGCTACCCCACTTGTTGTTCAAGTTGATCCAAAAGACCGTCAGATTAGGCTTACCTTATGAAACTGATCAATTTTTCTCCTTTGGGTAGAAATGGGGATAGAGGTTATTATTCTTAAGTTCTTGAGACTCATGCTAACAATTACTCTAGAGTTAATGAAGGTGAAATCAAGGCTAGCATAGGAGGAATTTCAGGTATTAACAAGGAGCGAAAAGAAGTCATTGTTCCTTTGGACCATTCTAGTGATCAAGAGATGCCACTTTCTAATAGTTTTGAAGCTCTTAAGATGCTCATAACTTGGATCATTATTGCGTGCAAACTGATGATAATATTTACACCCCTATTCTCAACG
>JACYFF010031958.1:63933855-63951533 GCA_017589665.1 Selenicereus undatus
TGTGTGTGTGTGTGTGTGTGTGTGTGTGTGTGTGTGTGTATATATATGTATGTATATATGTATGTATGTATGTATTTATGTATATTACTAAAATGTAACAACCACATACTTATTCTTAATAGAAACAATGGTGAAGGAGACCCATCTAAATAGTTTATATCTAAATTGGGACATGAATGTGTGATTATGGTCTCCCTATTAACCACTTAAGACAACTTAGAACAATAAGAGCATGATTGCTATGTATTACTTAAATTCTCCAAAGTAATTCTTTTGATGTTTTTTCTTTTATACTTGTTTTCAAAAATTCAGTGTTGTCTTTAGCATATGTGCATGGCTCAATTATGTGATAAAGATAGTTTTTTGAATTTTCTTCTTTAACTTAATTCATTCATGGACCAACTATGGTGTTTGAATGGAGATCTTGATGAGTTAGAAACCACTTGCTAAAAACTGGTGGTAAACCTGTATCTTACACTTAATGTCTACAATTGAATAATTTCCAAATTTGATGTATGCATTAACGGTAGAATGACAAGGTAGGATTTTCTCTTGGAAACATGGTTTATAAGGTCATCTAATTTATCAAAGACTTAATTAGGTAGCTGGGCCGCTAGATTGGTTTATCGCTATTTAGATAGCATAAAGCTGTTTTTGGCCTTTAAGTCTAAATAGAATAACAAAAGGCCTAGTTTTCAGCATCAATTAGACTTAATTATGATGAAATAAGTCAAATCATAAGAAAAACCTGGAAATTAAGGGGTATTAGGAGCCTATTGTTACGCATAACTAGGAAATTAATGGTAGTTCAATTAAATATGATATCAAGTGTTGGCATAAAAAGGTGTTTTGGAATTGCTATAGTAAAATGAAAATCAAAATGGAAAGTTACGCTATGTTGAAAGTATATTGATTATGCAAGTTGTAATCACTTTAATTCATGGTATTTTTGTCGTTTAAAGATGAGAGAGAAGCCTATGATTTTTAATCAATGCTATTGTGGCAAATACGCTAGAAACGACTGGTTGAGAGAGACAAGCCTATGATTTTTAATCAATGCTATTGTGGCAAATATGCTAGAAACGATTGGTTGGTTAATGGTGATAGAAATCCTAAACTATCTAACCGATGTGCTAGAATAAATTGCTTTTCGGTCCCTTAAGATTTGGTGAAATGGTTTTCTGATCGTATGCTTTTAGAAAAATATTTATGGGACTACTTTGTTTAGCACAAATGGTTTTTGGAGCACAAAACTTTGGGTTATCTGATTTTGGGTCACAAATATTTATTTTTAGGTCCTTGAATTTTATGGAATTTCTACTTTTGGCTCAACTGGGGGTCCAAATGCAAATGCCCAAAGTTTTGGATTGTTTTACAAAACTAAGCTTATATTTATGTTTGGACTTCTTATAATGACTTTACTAGTACTAGTTATCACAATCTACAATTTATATCATAAATATTATATTTTCTATGATTAACAGCCCACCATGCTTAGCAAAATAATTAAAACTTAATTAGAGAGTTTCGACCATTACTTGAACTTAGTCAGCACTGGACTCCAGCATTCCTCTAACTTTCGGTTTACAAAGATTGTTAATCTCAACCCTACCTTCCTTATATTAGGCACAACATAGATTGGTTTCGTTTCCTACTTCCGATCGCAGTCACTAATAAAGTTTTTAGTCTTTTTCAAGGATAGTGGAACTTTAATCAAGAGATTATAATATTTAAGACATAAGGTTCAATTAATAATGTTCCCTTCGGGAAAACTTCTTTTATTGAAGCTTAAAGCGAAAATATTACAATGGAAAGCTTGAAGAAAGACTTAAGCTAAGATCATTAGATATGCTTGTTCATAGAGAAATGGAGAATCCCAACTTCTCTTTTGCTTAAGAATGCTCAAATGACCGTGTTCCTTCTCAGCACTTGACTTCTTCTTTTATAGAGGGATGGAGGTACATAGGATGCTCTATTAGCTAAAGTACACACTGATTTTACATATGGCTACAGTTACGTTCATATAGCTACGGTAGACTGCTTTATTTTACATACTTGACACTTGTCGAAATAGCACAATAATGGAGCAACCACTTTTCAGAGCCTTTTAATGATGACAAGACTAGTCATCATTATTAAGATTCTGCATGCCTTCATCTCTAATTATATCTTCCAGACCATCTTATGTGGATAACCATCAAAATCTTCATCAAATTGAAGATGCTCTGGGTCCCATTTCTCAAATCATTCAAGAAGATATTTCTTTCTTTCTTATGATAAGATTTTTTCAGCTCCAACATCAAAGAGATAATCAAAGATATCTTCGAAAATCGCTCCTTCCACCTTTATGTATTCTTTAAGCTCATTATCATAGGCGAAAGTAGTCTTTCTGCCATTAATATTTTTCCTTGTTCAATTAATGCCCAACTTTGATGATAAATGTTGTAAAAACCGATGACTCTTATTAAAGTAGGATTAGTAACTAATTCTCGTATGGAAACCATTCTTGTCGTTGATCATAGGGATCGTCATAATCAACAATCTGAACAAAGATAAATGGGCTAGTTTGGCTTTTCCATTTTCATACTCGATTAATGCACAATGTACCTCCACACATAGGCATCGATTATTTGGAATTTTTACTGGACCATCAGGAGATGTTAGAATCCAATGGATCCTTTTGAATATGCATTGTTGGAACTTGGTTAATTTTGAGAAAAATGGGTACTTTGGATCTAGAAATTCCATAAAATAAACTACCATCCTATACTCCCAGGGTTTAACGACGGGGTCATTTGGAGAGATTAAATTTGCTGGAAAGCTAACGCCACTAACTCCAGATTTATCAGGAAAGTATATCGTTGTACTCCAAGATTCCCAAATATCATAGGAACAATTATGATGATAGTCAATGCAAGCTGCATACCACTCATTGAACCATTTTTCTTGAACATGAGAAATTATTT
This sequence comes from Selenicereus undatus, assembly GCA_017589665.1. Taxonomy (NCBI): domain Eukaryota; kingdom Viridiplantae; phylum Streptophyta; class Magnoliopsida; order Caryophyllales; family Cactaceae; genus Selenicereus; species Selenicereus undatus. Next base: position 63,936,822 of record JACYFF010031958.1, read on the forward strand.
TCTCTTGAATATCATAAGGACATCTTAGGTAATTAACTTGTAATTCTAGAAGGAAAAATCTTTAGGTTATTAGGTAAGCAGGAGATAGCAGACCAAAACATGATTTGCTTTTTGTATGGAATTCCAAATTATCAATAATGGCTTTGCTAGAAGGAGAAACCCATTCTAGTAGCACCGGATTTCATTATGGATTTCCTCCCTTTTTGGTAAAAGTTCTGCTCTGATGATCACCATTGGCGAGTTCTCGAGTTAAACTATCTGTCAGAGAGTTCTTTGATCCCTACATATGTTCAATAGAGAAAGAAAACTGGTTCAACCATAATTGCCAAGAATTCTTTTCCAATTGGTTCGAATAAGAAAAGGTTTTGTGGCTAAAAAGATTAAGAACTTTTCAATTCCTCTTATAACTGTAAGGATTTCTCTTTCCATCATGGGATAATTGCATTCTGCCTTATTAAAACTTCCACTGCAATATTTGCAGATTGTTTTTGCCTTCTTTGATTTTGAGTACTGCGCTCAAGTGTTCATTGCTGACATCTGTCTGAAGAACTAAATCATTTCCTTCATTAGGCAAATTAAGAATAGGAAAATTTTTACACATGTTTTTTAAGGTTTTGAACAATCTTTGAATAATTGGGAGTCCATGTCCAACTTACTTCTTTCTTGAGTTTCTGCTGCAATGGCTTTCTCAGTTTAGCTAAATCCTTAATAAAATCAAAAGCATAGGTAAGGCATCAAAGGAAACTTTCTAATTGCTCCCTATCTTCAATTTTTTCAGGAAATTCTCTATTTTTTCCATAATATGCTTTTGGAGGATGATTTGTCAGATTTCATCTCTAAGCCTGAGAACTCAATTTCTTGTTCAGCATAAATGCACTTTTTTTTACCAAATATGATGCCATGATCAATACAACTTTGCGTGACAGCTAAGACATCTTCTTTGTGTTTTTCTATAGTTTTAGAAAAGACAAGGATATCATCAATGTAAACCAAACAATAGTGATTAAGGTCTTTGAAGATGTCATCCATTCTTCTTTGAAATATTTGAGGTGCATTTTTAAGACCAAATGACATTACTTTCCATTCGTAATGTCCTTGTGGGGCACTAAATGCAGTTAAAGGAATACTTTTCTCATCCATTTTTACCTGCCAATAACCGCTTTTGCAATCTATGTTTGAGAACTAAGAGGCTTCTTGAATTCTATTAGAAAGGACAGTTTTGTTAGGAATATAATAACCATTAAATATAGTATTATCATTAAGCTTTTTATAATTGATTACCATTCTTGGCTTTCCTCTTTTTTCTTCTGCATGATTTCTTACCATGAAAGCGGGACTGGTATGAGGACTTTTGCTATTGACTTTTGCTATTCCTAATTAATCCTTTATTCGGAAGTTCTTTGATTTGTTTATCAAATTTCTGGATATCTTGGTGTGTGTACACCATTTGCTTGACTCAAATAATAGTATTGGGATTAAGAAAGTAATTTTTGCATATGTCTTTTCTTTATCTAAAACTTTTAGTGGATTATCTAGTGAATTCTTTACATAATTGCTCTTGTTGTTCAACAATTCGCACTTTAATAGATAACTCAAGTAGTGAGATTGTCAATCCTATCTCATGTTGTAAAGGCAATACCTTCTCACCGTGTTGGCTGCTTGTAAATTCAATTTTCTGATGGGTGTAAGCCTTAATTTTTCAATAGGAACTGAGTTACCATTAATTGTGAATATTATTTGGTTTATGGTTTGTGTGCATGGAGAATATAATTTCTGAAAATTATTTCCAATAATCATGTTATGATTGGGTTGGTCAGTAGCCCATAGAACTGGTACACTGTATTGAACTCCTCCTAATTCTATGGATAACTCTTCTATGACTTCATTGTGACTCATAATACTATTATCAGCTATCCTTACTTGTAAAAGACTTTTAGCTCTTTTCCACATAAACTCTGGAAATAATGATCTTGTCCCAAAACATACAGAACAACCACTATCTATGTAGGCACACCACTCATATTTATTATATCCCTCTAAGGATACGTTTATTAGGATATAGATGCTATTAGGATTTGTGTTGGTGACTTCATAGCATATCTCCATGGTCATATTTTTCACTAATTCATTCGCACATCTCCATCGACTCACACTTCGATCTACACTGGGTCTTGCAGACTCAAAACTCATTCTACTCATTTCATTAGTCATACTAATTGTATCATCTTCTTTAAGTTCTTTAGTTGATGAAGATCTTTCTCCCCACTATGATCTTGTACTCATGCTTCTTAATAATTGGAGTTTAATGATTATTTTACCATTCTCATCAATTTTTATAATATTTTTCTTGTTGATTTTTGTAGAGTTGGCAAAGCTAGTTATCCATGATCGATCAATTTTTATCTCATGTGGATTGGATTTAATCCTCTAAATCTTTTGCATAGGGGTAGGACTTTCAAATTTTTTAGCCTCTATCATTGTAACCTTAGTCTTTGGATCTATAGTATTATCTAATTTGTAGATAATTTTTCAATATATCCTCAATGGATATCATTCTCTTTTCATATCCATCCCGACTATTTTTATTTTAAGGGATAGAAAATTTTTAGCGAATTCATCCATTAGACTCACATAATATCCAGGTCGACAATTGAATGCTATTTATCCATTGCATAAGTTGGTCTCATGCTTGCCATAATATTTGTATACCTAATGTTACAGAGAAAGGCATAAAGATCAATATGTTTGCCATAATATTATAATGGAGCAATTTGAACTTCAACACTTCCAATATGGATATACCTATACTTTCTATCTTTGTTATACTTAAGGATCTTTTCCCAATTAATGAGATTAACTTCTCCCATATCATACTCACAATATTTGATTTCTAAGATCTCCTTCCGTCATCTCGCAAACATACTTGCTCTTTAATTGAAAGATTGATTTTCAATAGATCAGAGAAGGACCCAATCTTCTTTGACTTCCACGTCATCATTATCTACAACAAACTCTTCTCCCTGAAGATCTCCAAGACTAATCAAGCTACCTTCCATGATATGACTAGTTTCGTCATAATCACTTTCTTCATATTCATTGTCTAGGATCATTTAAACAATCCCTTTGTTGTTATTTAAGGCTAGATCTAATGCCTTATCTTCACTAAGCTCAACTAGGGTTTCAATCAGCTCATTATTCTTCCTATTTTTGCATTTATTAGCATAGTGTCTTACTTCTCCGCATGTCCAACATTTGCAGTTGTTTTTCCCTACAAGACAATAGGCTACTTTCTTAAAAAATGTTCATTTTCTAGGACTCAGTTTGTTATAATATTTTCTTCTATACTTCTCTCCCCTTTGCTTATTAAAGCTATTTTCCTTATAAAATTTTCTTTTTCTTCTCCTTTTAGGTTCTTTTTCCCATTGGTAAGGCGAATCCTAACAAGTTAGGAACTGTTTCCTAATTTCTTTTGCTTTTGCAGATCAAGACATTGATCATTGACCTATTTTCTTAAATAAGTTGTTCTTGAACCAAGGGTATCAACTACATCTACTCGTTTAGGCCATGTAATGTATTTTTTGTTAATTATCAAATTTATCGGATATGATAATTTTTCATTGAACATACCAAGATTAATTTCATCATGCCCAATTTTGTAATAATATTGACTAAATTCAGCAATATAATTTTTTAGATATATCATATCCCGTAATTCCATGTTATTAATCTTTCTTTTCCACTCTCTTACTTTTTTTTCAGAATCAAGTTTAGCCCCAATAAACTCAATTTTGATTTCCTTACATAAATTCTTGAACATTGCAGCTAGTGTTTTCATTATTTTTAATGTATTTTTGCCATCTTCATTTAATGAATCATACCATTCAGCTGTACTAGAAAAGCTATGTTTGATGTAATTTTGAAAATTTACAGCAGTCCAGGTAGTATTTAGGTTTAAGACACTATTTATATCTCTTTTCCAATGTTCGAATATTTCTTCTCTATTATGAGCTCCATCTATGTTTAAGATGTCTCCTGTTTGACTAATTGAAGTAAGACCAACTTCTTCAAAGGTTGTAGTTTTCCTTGGGATTGACCCAAAGGAAAAATTAGTTGTATGTCCTGCTAGAACGTACCTAAGTCTTATCAAATGAGTATTTCTTCTAGAAGGTTCACCAAGTTCTTCAAATTTAGGAACAACATTGTTAACCAGATTGGTCTATACCTCACCTAAGTCAAGTTCTTCTCCAATTTCATTAATCTCATCTTCAACAACCATTTTACCATATTTTTTTAATCCATTTTTCTTCTAATTTCTTCTAAAGGTAACACATTAAGATCTTCTAGTTTAATAAGGTTTATCTACTGATATATTTCTTCTTCCAATTGGACATTTTAGTCTCTTTATTATCATCAGATAACATGTCATGTTTTTCACTAATTGTGCCCATAATCTTGTTTAATTCTTCTGGATTTCGTTTTTTCTGAAGCATATTCTGTAGTTCTTCAAGAGTATACTGCTTATACTCCAACATCTTCTTCGTTTTCAGCTTTTTCAACCGATTTTTCACCTGATTTTTCTCCTACTCCCTTTTGGATTTTTATATCATGCAAAGAAAATGGATTCTTGTTTTTTTTCTGGGTTTTGGAAAGGATATTTGCACTAAAATGGAGTACTAACACTCGAAGTAGATTTTCCGCTATGCCTAACTTTGTTAACTAGAGTAACGTGAATTACAGATAATGGCTTCTTACACTTCTTGATTTCACTCTTAATTTTAGGTAGTTTGACTTTTAATTCTAAAATTATATCAGTGATATACTTTAATTGAGGTGCTACTGAAGAAATGCCTTCTAATGAGTGAAAAATGTGAGAATAATTCGGTCCCGAGCAAGCAGGTGATGATTCAAGCATTAATCACAGTTAGTTAGCTTAATTAGTCATTAATTGCTTTGTTATCTTAATTATTTTTAATCACATGGCTCTGATACCAACTGAAAGAGGACCTTAAGTAGTACTTATAATAAAAATTACACAAGCACAAATTTTAGATTTTCGAAACTAAGTTTTTAAGGATTGTGGTTAAAATGAAAATTTAAAAACCTTAGGGGTCTTTTTACAATTTAAAAAACTACTTTTGACAAGTTTGGCTCTAGAAATTATTTGCACCAAACCTGGATGGACCAGGAAATCGTTTCTAAAGTTATAGGGTCCGAAAATTATTTACACCAAACTTTGGGGGTCGGAATAGAATTTATCCAATGTGCTATTACCAAAATGAAGAAAACTACTTCTTAAGTTTTAAGGATGTGTTTAGAGTTCGGATTAAAGAAGCTTTTTCAATTCGACAGCATTTTATAGATGAATTTACCCATCACTTTAGATAATATTTTAGATCATTTGCACCTTAAATCTATAACAGATGATGAAAACTTGAATCTAATTAAGTCGGTAACTAATACTGAAAATATGGGGTTTCCTTTTAAATAAATGGACTTGGAGTCATTCTATTAGCAACATTGGCTCATCGTTCATGACCAAGTTGTGTGTGTAGTTAAGGAATTCTTTAATTTTGGGAAACTACAAAGTCAACCGCATGATTGCCCCTATTTCAAAAGTAGATAATTCTGAAAAACTAACCAATTAGGACCAATTAGCATATGTAAAGCTTCATATGTAAAATCATTGTGAAGATTACGGTGAATTAGGTGGGACACATTCTTGAGAGAATTATTCCTCCCTTACAAACTGCATTAATTCCTAACCAAACTATTCACGAGAATGCTCTAATTACACATGAAGTAATGAATAAGTTTAAGAACATGAAGGCAATTTCTATTGAGTTAGACATGGAAAAAGCCTATGATAGAGTTGGATGGAACTTTATTTATAAGTGTCTTCAAGGGATGGGATTTCATGAGCAGTGGATCCATTGGATTCATGAATGTATTCCTTTAATCTCTTACGCTATTATCATTTTACAATGATAAGTAGTAAGAAAAGTTAAGCGCCTCTTCTCAGAAGAGTGCACCCAACCATATTAGCATTCAAAATTGCCCGATATAGTTGCATTGAGTGAGTGCCCCCATTTTTATAATCAATCAGCCTCCATATTAGCTCCCTAAAAATTGTGATTTATAATAAAATGCTCCAATGTATCAAGATACCTCAAAATGTAATGAACAATTGTAGTAATTTGCCAAGGAGTAGATATGACTCCTTTGAGAGCATGTATAACCATAATGTTATCCCTTTCGACGATTATTTTTCTATATCTTGCTTCAAATGCTGCTCGAAGTCCATCTCTTTTGTAATGCACACAGGTCAGCATCCAGGATAGTAGAATCTCCATAGAAAGTTGCATCTGCCTTGATTGTATTACCTGCCCAGTCACTGATGATGAAGCCTCCTGCTGCAGATTTATAGGTAGATCCACCTAGAGATGAAGATGTAAGTGTGAGGGACCCATCAAAATTGATTTAGATATACCCCTGGTGAGGGGTGTTCCAGCTCACAAGAAGATTTGAAGTGGAATTATCAGTGCCCCCAGTAGAAAAAGCCCCATTTGACAGAAAAGTTCGTACTTTCCATTCAGCATATGATTTTTTTCCTTTTATCGAAACATGTAAGGATTAAAAAACATCATTTTGAAAGACGGTATCATTTCTTACTTTCCAAACACTCCATAACAAATAGGCTATTTTATGAGTATCATCATGATTATTCACTCAGTCACTTATTCTATTATTGTTAATAATGATTTGATTTTTGAAAATCCACTTGAGGTATACATCAAGGTGACCCTTTATCACCCTATCTATTCGTTCTATGTATGAATATATCTGCATAAGGGTTGTATGTTGCAAATGAATTTAAAAATTGGTACAAAAACTGCACCAACGGCTGATAGAATTCATGTTTGCTTTATGCAGATAATAGTTTGTTTTTGTATAATGTTATTTATTTGTCTACATGGAAATCTAAGGCTTTGACCAAAGCAGAGGGAGTTGCTCTAATCCAATCCAATCTTACATCACTACCTTGTTATACTATGCAATGTTTTCAAATTCCTCATTCAACTATAGAATCTTTAGAAATAACTAATAGGGAGCCTTTTGTAGAAAAATCTTACGCAAAAAAATGATGGTCATTTGTGAACTGGACAGAGTTTATAGACCCAAAAAATACGGGAGTGTCCAGTCTGGGACACATGAAGACATGAACAGTTGCCTAAGCTAACTTTTGTCTACAAGTTACTTAGGAAACGTCTAAATGAGCCTTCTAATTTATGAGTCAAACTTATGCGAGCCAGATATTATTTACCTGAATGATTTTTCCATTATAAGAAAAAACAATCTGACTCATGGGTTTGGAAGTTTATGCTTGTTAACCACAATTTATTTCAAAAAGGTTTATGATTGACAGGAGGTAATGGCAATCCAATTAATATTCAGAAAGACGTCTGATGTAGCGACTGTAATTTGATCAAGTTAATGAATTTTAACCTTACTGCGCTAGCTCACCCTGATATTGTGGTTAGTCTATCACCCTTGAAAAGTGATGGGATATTGCTAAATTAGCAAATTGTCTTCGAGGTTATATTGTCCAAAAATTTGTGTTACTATGTTGTCTTTCAATTATGGATTAAGGAATTCGCTACAAAATCTGCAACATGGCTTGCACATGATAATCTACTTATTGGTGCACAACCTTGGAAATTCAATTGAATTTGGAAGCTTGATGTAATACTAAAATTAAAAAATTTTGTTTGGCAATTATGCCACAATGCTTTACCATGCAGACATAAAATGAAGGCTCAAATTATTAACCCTATTTGCTCTTCCTCTCAAAACAATTTGGAGCTTGATGTAATGTTTTCCTTGTGTGCAGAGATTTTCTTTTTATTTTATTTAATGATAATATAAGTAGAGCTCTTGATTAATTTATCTTATTTAAAGTAATTTAGATCTTGTGTTTGTTAACTGTGTTTACCGATTGATTTTTCAACTTCAAAATATTTCCTTAAAACTTTTCTAGTGGGTATATTAGAAACAATCTTTTTATTTGCAGTCAGATATATAGAGGTAAGGATGCCCACATCTGGATCTCCCTAAACCCCGTGAAAGTGGGACCTACACTATGAGTTGTTGTTGTTGTATAGGTAGAGCTCTTGAGAGAAAGGATGCCTAATATTCACTGAACTTACTATTTCGGAAGGATGACTAGAGTGTTGCCATTTTCTTAATCTAATATTTAGATATGAGGATGTTTGAATTAAATAACCTAACTTATGTAATTGTATATAAATGGATGGTCTCTGAACTTTGAGTGATGGTCAATCCTACATGATAGTAACATATTCCTGTCTTTGACACTATGATCATGGGCAATAATTTTGACATATAATCATTGATCAATGTGTATTAAACTTCTCTTATGCACAGCTCTCACACCAGCAAATTTGCCTTCTCTTGAAACCTATAATAATCACTCATGTCAGTAGGAATCTTACCTTAGAGTCCTTGAGTCACTTGAAATCTGATACCTAATGACTTTGGGATAATTCTTCATTACATAATAAAGAACATAGATGAAATAATATAATTAAGAAAGGACCAAATTAAAGATAAACCTACTTCTTCACTCATTTTACCATCCTCCAAAACCAATATCAAAGATTAATTTTAATTAAGTCCAAAATCTCTCTCATAGCCCTACCTCATATTTCCTTTTATTTTCTTCTTTCTAACATCTTGTCATTTGAAATTCTCTAAAGTCATCAAAGGCCTAGGGTTAATCCTGTGGTTTTCCTTTTTAATGTCTTACCCTATGTTTTAGAGGAAAAATAATTACTAATTGTTAAATCTCAATACTAAATGCTAAAATTAACACAGAAGACATAGCATTCCTTATATCTTTAGTTGAGTTCAAAGAAGTTGACATGTAGGAGATTTCACCCAAACAAGACAAAGAAATGTGAGCTCAATCGTCAGATAAAATTTCATAATTATTTCAACTTGATTTGCTATATGTGCATTAGCATTTTAGAATCCCAAAAAACAATGATAATAAATAGATTAGTATCTAAATTCTTCAATTCCCGCCCCCCCAAAAGAAAAAAGAATAATTATGTTAGGTTTAAGGATTTACCTTGTAAAAATTGATATGCCATGTTTCTTTGAGTTTTCTACTATTCTCCTCCTCCTCTTTTCTCATTATAGATATGTTTGTAGAAAATAATTCAAAATGGAAGACCTGTTGGAGAGGAGACCTAGTGTAAAGAAGATAACATAAAAGGAGACACATAGATGGCAAGTATTAGATGAAGGAGTAAAGATAAATACGAGTTTGTTTTTAGTAATTAGAAAATATAACAATATACCAAAGAAGAGGAAAAATAATTAGAAACAAAATGAACAGGATATGTAGCGAGTAACGAAACATTGATAATGATGTACACCAACATAATTGAGGGGCAATAGAAGTAAGGCAATTAGCACATATGAATGTAGTGAAGCCTTTTTTTTAATGACTATTGAAGGCGAGAGCTAGATGGACCTTCAAACTTGAGGTTCAATATTGTTGCGTTATTATGTTTAGTTTTGATGATAACAAATCCAAGTGTAAAAATTTGTCCAAGTAATGTTGCTCCAAACACGATCTCCAAACAAGCCTAGCTGATGGTTATGATCTTTATTGTATTAACTGATTTGCTACATGTGAGAACAAGTCTTCAAAACAGGTTCTACTTGGTGATTCTATATTAAGTCAAGAACACCATCTCGACAGTTGATTGTAAGGCGTGTTCCTGAACTCTAGCAATGCAAAGAACAACTCCAGCAAACAAGGTGGCCTTGGTGTTCACAGCAGCTCTACAAATCTTGGACAAGATGACTGGTTCAAAACAAGAAGTCTTGGGCATATAGGTTTTATTTATTTATACTCTTGTTAATATGCCAATATTAAAAACATCATTTTAAACACCTCTTGAATCGGCAGTTGCGCTAAGCGCTTCAGAACACCAGTTGCGAACAACCCTGCAAACAGGGTGCCTAGGGTGTTTCTGAACTGAAACGGCTATACCCGGTTATTTTGGAAAAATTTATTTCGGCTGGCCAAAAGCTCTAAAATACTTTCTTAAAATCCCAGGATAGCTAATTAAGCCCTGGAAAGGATATTTTTGAGATACGAAATATTATGGGAGATTTGCCAAAATTGTTTTGCTAAATATTTTCCAAAACCAAAAGATCTTTATCACCTATATTTTAGGAAGTGATTTATTCAAATTTCAAAGTTGAGATTTCTGGTTCCTTATTTGAAATTCTCCACGGCTATTTCAAACGAGAGGATAAGTTTTTATCTTTTAGAAACAAATCCCTTTTATTTTGGAAATTTCTTATCCACTAGTCGTTTGGAAAATCCTTTGCTTGGAAATCTCCTTTGATGCCATACTTGGCAGATTCTCAGCAACTTCCTTGATTTTTTTACCGTTGATCTTCTTGGTTAAAAGCTTAGCTCTTCTCTCCCATTCCAAGACAGAACGCATATTGAGAAAACACAGTGTGGTAAAAAGAAAAATTCTGAAAACCCGGTTTTTACTCAAAAGTAAGAAAAGATTTCTTGAGCTTCAATTCGCAAAGAAAAACCGTGACAAGCTGTGTTAATTTGAGTTTTCAAACCATTGGCATAATAGGATCTTCAGTGTACCTTACATCTGCTTAGTGAGAAGCACCCCCAGTAAGGTGTTTTCAACCCTGATCTTGGATCAGAAAAGTGAGTGAGTGGTCCTCAGTCGTGTGGACTTTGGACGTGTCCAATCTGGTGAGATTTGGACGTGGTGTAACCATTCTTAGGGAAGAAGGTTACGTGGTTGCAAGTTGTAACAAGGTGTGTTACATTTGTAACGAGTTAAGCCCGGTTATAGTGAAGTGGTTAAAAGCCTACACGAGGTAGGTCGTGGTTTTTCACACCTCAGTTGGGCTAGAGGTGTTTTCCACGTAAAAATTGTGTGTGCTTTATTTCCGCATTTATCTTGGTGATTTTCGTATTTGCAATATCTAAAAACACCCCCTGCAAACAAGTCAACAGGGTGTTCGTCATCTGAGAACAACCTCTGTCAGGGTGTTTGTTACTTATAACGCGAAAATCAGACACCACAATTCACCCCCCCTCTTGTGGAAGTATACTCATAAATTCAACAAATATCAAATGAGGAATTTTTTTTGTAATCAGTACATTGCCCTCATTATATAGATTCCAAAAAATTTCCTCATCTTGTCCCGAACCTTGTTTTTGGAGGTCCATCTAGCTCTTAGCTTGAATACTCATTAAAAAAAAGGCAATACGACCTATCCACAATTTTGGGTTGTAGGTAAATTAACTATGGTGTCAAGTTGTCTGATGCATCAAATCTGTCTAGTTCATTTGTCAACATCATTTCTGTCTAGTTCATTTGCCTTCTTAGTTTCATCTCTAAGTGCTTTTCGGATCCTGAAGTTTGGATTATAGTGTTTACTTAGTGGTTTGGCTGCCCAATTGCTTATTTATCTGCTTGATTTGATCTGTATCTTTTCGGGCTCTTAGTTCAGCTGCAATGCTTAGGTGTACTATAGTTGATTTCCTATAGTTACCCTGGAGTTGACTTGTTGTGGTTTGTTTTTTATTTGGTCTTACAGTGGCCAGGGTTTCATGTTCATTAAGGGTTTGTATTTTCTATTATGCACATGGATTCTATTTAGTCTTCCCTTAATCTGAATTATCTCAAAGATGAGTTGGATGATTATATTTTGTAGTGTGTTATGTGACTTAACCACCTATGAAGCTTTTTAATCTCAGAAGAATAAAATAGCAAGGTGTTCCAACTTTAGAAATGGATTGTATCTTATGCCCTCTAATTTATATGAGAAAGCTCCTTAGTTTGTTTGTATGGGTTTGGGCTCTTATGAACAAGAACTTTTACTGATGAGTGATCTTGCAACCTCATTTAATCTCAACTTAGGGCTCATTATTTAAGGGTCCTAAATTATGATGGAGTGAGATTTTTTTTGTAACTATATTTTGGAGTTTGACCTTGTCAATATTAAGGCTCTCTTTTTGGAGAGCCCTTTCTTCTGTTAACTTAAATATTTCAATGATGCAAATAAAGATATGTAGGAAACTGGTAAATTAGATCCAAAAATTCAGAGTTTTAAAGGAATTTCGTAATGTTGAAGACATATCTAATAAGGTTTTAGTGATTACATGTATGGGAAAAAGGTTGATGGTGTTAACCGTGGAACTTGTCAACTCTATTGCCCCTAGTGCAGAGGTATCTAAGAGCTCTAAGGGACATTGTCAAGATACTCTTGGGGAGCCATTCAAGACAAACGTTTTGGGAACCCATTCAAGTCTACTAAAATGGAAATGTTTGATCCTTTAAATCTTACAAACAAGGTCTATATTAACATCCAAGTTGTGAATAAGAGTAATGTGGATCAGTATTTGATATAAAGGAGGTTAATAGGTATTAGAACAGCTTATGTCTAGTCATAGGCTTGACTTTGTCATTAAAAAGGTTGAGAATATGAGATCCCATCTTAGTCCTCCCATTTAACATCTATGAGATGGATTATTGTGCTAATTTTGGGATAAGGAACATGACATTGCTCATCTGTCAAGTTCAATCTCCCATTATTCAAGAACAAAGGTCAAGTTTTTACTAAGGTTGTGAATACAATTATAAATAATGTGCTAAACACTTAAAAACATTATGTCAATATTCACAAATGTGATTGATGTGTTAATATCTAAAGATAGTGTGTCAATTATTGTTGATAATGGCGTAGGATTTCAAAAGTTTGTAGCATATCAATCTGTTTCGAAAGATGTCTTAGATGGTTATAAGGAGTCTGCTTGCACAGAGGATTTGTCAAAGGTTTCAATAGTAAAAGTCATTTCGCCAATGAATTGAATCTATATACTCTATCATGCTTAGAAATTGACAAGTCTCAATATGAGATATCAATTACTATGAATGCCTTGGATATTACTCTTCACTCGAGGATTTTCAAGCTCCTTTTGTCTTTCAAGCCAAAGGCAAATGTTTTACTACAATGTGGCTAGCCAAGTATTGTAAACTTGTTAAAGCATTCATTTGGAGGATGACATTAATGAAGAAGAGAAAACAGATTTTGAAACTTTTAGATGATACATATCATTGCAAGAAGCAAGAGTCTTAGGTATTATTAATGAATCTGCTAGTTGTACCAATGGTCCGATGGGTCTCTCTTCGCCTTACACATGTTAATCTATAGTTCAGTTTTCTATCTTTTCTTGTACGAGGCTTGCTTCTTGAGCTAAAATCCCTTGTATTACCTTTTGCATTATGTTCTAACCAAAAGCCCAAAAAGAATGGAAGAAAAGAAAGAAAAATCCTAAAATCTGAGGACTTCTTTTCCAACAAAATTTGAAATTAGGTGGGCTTCGAAAAAAGCAAAATGGAAATTTACCTATAGGTATTAAACTAAATTGATGTTCCTTTTTTAATACTTCTCTTTCAGTTTGATGTTGTGTGTGAGGGTCCCTCTAACCATCCTGGAATGCTGCTTACCTAAGAATGCCCCTTGCTTTTCTAACTCTCTTTCCCCTCATAACAAGACTCACCCCAATGCCCAATCCTGCACTGCTAGACCCCTTTCTCATTCTCTCGATTACCGTACCCCTTCATCCTCTCTCTCTCTCTCCCCTCCTTGGCCCTCTTCCCCATCAATCTCTATCTTCCCCCTCCTTAATGGTCTACTTCTTCATCTTTCTCCTCCCCTTCCACCCTCTTATCCAATGGAAACAAGCACTTCAAGCTTCAATAACGGTGGCCAACTAGAGGCGGTACTCACTTCAATGAAAAATAAAGCAAGTTTTAACAATGTCAACAACAATTTAAGAGAGTTTAAATTATAGATAGCTTAACATAGAAATTTTAGGATTTAGATTTAGTTTTTAAATTTTTTTCCCCATATTTCAGCTTCAAGATCTGATTTCATAGCTTATAAATTTCAAGTAATTATGTTTCAGTTTGGTACTTTAGAGATTAAGGTTGAACATGGCTCAATTAAAGTTTGAATTTTGTGTTTAATTTAAAGCATTTTCCCCCTCACCTGTTTTCTCACTCGTTGTTCCTCGTACTCCTGTATTATAGTTTTGTTTCACCAGTTTTCCTCAAATTGTGTTCTCACAGGATAAAATAAAGATCAGTTAGGCCCTCAATAGAGGAATAGGTTGGATGTGGGTGGACTAAATTTGCAAGGATACCTAGTGCTTCCGCTTTGCACTCACTCTCTATCTTCTGTATAAGATTTTTTTTGGTAGCCAATTCTTCGATTTATGCCACATAGTCATGTAATTGGTTCCATGTTAATTACCAATAATATAACTAAAATATGCAATTTTCAAATTACTACATATTAAAATTGCCAAGAAATTAGTCCAACATCGTACCCAAAATTCATTCATAATTTATTTTTGCATATCAATCTAAGTAAACCCAAGTAATCACACTGGTACTTTCAGCTTAACAAATATATTTTCTTATGTGGTGAGAATATACATCAAAACACTCAAATAATTTATTGTTGTGTGCCTAAAAATTTATCAAAGTTAACCTGGCAATTATATTTACATTTATAGGTCAATAAATAACATTTCTCATGCAGTGAGTATATAAAACATAAATGTTACGC
>JACYFF010031958.1:63958801-63976467 GCA_017589665.1 Selenicereus undatus
AAGGGACCGCTATTGGTAGGGAAAGATCAAGGTATCTCACGGATGCCGAATATGTTGCTGCTCATCTTCACGTGCTGTTAAATTGTGACGAAGTTAAACCTTATATAGGGTGAGTTGTATTTTCACATCGAATTCAGTTTATCATTCATAACGCAAGTATGTTAATACGCTTCGCAAAATGTGATAGTATTTTCACGGACCAAGTGAGAGCCGCACGTCCCAATGTCAGCAACGCAGATGTCGACACCATCATCGAAACTCATTTCGCAGATTGGTTTAGTGAGAATGTAAGTATTCGAACTCATTTTTTTATAATTTGAACATAACAATTTATTAGGTGCAGTGTATTAATTAAAACCACATGTTATGTCACCTTAGGTGCATTATATTCAATTGTTCGAGACCGACAAACATTGCTACCTGAGCCAATTGGCTGTGAAGCCAAAATGGTGTGTGTCGACGTAGACGACATATAGAGTAAATGGATTCAAATTCCACATAGAAGCTCGCAGCGTCGGGAAGAGAACATATAATTGTGGTGTTGGTGTTTGTGGCGATATTGAGAATGATTATTATGGTGTACTGGGGGACATTGTCCAAATTGAGTACGTAGGCGAACCACTTAAACAATGTGTGCTCTTCAGTTGTCAGTGGTTCGACCCCACATTGAATCGTGGGACACGATCTCATAAACTAAGCAACCTTATTGAGGTCCACCGTACAAGAAGGTACCGAAAGTACGACCCATTTATCTTCTCAAACACCGCATCACAAGTATACTTTATGCCACATGCAGATCGCTCAAGGGATAGGGCGAATTGGCTTGTTGTCATACCAACCAAACCAAGGGCGAGAGTGGATCAACAGTACACTCCACCATCTGCGTACTAACAAACGGACACGACGACTATTGTCGAACCTGCGAATGACGCCATCCCTGCGTCATTAGTGGATGAAAGTGCACCACCGGAAGAGGTTAACGATGAAATAGGGTTTTCATTCGTTCAGGGTAATGACGAGATAGATGAGGTACAAAATGATGAGGATGAAGAAGAGGGGGAGTGGGATGACGGTAATGAAACAGATGAAGTTGAAGAAAATTTGCATTTGTATGATGATGATGACGATGACGATGACGATGCGGATGATTGAGTGGTCACGAATTCTTATGTGTATGAGTAGTTTGCATGTCAAACAATTGTTTGGGACTTTACTTATATTGTATGAATGAGTTTTGCAAAATTTGTGTCACCTACATACCTATTATGATGTATGATGTCAAACGATTTGCATGTGCAATCATTATATATTTGCACTTGGCGTTGTTGTCACCTATTTCAGGTATGGATTCAAGTTCTCGTCGAGCAAAATCCTCCCCTCGAGGTAGAGGACGAGGGCGTCGGAGCTCTGCCGTTGATCCGGCTGCAATGGACATTGATCCATCTTCCCCTCAGGTACCTCATACACAAGTTCAGCCAGGAGTGACAATGGCTGCTTACATACCAAGTATTTCAGGACCCCTGCCTCTGCCATTTGGGGATTTCCATCAATAGACCTCATACATTCCCAACCAAAGCACGATGTATGGCCAATTTGCATACAACATTCCTCCAAACCCCTATGTTGTTCACAATGTGCACCCCACTCCCCAACCCACTCACCCTAACACAAACCAGTCCTAAGAGAACATTGGAAGCGGTGAAAGTGAAGCACAATCTAGTTATGGGAGCACTCGAGCAAAGACTTGGATTGAGTCAGATGGTAACGGGTAGGTCTTCATTTGTTATATCTTATGAAGTAGTACATGAATTTTGCATAGCAAGTAATGAATTTTATGTGTAATGTTCAATTAGGTTTCTCCCCAATGATGGTGCTGTTAGTAGGATTTCGCTCATATTTCAAAGCAAGTTTGACGGAGCTTGGCCTACTTGGAGCAAAGTGCCCAAACCAGTACGAGATTTGTGGTTCGGAGAGTTCAAGGTAACTACAGTGACTTCGTATTAACAGTTTCTGTCAACGTGCTATATTAGCATTGCATTATTTGATGCGTTCTTTGTTTTCATAATTGCAGAAGTGGTTTACTTGGGAACCGATCCATGAGGATCGTATGAGAAGGAATTTTGAAAACCGAGGCAACGTACGCTTGAGAGACTTCTTTGGCAAAGCAAGGAAGCATAACAAGAAGCCTGTCTGGCTCGGTGATGCTCAATGGGAGGGACTCCAACAGCACTGGGCGAATGAACATTACAAGAAATTGCGTGAGACAGCCCAGAAGAATCGACTAGGGACTCCAGAAAGTGGTGGCCCATCTCTCCACACCTGTGGCTCGATCCCCATGCATGAGCATAGGCGGCGTCTGGTAAATGAATTAATGTTTGCTATGTATTCGTTAAAGTTTAATATTGTATTTTGTATTGTGCTTGACATCATTCTTTCTGGCACGTACATAGAGGAACAACTTGGGACGGAGCCCACCATTGTCGAATTGTTCAGTCGCACTCACAAACTCCAAGGTAAAGAAGGTGCCCCTTAGGTTGACAAGAAATCACAACAAACATATGTAAGCAATTAGCTATTCTCAATCTTCATTGGTAGTTGAACATGAACTCGTATACTTCATTTTAAGTTATTGTACTATGTATGATTTCGTGCGCATGTTGCGGTATTGTAGGAAACTTTTGAACGCGATTTTCAAAATG
Organism: Selenicereus undatus; assembly: GCA_017589665.1. NCBI lineage: Eukaryota > Viridiplantae > Streptophyta > Magnoliopsida > Caryophyllales > Cactaceae > Selenicereus > Selenicereus undatus. The sequence continues at coordinate 63,961,501 of JACYFF010031958.1, forward strand.
TTATCAATTCTCAAGGAAGCGGGGATCGCTCTTCTCAAGATCCAAACCAGCCATTTCCTAACCCAAATGAGTTGTGGGTGAAGATGTTCAAGAACAAGAAGGGTCGCATTTACGGCATTGGTGATGAGGCTGTCAACATGAGGGAATCCGGTTACTTCAGTCCCACTCAAAGATCCGGTATTGTTTTCATATTAAAGCTCTAACAACCATGGTTATACATTTAATTTACTTAATGACAAAGCTAGTATAGTAATTTACTTAAATGTCTGTCAGCAGGTTCGGGTTCTACGCCATCACAACAAGAGCTCAATGAGTTAAGGGGTGTAGTAACCAACTTGGGGGGTGAGCTATCTTCACAAGCTGAAAGCTACCAGTTGGTCATGGAGAAATGTAAGCAACTGGAGGAATCCAACATATTGCTCACACAAAGCAACCAACAACTGAGCCAACAAATGATGAACATCGATCAGCGCCCCCAAGCTTTCTTTCAAATGCAACAGGCGTCTGGCTCGGGATCTCAGGCACCATTTACTCATCGTTCGCAACATAATGAGGAAGATGGTGAGGCTGAGGCTGAGGAAGAGGAAGAGGAAGACCTTGGTGATTGATGAGTTGGTTGCAGTTTTCCTTCAGCTGGTGGCTCTTCTGCTTGATTCTTCACGAAGTACATCATTTGTCTTGCTGCTTGGTTCCCTTCTCCTTCCTGCTAATTTCACACCCCTCCCCCCACTGCTTATTTAACTTATCTCCCATTTGGCGCTTACTTCACCCTCTTCTGCAAACATATATATCACTTTATTCTCAATTACTGGTAACTTGTAGTTATTTTGTTTGGATTTGTGGTTTGTGATATATACAGACTTTGTTTGGAACTTATAGTTTGTGATATGTAGAAAGTTTGTTTGGAACTTGTGGTTTGTGAATTGAAAACCCTTGGTTTTCAATTTGTGTGTTGTTGTGGATGTGAAATTCCACCTTTGTGTGGTTTGCAATTGTTCAGAACGCTTCGAATGAAGCCGTATTCGAAGCTGTTGGATGTTGATTGAGTGCGAAAATCTTGTAAATTTCTTGCAGGGAATTATTTGTATGTACGGAGTTGATAAAAAACAAGCGATTTTATTTTTAAAAAAACAGAAATCCAGCGACGGAATGGGGACGGATAAGAAAAAAAATTTTTGGGGCAGGGTGGCGACGAAATTAAAATTCTGTCGCCATCAGCGATGGAATTTCGGTCTCTAATTCGACGACGGAATTTTAATTTCGTCGTCACCCCCTGCCCCGCCACTTCCCCCACCAAAAAAAGTATGTCGCAAATTCTTTCGCTGAATCCGTCGCCTATGGCGACGGATTTTTGAAATTCCGTCGCCGACTACTCAGCGACGAGCGAAAATCCGATAATCGTATTCCGTCGCTGATATTAAATTTGCGTCGCTGATTAACAATATTCCGTCGTTGATTCCGTCTGTATTTTGCATTTTTCTTGTAGTGTACAATGTCCCAATAGTGCTGGAAAAAAAAAGGATTTAATCCGTCCGGATTGGGAGCTTTATTAGGATGCATTTGTTTGAGGGCAATGTGAATCTCATTTGCTGAGTAAGCGGCAGTAAGGGACGCGTTCATAGCTGGTGTAACCTTGGGTTGAACATGCTGAAGGACATCTTCCAAATCATGAAGATTAGAGGAGGTAAAAAGATCCTGGAAGTAACTAGTCACCACAAGAGCAATCTCCTCGCCTTCAGTATGCCTTATTCCGCCTTGGTCCATGAGTGTAGTGATATAATTGTTGGCCCTTCTTGCTGTCGCCCACGCATGGAACCATTTGGAGTTAGAGTCTCCATGCTTGAGGAACTCAACTCGCGAGCGCTACAGCCATAATATCTCTTCTTTCCTGCGCCATGAGCTAATTTCCTTAAGAATCTCGTCTCGAACCTTGACATCCTTAACTCCATGAAGGGAAGATTCAAGGTTCTTGATAGCTTCCTGTACTTGTCCGAAAGTAGTTATATTCCAGTTGCGCATGCTGAACAGAGCACCTGACATTTTGATTCTAGAGCCTTGAGGTGGTTCGTTTCACTAATGCTCTCCCAAGCTGTCTTGATGACGGAATGGCAGTCTTTGTGAAGAGCCCACATGTTTTCGAACATAAATCCTCGCGTCCTACGTCATCCCTCACATGTGGCACAAGATAGTATGATCTGGATGGGAAGATGGTCTAAGAATTTGGTATCCGGATGCATTACTTTGGCGGTGGAGTAGAGGAGCGACCACTCAGCAGTTGTGCAGAACCGATCGAGCCGTTCCTCGACAGATTGAGCACCATCTCTACGGTTCCACCAAGTGAATTCATAGCGTTGAAATCCTAGATCGTAGAGTCCACAGTCGTCAAAAGCCTCCCGAAAGTTGTTTAATAGAGATTGAGATTTGTTAGGGGCCTCCATTTTTCTCATAGTTGTACCAAATTTCATTTAGGTCACCACCTACCAACCTTGGAAGATTAGAGTGACTATGGAGATTGCATAGCATAGAGCAAGTATGCATCTTGTTGTGACTCTCCAGCCATCCATAAATGCCCGTGAAGTGCCATTCAACCATGGCTCTGACCCCTTTTACGGAGAGAATTGACTGCCTAAGCGTCACCGAGCCTCGGCAGTTTATACACATGGCACTCATGCAACCTCCGCCGTGGAACTCGAGTCAGTGGCTGGTGTAAGCAATTTATCCACAAGACGTAACTTTTGTTCTGTCTGAGCATGCTTGCCCCTATCTATGAGTTTTCTTCTGAAAGCCTCAGTCCCCGGGGTCACAACTCACAAGCTGACTGTCAACAACCATCATGGACTCAGTATGTATTAGGAAACTAATTGTTGTTTAAATAAGATAGTTAGATTTTTATTTTATTTAGGATGTTATACTATTTAGGTTTCCTATTTCCATGTATCTTTTCAGTGACTTAGCGTACAAGCTAGAGGGAATTAGGTTAAAAGGTTGTGATGTATATATGGCTCTTAGCCGTGCAATGGTAAAGCAAGGCAATAGAAAAAGCCTATGTCTATTGAAAATTTGAGTTCATAAATTTATTACTAAATTTGAGTTCATAAATTTATTATGGTATCAGAGCCATGAGTAAAAAGATGTTGATCGACAATCAGTCACCGTATTTCTTGCATCCTTCAGAAGGGCCAGGTGTAGTAATCACATCGATAATATTCAATGGCAAAAACTATGAATTATGGCAACAGGTAGTTAGGATTGCCTTGAGATCTAAGAACAAATTATGATTTATCGAAAGGACCTTACAAAGACCAGTGCTGAAGGAAGGAACTGAATATAACGCATGGGAGATGGTGAATTCAACGATATGCTCTTGGATCATTAACGTTATTAATCCAAAAATCCATGCTAGTATCGCTTACATGGAGACGACTGTGGCGATGTGTGAAAATTTGCGTAAAAGATATGCTGTTCCCAACACGCCTAAAATGCATCAACTAAAAACCGACATTGATGCATCTAAACAAGGAGGGCTCGACGTTGCCGAATTCTATTCAAAACTGATGGGCATGTGGAGTGAGTTGAGTAACTACATCAAAATACCTCGATGCACTTGCAGAAAGTGTGAGTGTGAAGTTGGGGCGAAATTCGTCAAACTAATGGAGGAGGAGCGAACTCATCAATTTCTCATGGGGCTCGACGATGAAGCGTATGGAATTGCACGAAGTCAAGTCTTAGCGTAAGAACCACTAACATCTCTTGACAGGATCTTTAATATGATCCATCAAGAAGAAAACCACAAGAGACTTATGTCAAGAAGGAACAACCGAACTGAGGCAGCCATGGCCTTTGCCGTGAGGTAGAAGACAAGCATCATGGACAAGGGCTCTTGTAGGCATTGCAGTCGGTACGAGCATGAAGAATCAAGATGCTATGAAATTATCGATTACCCTCCTAGCTGGGGAACTCGTGGCAAAGGTCGTGGCGGCCGAAGTGGACGAGGGGGTCGTGGCGGTCGGACAGCATGTGGAGGAGGCCGCCGAGCTAGACGAGAAGCTGTTCACACGGCTACAGTTTAGGTCGAGCAACAGCCAAGAAGCCACGACGTTGCTCAGGTCAGCATACCGAGGCTGTCTCTGGAATAGGTACAGAGGCTTTTGAGCCTCATTGACATTCCAAAGAGTTGATACGAAAAATTGTTAGGTAAGCCTTCGTGGATGATCGATAGTGGAGCGTCTTGCCATATGACCCATGATTCAAAATTAATTCGCAAAGTTAAGAACATCCACGCTATTTCAATTTGTCTTCCGAATGGGAAGTTATCCATGGCCAAACAGCAAGGCACGATAGTGTTGTAAGAAAAGTGGCCTCCGAATAATGACCTTTATGTTCCTGAGCTCAATTGTAATTTATTATTTGTAGCTAAATTTTGTTGAGACCTGAATTGCACTGTGACTTTCTTTGATGATTCTTGTGTGTTACAGGTCTGCACTTCGAGGACTCCAATTGGAGTGGGTGAGCAAAGAGATGAAGTATATTACTATACAGGGGCACCTAAGGTCAAGAATCAAGCAAATGTTGTGGTATCAAGGCAATTGTGGCATCACCATTTTGGGCACCCATCGACTGAAGTTATGTCTATTTGCTTTAAAAATTTAGGAATTCTTAATGCTTCAAAAGGAGACAATAAAGTTGATGTTTGTGATGTATGTCTTCGGGCCAAACAGTCTAGAAGTCGTTTTTCCATTAGTGAAAGTAAAGCAAACGATTTGTTTGATCTTATTCATTGTGATGTTTAGGGACCCTATAGAGTAAATGCCTCTAGCTTGTGGTGCTAGCTATTTTCTTACAATTGTTGATGATGCTAGCAGGGCTACGTGGGTGTACTTAATGAAAGAAAAGAGTGAAGTAGGTGTGTTGTTGAAAGGCTTTGTAGCTATGGGAAGTAATCAATTTGGCAAGGGTGTGAAAGTGATTAGAAGTGATAATGGGCTTGAGTTTAAATCGAGGTCCATGGAAAAGTTTTATCTTGATACTGGCATAATCCATCAAACTAGCTGTGTCGACACCCCACAACAAAATGGAAGGGTGGAATGCAAACATCGTCATATATTGAACGTTGTGAGAGCATTACGTTTCCAAGCCGGGTTACCATTGAGTTTGTGGGGGAAATGTGTGTTGACGGCTACACACTTAATTAACAGGACACCCAATAGTGTATTGCAAGGCAAAAGTCCATATGAAATTCTTTATCATCAACCACCTTCCTATGACCACCTTAGAGTTTTTGGGTGTCTATGCTTTGCTCAAAATCATTTGAGGACTAAAGATAAGTTTGCACCACGTAGCCGCAAATGCATTTTTTTGGGTTATCCTTTTGGAATAAAAGGTTGGAAAGTGTATGACTTGGAGACCCATGACATGTTTATCAGCAGGGATGTGGTATTTTATGAAGAAATCTTTCCTTGCAAAGCCAAAGCCCAAGAGAATGTCAGTGAGCATCAAGGAAGTTTAAGGAGTAGAACCATATATGATAATACTGAGATTATTTGTGAGCTGGGCCATGAGATAAATCAAGAGGATGCCACGGCCCAGTATCGTGATAGGGGGAGCCGCGAAGGAAACCAGAGCCTACATGAGGAGCAGCTAGTTGAACCTATGGGCCTTGGAGCGCCGACCGTAGCAAGCCCAGAAGCGCAGCAACCAAAGGCCCAACACCGTGTAGGCCTAGCCGCCCAGCCTGCTTCCTTGGATGTTCCTAGTTCAACCCTGGGCCAAGTAGTCAAACGTGGAGAACGGGCTAGGAAGCAACCAGCCCACTTAGGCGATTTTGTGTGCTACGGTACCCATATCGAAAACCCCATCTCACTTACCACTTCTCCCCAAAAAGGATCCTCAGGTATGGGTTATCCTATCACTAATTATGTCACATGTGCAAATTTCTCTACTTCTCATCAAAAATATTTAGCTGCCATTACTAAGGTGATTGAGCCCAGTCTGTATTCCGAGGCCGTGAAGGATCCTCAGTGGCGGAAGGCAATGGCAGAAGAAATAAAGGCATTGGAAGACAATGCAGCATGGGAAACTGTGAACGTTCCACCAAGTAAGGGGCCAATCAGTTGCAAGTGGGTCTATCGCGTCAAGTACAATTCAGATGGCACAATCCAGCGCTACAAAGCCCGATTGGTTATACGTGAGGATCATCAAGTTGAAGGTTTTGACTACAACGAGACATTCGCTCTAGTGGCCAAGATGACTAGTGTGAGATGTTTTCTCACAATTGCAGTTACCAAAGGGTGGGAACTACATCGAATGGATGTCAACAATGCCTTTTTACATGGCTATCTTGAAGAGGAAGTGCACATGCAAATGCCCCCTGGTTTTTCACCTAGTGCATCCGGCAAAGTGTGTAAGTTGCGAAAGTCTCTTTATGGGCTTTGCCAAGCCCCTCGGCAGTGGTTTGCCAAGCTTTCTTCCAAATTATGTGAGTATGGTTTTGTTCGCTCATATGCAGACTATTCCTTGTTCGTTTATAGACAAGGAATAGTTTTTTTGGCCGTATTGGTATATGTTGATGACATTGTACTCGCAGGCAATGACACTCAAGCATGCAAGGATTTTAAAACTTATTTACATGCTTGTTTCAGTATTAAGGATCTCATCCCTTTGAATTATTTTCTGGGCATTAAGGTCCCCCAGGGACCCCAAGAAATGTTCTTATGTCAAAGCAAGTATGCCCAGGAGATAGTTCATGAGTGTGGTCTTTTAGGTGCCAAACCGGCTGATTTTCCAATTGAGGAGAATCATAAGCTTGCTCTTGCACATGGAAGTCTCTTGAAAGACGCTACTCCATATCACAAATTAGTTAGGAAATTGATTTATCTTACTATTACTAGACCTAATCTGGTTTATGCAATGCACATTCTCTCTCGGTTTATGCATGCTCCTAGAGAGAAGCACATGGATGCTATATGCCGGGTATTGCGCTATCTGAAAGGAACAGCTGGGTTTGGCATTCTTCTCAAATCTGATAATGCTATGAATCTTTTCAATTTTTGGGACTCCGATCGGGGGGCATGCCCACTATCAAGAAGGTCCTTAACAGGATACTTTTATATGGCTTGGTGAATCACCCATCTCTTGGAAGACTAAGAAACAAGCTACTATTTCCAGGTCTTCTGCTGAAGCTGAGTATCAGTCTATGGCGGCAGCTACCAGTGAGTTAATATGGTTACGTGCTTTCTTAACTTCATTAGGGGTGTTTCTCCACCAACCAATGAAACTTTTTTGTGACAGTCAAGCTGCATTGCACATTGCCAAGAATCTCGTCTTTCATGAACGGACAAAGCATATTAAGATGGATTGTCACTTTATTCGGGAAAAGGTGGCAACTGGGCTTCTCACTTTATCACATGCTGGCACTAAGGAACAACCTGCAGATATCTTTACTAAGGCACTCGGGAAGCGACAATTTCACTACTTGAAGAGCAAGTTGGACATGGATGATTTACATGCTCCAATTTGAGGGGGAGTATTAGGAAACTAATTGTTGTCTAAATAAAATAGTTAGATTTTTATTTTATTTAGGATTTTATATTATTTAGGTTTCCTATTTCCATGTATCTTTTTGGTGACTTAGTGTACAAGCTAGAGGGAACTAGGTTAAAAGGTTGTGATGTATATATGGCTCTTAGCCGTGCAATGGTAAAGCAAGGCAACAGAGAAGCCTATGTCTATTGAAAATTTGAGTTCATAAATTTATTACTAAATTTGAGTTCATAGATTTATTAGTATGTGGAGGGGTGGCCTCTTGGACGACACTTGAGTTATCAGGGGTAGGGTGTAAGGAAACACCAAAAGTTAACTTGGTTTGGGCTTTGCCATTTTTGAATGCCATGAATAGGCGCTTCTCCTCCTGCTTCTCGGCCTCGATGTTACGTCGTGAGGGCTTGATTGGAGAACCCCGTAACCAATCCCCATACTGGAGATTGGATTCGTCAAGGGAGTCGTCCAATAACTCGCAGCCGTTAACGTGTCCCAATCTACCACAATTATAAGAGCACTCGCAATGGAAGACACGCGGGTCATGGGTGGGGCTCGCGTGTCACATGCATGTCAAACATCCTCTAGCAGCAAGAGAGAAATGAGGGGGTTCCTCCATGCGTGTAAGTTTTGGTATTTTTTAATTATTTTTTTTTTGTTTTTTTTTTTGAAGTAATATATAATTTTTATATGATTAAAAAAATAGGTTGTGTGTTATAAAGTGGGTCTATGATAAATATTTTTATTGGATGATTAAAATTGAGTTTCAGTTGTTGGAGAAGTAGTGGAATGCAAGTTCCAAAATTGTGAAACTTTTGCTGACGTGGCATGAGTTGCGGATGCTCTAACAGAATTCAGGCAGCTTTATGTATTTGAAGGAGATCCATTTAGGAGACCCGTTCACCATCACTCACATACCCCGCCGAAGAGGTTTGGTTATGTCAACGTCAACCTGAAAATTGACGGACTCATCGGCCGCGCAAAAAGGATGTGATTCGTCACAGTCCACAAAATCTCCAAGATTGTCCCCTAAACTTTTTGCAAAAGAGGATGTCTGTTTCATAGGTGGTACCTCCATCGCCTTGACCCAAAATCTTGCTGTCATGAATTTGATTTCAGCAGGCTGCTCGAAGTCGGTGATTTCTTTCAGTAAAAGAGTATTGCCGTCAAAGGCCCAAAGCCCTTCATTGAGGACGTAGGCTTTGTCTGCTGCCGTGAAAAATTGAAAGGCAAAAAGGTTTTTGGCTAAATCTCTGATGATGACTCCTTTTGCAGGTTTCCACATGTTTTTGAAAACGTTTTTCATGGCTCCTGCATTGAAGTAGTTATCCGTGAGTAACTTGCCCCACAAGCATAGTGCAACTTGTTCTGCTCAACCATCCGGTACACTATCGTCGCATACCCCTATCGCTTCTTCTTCCTCTATCAATGAAAGTCGCTTCCATGCTTCTTCAAGTCCTTCGGCCATTGTTACTAGGAGCAGTTCCAAACAGGCTGTCCGGGAGATTACGTTGGAACCCTAGATACCGGGAGAGTCGATGTTATCGTGACACCCAGCAGTGGGGAAGTGAATCAAATCAGATTGATGAAACAGGCCTACAGAGTAGGGGTGTGCAAAAAAACCCGAAACCGAGAGCCGAACCGAAAAATCGAAAAAACCGAACCGAAAAACCGGTTAACCGAACAAATTTTTCAAAAAAGTCAGTTCGGCTAACCGAACCGAAATTTCTTTTTGGTTTTGGGTTCGGTTATGATTCGGATTATTTGAAAATTCGGTTAACCGGCGGTTAACCGAACCGAAAATAATTTTATTTTTTAAAAAAATTATACATAAAAAATAAAAAATTTTGGTAAGAAAGTGCACTTTTCTATTATTTATAAATGGTAACCAAAGTTTAATTTTAATAAAAAGAATTTAAATATAAAAGAATGACAAATTTAGGTAAGAAAGCATAGGTTTTTTATTATTTGGAAACAGTTAACCAGTAACCGAACCGAAAAACCGGTTAACCGAAATTTTCGGTTCGGTTATGGTTCGGGTTTTAGACGAACCGAAATTTTCGGTTAACCGAAATTTCGGTTCGATTACGGTTTGAAATTTTTTTGAATCGAAAAACCGGTTAATCGATTTTCGGTTAATTGGTTTTGTACACCCCTGCTACAGAGAGGTGATCCCAAGCCTCACGAACGAGTCGAAGGCAAGAGCTGTCACAAGGCTCAGGCACGGCAGCACCTAGGGCTTGGAGAGAAAACTAGGTGATGACCGTTTTTTCTCAAAATCTAAAATTGTACCATACAGAATTAAAAAAGAAGAAAGTCAAGAGTGTGACAGAGACATATTGTGCAGCGGCTGTCAATGAATCCTATTCATCTATTTTGGATTGAAAATCTAGATTAAAATTCTTCTTTTTTTTTTTAAAAAAAAAAAGGAGATATTATAAGAGGGATTCATATTTCAACTTTTTCTTTATATGCATTGAGGTTGGTTTTATTTGCTGTTACAGATAAGTATTTCCTATTTTTCAAAATGATAGTTTACCTAAAATTTAGAGCTTAATTTATGTCGGGCAAAAACGAAACTCTTAGTTCCAAGACAAGTCATTATTTTGAAGTAGAGGGAGCGACAATATATAAAAAGGTGATGATGTATGGCTAGTTGCAAGACACTTCACAAGTGTGTTGTTTTAGCATAAATTAATCTTTTATACGGCTTATAATCACCAAAGTTTTAATTGTTGCAATTAGTTATCAATTTTGAATCTTTTCCGACGAGTTTAATTAAAATAACACTGTCATTGGATCAACCCCATTCACAACGACATATCATATTGACAATTTCATAATTTAGAAAAAAAGAAAAAAGAAAAAATTGTTTTCATACAATTTGTAAGTGGTACTATCCTCACACTATTCGATCATACCTATTTTTTCAATTTAATGGGCGATAACATAATCTCTAAGTAAAAAACCATACACATAAAAAGTGTCTTGTAGTAAGACATTTATCATTTTACTATATAAAACTACTTTCTCTATTCCATATTCATTGTCGAAAACATCATCTTATGTAGTTCCATGATATTCTGAAAATTTTACTTCAAAAAATTATCTATGTTTTTATTGTTTAAAAACTTATTTCAACAATTTGATTAAAAAAAACTTATTTCAACAATGTGAATGCATTTAATATATTTTTTGTGGTTGCATATATTCCTTAAATGTGGCTATACCCATGAGATCGAGGGAGTAATTAGCATCTGCACTAGATTGAGGAAGTGTGGTTTTCTTATTGTGAAGCATTAGATTTTATTTTCAGGACTAAGGTGCATTATACTCGCACCCATCGGAGTTTTTTTTTTTTCTCTTTTTGGTACAGTCATCAAGGTTTCACTCTTTCCCACATTTAAAACTCATATTTTTGACATTTGGATTTATTTGATCTCTAAATAACATAGTTTTGAACATAGGGTGTCTTTTTCTTTAAATTCTCTAATGAACCCAATGACTAATCATATATGATAAAATCTTCTTATGCTGTACAGAATACAGTGTATTGTATTCTTGGCAGTACGATCTAGTAATGATTCTTATTGTATTGAATCGCTTTAGAACTCAGAGCTTTAATTTAGATCGTTATGCTTCTTTTGTTTATTCATCAAGAATAAGGATTAGTGCAACATTGAAATAGTACAGTGGCAGCCAAAACGCACTAAAAAATAATTCAAAAAGCTAATATAAGAGCATATGTTGTAACTTTACCAGTTGAACTAATTGACACTCACTATATTGTAACTTTAATTAATTAGCGCTTGCCTTTGCTATTCCAACTATTCTAAAAGCTAGCTAAATCATCTACAGTGTTGGGATTAATTCCATTTCGATATTATTTGTTGTGAATGAAATCAAAGTCGATAGAGTAAAAAATTTGGCCACACACGTACACATGATAAGAGAAGAAACACCACTTAATTTATATGGAAAAGACCTTCCACATTGAAGAAAAAAATTGCAGCCCAACAACAATTACCACATCCAACATAGTAAAAAAAGTAAATTACAAGTAAGTACACTCATAATACTACGACTCTCACACTCATCTGGATAGTATTCAAGTCACTCGCCTTCTCATGCATTTGTTCTTCATCTCCACATAATCCCCCTTTATTGGGGGTTTGGGGTGCTTGAGATACAAGCTACTTTATAAAATAACTTTCCTAATGATTCAAAACTTAACCCCATCAACAAGTGTATCGGGTCAAGAGGACCATGCCGCCTTGGTCTTCAAGGCTTCAAGCTACTTTTATTCCAACTCAAATTCTATAAATGATAACTTTCCTAATGATTCTAGAAAATAAGGTATTCCACACAAAATAAAATCTTCATAAAATAAAGATTAAACATAATCTTCTAACATATTTCACATGAACTTAGAGCAAAATTCCAGCAACTAAGTATGAGAAAATTTAATTTGTCACTGTCGAAGATGTGAACCCTTACTTCCATATGTGGCCCTGTTACTTCAATTTTAAGGTAACAACCTGTGGCTCATTGCAAATGTTTACGATTGCTTACAATTCTTTATAACTACAATTATTTACAACTCACAGGTCTCATAGTTATTTACATTCGCTTACAATTTAGTAAATTTCCTTACAACTCTATATATGTTACAGATCTATCATTCAAAATAAGCGCCATGAAAGGGTGATAATAGGTTAAGACCCTGTTCTGCAAAATTAACTGTTTAGGTAGCGGATAGCTGTTCATATAGCGAACAACTGTAGATAGCAGATAGCGTTTCTAATTTAGCTGTTAGCGGATAGCTGTTTAGATGAGCGATTGAAACTAATGTGTTCGGTAAATTTAACTATTAGGCTAGCTAATTAATTTAAATTGACATAAAAGAATATAGATAATTTCCAAAGATAAAATTTTTAAAGGATATTTTTTGGCTAAAAAATATGAAATGCTACTTTTAAATGTTAAACGTTAATGCTATTAGTTTTTCAAAAACATTGCTTAAAACGCTAAACGCTACTTGAAATGTTAGTCAAAACACTGATTTACCGAACACTAAAAATTAACTAATTAGTGTATTGATTTGGTCAAAACACTAAACACTATTCAAAACGTTGTTGCCGAACACGACCTAAGTTTCAAGCAAGTAAAAGCACCATTGATTATTTATCAATCATGTCCTTTAATCGGTTAGACCTAGTCCACACATAATCCTTATAATATTGCCATATCCTCGATCATTTGTATAGGTTAATTTGGATGCATATGATGATTAAAAAGTGCGATAAAACTTATTAATTGTTAAGCAAATAACCGAGAGAAAAAACAAATATTAGCATAAATCCATCGAACTATGTTTGTTCACCATCAATATCTATGTGATTCATGTTTTTCAGGTGTTCGTCCATTTTTTCGGGTGGAGCGGGATCAATCATGAGTGCATCTCCATCAAACACTGGTGAGATAGAGATATGTTTCCTACGGTATGGATATGCATGGGATCTTGATCAAGATTGAACATTCACACATGTATTTCTAGGAGTTAGGAAATAGGCTAGGGGCTCATGCACTAATGGCTTCGATTGCTCTCGCAAACCGTTCCGATCCTCAACGTGTTTGTTTGTTTTTTTTTTTTTTTTTGGGTGAAGAGAGAGCAGGACAATTTCATTTGATATTGATTCACCATACAACATGTACAATGAAAATTCAAAAGACAAAGACAAATGTCAGGAAAATATGCTACCTCCAAAATGTCCAACTGAATAGTTACTAAACGCTCATCTTCCTACTTAATCCGCTAGCTTTCAATAGGACAACATGGGGAAAGATTCACATTACTATCATAATATCTTTGCTCGGAACACAAATTCACTGATGCAATGTAGATTTTATAGATGAAATATTTTTCTAACAAAGAGGATTGCGCCTAATGTCTCATAAGTTAGTAGAGAGTGAAGATCATTCCTTTATATCACTCGGTATAGAGACAATATCATCCCTTTATATGACTCCTTAACATCACATGAAAGACAACAAATACAACAAACCAGAGTGAAACTAACATAAAAACTCCTGCACAATTGTGTAGATTAAAAGGATAAATAGATCTCACAGTTGGGAAGACAAACTACACAGAAAAGGCAATTAAAATAACTTACATTAAAAAAATTAAGCTTCATAATTCTGATTCTGAATTTCAAAATTGAAGGTTAATGAATAGAAACAATCTGAAATGTTTTTATGTGGGTGTCTTGTTGCATGTTCCTCATTTTCATTTGATCATGCAACCTGTGAAGCTGATTCACATACTAGTAGTGTTGTGTATTATATTGTACTTGATTCCATCTGTTAATTGAGTTTTCTAGATGTGTTTACAAAAAGAAGTGAAGTGTTTCATAACATAAACTTTAAGGTGATGTTATAGCTTTATTACTTTTTTACTAAGTCATTCTAGACAACTGATAACCTGAACTCAAAAAACCTAATTAATTAATTTTGAATTAAGCTTCGTCAGTCAAAAATTTTGATTAAAGGACAGTTCGGTACACAAACATTCTGTATTTACGCAGGTGCAGTCAAAAATTTTGATTGATTGAACTAAAGTACAAATTAAACTATCAACGCTCCGATCCTAGAGTTTTTCAAACTAGTAATGCCCATATTTATGTCCTCTTGCAACAATTGGATCAATGGACAACTCCACTTTCTGGTGTGAAAGCCCGTTGAGTACTAGGCTTTCTTGTGCACAATTTATGGTTGAAGTCGTTGGTCCCCAGCCGCATAATGAGCTAAAAGGCCCACAATTTTTTTTGATTTTCAAGTGGAGGAAAATTAAGCGTTGGGACCAATGCCATTTAAAATCGTAAAAAGGAATGCTAGGACAAATTAAATATATTTATAAACGAAAAACGTTTTTCTTGACTTAAGTGCCCAATTATTGCCGTCATTTCATGCCTAAACATCATCTTATGAAATCAAGCGTTTAAATTTGGTACTTTATTAGTTTGATTAGGTAGATTGAAGCCCACACAAAATAAATAATTGGTTAATCCTGAGAGCGAAACTGACTTTTCCTTTGCTTGCCCACCCCTCCTCCATCGTTCTTGTCATTGGAGGGAGGCCGGTTCTTGCATAGTGACAAAAATACTCATACGCTGGATTAGGTACGGAGTCATGGATGTGAGTAAACTCAATTATTAAAATATTGAGTTGCTGTCTAAGGGTTAAGTTCAACTTGATCAACCTTGATACTTTTAGAGAGAAAGAAAATTTAAAAACATAAAAAAGAATAGGATCTAGACCTACAACATTCAGATCATTTGATATTTGCGCTTTTAAGTTCAAATCTAGGGAATGAGGAGGATATGTATTGAAAATTTTCTACCTCTCATGAACTTTGTTTTTTTTTTTTTTTTT
>JACYFF010031958.1:63981343-64045978 GCA_017589665.1 Selenicereus undatus
TTCATAAATTGCCTTAATTAAGGTACTTAACATGTTTTTAGGGGCTATATATATATATATGGTGATGTTAGCGTAAAATTATCAATAAGACCACCTGGGTTAACTTATGTAGATATTGAGGCATATAATGAAAAATCACCGAAGGGTTTGTGGTTTAATACGACTTTCATCATAATTTCGATATCTATTGGTTTTAAAATTATGTTAAGTACCTTAATTAAGGCAATTTATGAATTATTTTTTCCTCGTCTTCTTGGTTGGCTTTGAAAAAAATGAACTGAAATGTGAAAGACAATGTTGTAATTTTCAATGTGCAATGTTCATGAGATTTATGGATTTCAATTTAAGGTTTACAAATCGTGTATGATGGTTTAGTGCTTAGGATCTTGTTTTAGGTTTTAGGATCTATTTTTAGGTTTTAGGATATCTAGTTAACGTATGTTGAGAGTGTATTTATAGCTGTTTTTATATTTGAAACTTGCAGTTTAGGGCTTCCCTATAGTATGCTTCCAAAATTTGTGATTTAGGCTTCAACTTTTATAATCTAGGATATGGATTTAGTGTTAATGTCTTGCGCATCAGGTTAAGAGTCGTGTTGCAGTTCTACATTAGTGCTGAACAAGGAGTTTTGGGTGGCAAATGCCTATAAATGTAATGCACTGATGCTTATTATTGATTTTGATTATTTTTCACTATGGCATGGATAGTAATTTGTTGTACACCTAAAAAATCTTTTTCAAAGACAATATAGAGTATTTGTTTTTAATAGCAATTGTTTTAAGTTGTCAAAGCATTTACACAATAAACACATTCATTTTCCTAGATGAGGAAATTTTTAATCAAAGATAAGAATTTATTTTGTTTTCAAGATAATGTTGACTTATATACAACTTAACATTCTTTCTTGTTTTCTTAGCACACAGCTTAATAGCCATTTATTGTTTTGTTCAGAACAAAATTTATTTATTATTCTTATTAAAGAAAAAGAAGTCCATCAACTTTGCACATTGAAATAAAGAAGTGCTCAATAGAAAATCAAAAACAAAATAAATTGGACCAACAAAACACAAATGAAAAAACATTATGGGAAGCTTCAAAGCGAGGGATTGTCATCCTTTAGGCATGGCCACTGACCTTCTCCAAGATCTCAACTCTCTCAAATACACTACCAAAAAAAAAATAATCAATCAACCATTATTAAAATGTAGCAATGAATGCAAAATTTCAAATATCATAATTTGAATTTCAAATCTTAAATTTCAAAATTTTGGATCTGAAACGTCAAAATTTTCAGATATGAAAATTCAATTGTTTCAAATATTCTAGAAGAAGAACAAAACCCCAAAACCTTACAATTGTTGTTTGAACCTAGAGAGCCCAAAAATGACATAATTTTGAGAGCCCAAATCACCTACTTCAACTTATCGACACTTCAAGTGTAGGCCCTTACCTATGTGTGTAATTGATCCACTGTCAATGAAGTTCCCAACGCATAATTTCGATAGCAAAGACGATATTGGGGTGGATAATTTCAAACTTAGGTAGAAAAGATGTAGGAGGAATTTGGAGAATTTGAGAAAATGATTTATGATTATTCTTTGCTAGAAAGGAGAATGAGTGAATTCAACCCAAAAAAAGAAAAATACAACAACAGTAGCAACAATACCGTTTAGTGTGAGTCTCACTTTTACGAGGTTTAGGTAGATCCAGATTTAAGTAACCTTATCCCTACCCGTAGAGAGACTCATTCCAAGAGACTCACAAAAACACGATTTTGAGAAAACATTTAATAGGAGAAGAATTTTGAGAAAAAATTTGATGAAAAAATAAAGAATAAGACAGTCAGAAATAAATAAGATACATAAGTAAAATCAAGATCATTAATGAGCTAGATGAAAATGAGAGAGTGAATTCATTGAAGAGGGCGTTCTCTGAAATCATAGAGCAAAATTAAATTGTAGCAGAGAGTTTTTAATTAAGGGTAAATTAATTAAAACAAACTCTTAGCCACTTTCCAGCTGTCCAAAGCCTCCGTCAACAATACTACACTAAAACTCACTTAAATAAAAACACATACTTAATTCAACGCCCATGAGTAAATTCCAAAAGCAAGGGAGAGAGGCCCCGGGTAACGTTTGCATGTTATTATCGGTGAGATTGTGCATGCGTATTAAAGTGGATACGGTCGCAAGAAGACTGATTCGGTCGCAAGAAGATGACTAGTGCATGGCTCAAAAACGAAGTCGACATCTGCAGCAAATCACCGAGCAGATAATCTCATGCAAATCTGACACATACATTAACCCCACATGACTCCCTTAAATCTGACACATGTATGTCGTATACTTGACTGCTACTGCTATTATTTTTTTGAGGGTTTGTTTATAAAAATCATAAAAAAAGCTCCCCAAAAGAGGGTGAAATCTGCGTTGAACACAGACTCGATTTGTTGTTGTCCGTCGTGAAGATTCAGACGGTCAGAGCACCAAATTCTCTCTCCGAACTTCGATTCTCCAAAAATGAGATTGATGGGGTCTAGGAAAAGATTTCCAATATCCATGAAATCTCTGCTCGTATTACTTGGGATGCTTACGGGTATTGGGTTTACGCTGCTTACTCTCAAGTTGGTCGATCCGTCAACAACTGAGGGTGTTTTCTCATTGAAATCCCCGAAATTCCCAGAGTCCAATTTCATCTCTATTCCTGTGAATGAGACAGGATTCAACTCAAGCTCATCTTACTTTGGGAGGAGAAATGGGTTTGGAAAATCAGCATCTTGTGCTACGGTTGAGGAGATGGGGGAGGATTTTGGGGGTGATTCTGCTTCGTCATGGAAAGAGTCTCTCCGGATTAGGAGGTTGATCGAGCATCATTTTGACATCAATGGTAATTTTCTTCTTTTTTCTTCTTTTGTTGTCTTGTGATGAATTTGTGTTTCTGCCGGTGCTAAAAGATATCCATTATACCTGAAAGTACAGATTATATGCAAAATATATTCATTTATACGATTTTTTTTTGTTGTGTTTTCGTATTGTTGGGTTCAAAACTGTTCACTGATCTCTCAAAACATGGTCATGGCTGAATTAGCAATGAGTTCGTCATAGTCATAGCTCTGAACTTGTATAGTAGTTGTTTCTTGCAACAGCTTTTTACTCAATTTTTGATAGAGGAAATGGCAGTGCCAGTGCTGGATGTTAGGGCCATGACTGAACAATAAGGGGAATTACTAATTTGGTTGTCACTAGCTTGTAGAAGGTGGTTGTCTCTGTTTTCTTTCGCAGGGTTATGATCTCATGGAGTGCAGCTTCTGATTGAAATGGCTGTTTATGTTATTTACAGTCCACACAGTTGTTGCATGACTCATTAATGATACAGCCAATGATATTTAGTTAATTAATGTAGTGCTGCTCCTATGAAGTCTTGAAGCCTTTCAATTGGCTCTCATTTATGTTACTTCCACCCCAAGATGCATGTCGCCGTTTGTTTTGAAGTATGGCTTTTGAGAATCTGGGACTAATACTTTTTGTCAAATGGACACTTGTGGTGCTAAAAAGGAAATAATTGTATGTGGGCAATGAAGGAAAATCTTTTTTCGGCAATGGAGTGAAACCTTTGTATTTCCAATAAAGAGAGTGAATGGATTATGCGATCAATTATACATTAATTTAAGGAACTTTCATGCACACTAAAGTTTTGCACAGTGACGACAAATCAATGAATCCTGCTGAAGTAGTGCCTGGGGAAGTACAGTAAAAGCTTTCAAGTTAAAGATTTACAAAAATGATGTGTTATTGGTTTGCCCAAATATACCCATTTATCTAACCATGAAAGGCATGGGGCGATATGGCATGATAACATATTATTTTTGTTCTTTTTTTCGTAAATGAAACTTACTGGCCTATAGAACTATGCATGGAAGCAGTAGTCTCCCATATTCTCAAGCAACTCATGTTTCTGCCTTTTTTGCTTGCACTTGAGCTACTGGACTTCGATTCCAGGTCCCACAAGAGTCAGGGAACTCCTTCCAGATCAGTTCTGTCGTCATGGTTTTGTTATCGCGAAGGCATCAGAAGCTGGATTTGGGAATGAAATGTACAAGATATTAAATGCTGCGGCATTAAGCATCATGCTGAATCGCTCCTTGATCATTGGGCAAACCAGGCATATTGGTTCTTTCTCAAGCCTTTCCCTTACATAGCAAGTTTCTTTTTCCTTTATGTCTTTAGCACCCTTTGAGGGCTTGTTTTTAAACAATGGAAATTAGGTTCTACCTAACCTGCAATTGAACATCTCCTGGAAAGATTGCTTTTAGGCTTACTTGGACTGCAATAGGCCAATTTATGAAGATCACATTCTCAGAAAGTTGCATACGTAATAAGTTTTCTAAGGATTAGCTAGGGTTAAGCTGTCCAGCGGATTATTTTTAAACAATGCTTCACGAACCTTATAGGCCAATCAGATTAGGGTATCCACAAACTGGCTACGGCTCGAGCGCAGCATGTTATAACGTTGTTTAAGAGGAAAGTTTAGTCAACCCTCCTATTTTGGTTATTGCTCATTATTTCCTTCCTTTCAGGGGAAAATATCCATTTGGGAACTATATCACTTATACAAATGTCTCATTTACCCTGAAAGAAGTCAAGCATCTGTGGAGACATAACGGATGTATTTCAAAATATGGTCATGATTTGGTGGTTCGTGTAGATGATTTTCTAAAGCCTGGACATACAAACATCCTCTGTAGTAATTGGAGGGAGTGGGAACAGCCTATCATTTGGTAAAGTCGAAGATGCTTTTCTGATTCGATGTTGGTATTAATCCCCAGATCTAATCACTCTAGTGTTATTTTTTTTCATGTTAGGATACAAAATACAACAGATGCTATGGCTGCTCAGTTTTTCTTGAAGAATGTGCATCCTGATATGAGGAGCGCAGCCATCGAGTTGTTTGGGGAGCCAGAACTTCACTCCAGACCCAATGTTTTTGGGGAGTTGATGCGAGTTCTTATATTGCCTTCAGCAGGCATTGAAGCTGCAGTAAAGTCTGTTCTGGCTAATGCTGAAGATCCGGATATGGCATTGCATATGCGGATGTTGATGAACAGGTTAGCTGACCTTTATTTTTGTTTATTGACTGAAACTTTGTATTCCTGTTTTGAATAGCTCATGAACTACTTTACCGGCATGTGATGTCTCAATTTTATCTCCATAAACTTCTTTTCATAAACTTTTTTTATGTCTTTCATAAACATGCTCTTTACTTGTTGGGTAGAGGAGGGGGGAGGGGGGTTTGGATCACCTAGAACCTGGCCTGATATGCTGGATTCTCCTCATTGTTGGTGTTGTCATCTGCTTTTTGGCAACTACTTGTTCTCTGAAATGTGGCTGTAGATTGCTGAAATGGATCAACTAATCCAACCTGACCTAGTTTGTCCTTTGTCAATCTTTCAAGCTTGTCATTAAAGAGCTTTTGTTGATCTGTGTTCTACAGGGATAAAATTATTCTTAGATAACCAATGCCAACTATTTTTAAGTGCCACCTAACTAAAAGAGATGATGCCCTTGCTTTGGGGACCATGGCCTCATCATAATCCAGATGAAGTATAATGTGGTGGAAGTCCAAGTGTGATTTAGAACAAGTTAGCAGCAATAGGATAAGGGAAGAGAGCTGAGAAGGACATGGCAAAGGTGACGGCAGTACTTGTGAAGTGAGAGAAGGAAACATAAGGTTGATATTCCTCCTAGTTGGCACTGGGCACTGGGCTGCAGGGATATTGTGGATTCTTTATTATATTAAAAGAAGTTGTGTTCTGGTTTCAGAACCCAGGAAAATGTCATCCCAAGCATTCTTTGCAATCCTGCCAAATCTGTATAACTTTCATTCAAATTTCGAACCACTGCTGTTAACATTTTATCTTCTTTTTAAATTTTTTTTAAAAAAAAAAAACCTACATTTCAGTTATTAGGATTTAGGAATCTTCGTAACTGCCCTAATTTAGACATACAGTGAGATCTTTAAAAACTTGCCACTAATCACTCCTCAAGCCTTAGCCATCCCAAATTCATTGAACTCTTTCCCATAAATTATTTATGGGAAAAAGAGGAATGCTTCTCTTCTTGCCTCGTTTTTCTCTCTTTGTCCATTGAGTTATCAATTCAATTCTCCACCCAAAAAACGAAAGAAAAAGAAATAGAAATCACGAATCTCCCTCTACTCCTCTTTCTCACTCTAAATCTATGTTATGTGGACTAAGGGTGGGTGCCAGCTAGCCTAGCTATTAAATTTTTTGGAATTTGGTGCTAAGGACTTGGGTTCAATCCTGCCTACATCGGTTTTTGGCTTTTTGCATCTTATATGCACGACCCAAAAAAGTTACATGAACGTCGGTATAGAGTGTTGGACAGAGATATAGATCTGTTTGTCGAAGGATTTAAAATATGGTTTTGGTCACATGATGTGAAAGTCACTCTAATGCAGAAATCAGGTTTCATATCATGGCAAAAAAGCGGTTCGGCCAACTCAAAAACGTTTACGATGCCCCCGTTTCGTCGCGGATCGACAACATTTGAATCCATGCATGTGTCCGACTCGTAGAGCTCTAATTTTAGGACATGGAGAAAATATTAGATGTCTAGAATTTGGACAAGGATACAAGGACTCATTTTTCTACACGTGAAGTTACGATTTCAAATCAATCTTTCGAGAATATTTCAATAATAAAAACGTTGTCCACTTAAGAACCATTAAAAGATTATGGATGAAGAACGAAAAAGACCATGTATTCCTTATTTTTTTCACCCTCACCACATTAGAGTATGGATACGCTTCCGACACATATCCCATTTCTCATTCAACTTGAATATAATTCACTCGTTTGCCCAGTCTGGATGCTATTGCCCGAACTCAAACCTACCTATAAATGTGAACACTGCAATAATGGAAGCCGTTTTCTTGTTTGATTCTTATGTTGATTGAGAATGCTGTTATTGATGAGCTTTTAAGTTGGAAAGTGTTGTAAGGCGTACTGGCGTAGAGGTTCATTGAGTCCATTTCCACAGACTCTTGAATCCCTTGGCAAAGTGAGCTGATATATCTAATGATTGTGTACTTTGTCATATACATATATACATGAAATATTTCAGGATTTAGGCCATTGGGGTTAGAACTTAGACCAAGTTGATTAAATATTTGGGTTGGATCTGATTTGGATATCTTGAGTTTGGTCATGTTTAGTTGTTGTGTTGTCTGTCTTATAAGTTCTTTAAGAGAATGCAATCAATAGCCACCTCGCAAATTCAACATCATTTTTGGTTTTGGTAAGGTCAATTGAAGCTTGGGTCCAAAACTAGGTCGCCTTGTTTACGATTTGAGTTAGCTAAAACAATGAGATTTGTGTCAATTTTGCTAGGCCTACCAGGTTGATGAGAAATAAGGCTTGATTTCTCCATGAACGAGCCAGGCTATCAAGCCAACTAAGCTCAGCTTCTGGTCTCCTCTGAGCTTGACTCTTTCCATGCTTCCAAAGCCACGAGCTTTTGTGTTACTTGACGTTGTGTGAGCTTCCAGTAGGGCTGAATATGCTAAATTATTGCGGCTATCTGGATGCTTGTTGATAATGATGCATCTGGTTCTGGTGTGTTGATTATCTTCTGAGTAGAGGCCCCTCAAATTAGTCAATAAATGACCGAAGTTTCAATCAGTAGGGACTAATGATGCATATGTTCTCTTGAAAAAAAAAATATGATCTAAATTTAAGGCCATTTCCCTTCCCTTCCTTTCCAGTAGGCTGTTAAATTATTCATTTGGTTACATGGATGATAGGATTGACCAGAAATCTAGAATTTGCATGTCAGTAATGCTCAGGGAGATATGTTCCTATCTGAGTTCAACAAAAAGGGAAAGGATTTTTAAGATATCTTCCTATGTTCAGCTATTAAGATATTTTCCTCCCTCTACCCTATTACTGATATGATTCTTCTACCTTTGGATTTTATGCTAATCTAAATCTCCACCCTCTTTTTCGTCTTCCTCATCATGAAGCAAAACACCAGGAAACTAACTATCCTCTTATTTAATGTAAAATGAAAACAAGATGAAGAGATAAGGTGGTCAGAAATGTTTGGATATTTTGTAAAGATTGACTCAGATTTCTTTTTGCGGTCATTCCCTGTGAAGCTTCTCTTGGACAGAGGGGGTTATTCTGGTAACATGTGCTGCTGCAATTGGAAGAAGCAAGCTCGTGGCACTGGTTAAGCAATCTGCAGCCCAGCTCTTGTGACGGGCCTAATGGCTATGGCTAACCTCATACAATGGCAGGAGCATGTGGTTTATCTAGGCCTTTTTCCTTGGTGGGAGAAGCAGAAAGGTCGTGGACAAAGTTGTTAGCCCGAATAGGATGCTTTCATCCATGGTCATCAAATTTTGGATGCAGTGTTGATAGCTAATGAGCATATTGACTCATTCATCAGATCTAATCAATCCGGAGTTCTTTGTAAGGTTGATGTTGGAAAAACTCATAACCATGGCTCCTAGGAGTTTTTCAAGCTCACTCTTGAGAAAAATAGGATTCCATAGCAGGTGGAGGAGATGGATTTTATTTTGTATGTCTACTGTTCGTTTCTTAGTGCTTCGCAATGGTGAAGCAATTGGATTTTCTTCTAGTTTGAGGGGGCTACGACTTGTCGACCTTTTGTCCCCCCCTTTTATTTATTTTGGTAATGGAGTCCCTCATGTGGTTAACAAAGCTATTGAAGTTGGCCTCTTGGAAGGTTTTTTTTTATCTCTAACTCTCAGGTAGAGAGTATGTTGATTTTCCACTCACTTTTTGTGGATGATAATCTGCTCTTTTTTTCCCCCCAAACAAGAGGACAGAAATTTGGGTTTTTGAGATGTATTTTGCTGTTATGTGAGGCTTTGTTTGGCCTTAGGGTTAGCTTATCGAAAAGTGTTCTGATTCCTATTGGTGAAGTGCCACATATTCTTGACCTAGTGGAGTTCTTTGGTTGTGGGGTTGGCTATCCTCATCTTTCTATCCTAGCCTTCCGCTTCGTGCTCCTTTTAAATGCAAGGCTGTGTGGGAACCAATTGTTGAAAGATTTCATAAGAGACTAGCCAAATGGAAATCTAAACTTCGCTCAAGATGGGAGTAGACTAACTTTATTGCATAGCACCTTCTGGAGTCTCCCTATTTATTTCATTTCTGATTTAGCTCTGGCCAGCATTGCCGCCAAATAGAAAAAATTATAAGAGATTTCCTTTGGTTGGGCAACGAACCTAATACTAGTTTTTATTGGGTCAACTGTAATAATGTCTACTGTCCAAGGCATGCGGGTGGCCTTAGCATTAGATGTCTCCGCCAAATGAATGAAGCCGTCAAGGATAAATGGCTTTGGAGGTTTGCTATGAAGAGGATGCGATGTGAAAAAAGGTGATTGACACGAAACATGGGGTTGGCAATTTTGGTTGGTGGAGTAAAATGATCTCTTGCGCTCATGGAGTGGGCTGCTAGAAATCTATTATGAGTGGCTTTGACCATTTCCGTTCTCTCGGCCAATTTAAGGTGAAAAATGGCTTGAAGGTCTTGTTTTGACGTAACTCTTGGTGTGTGGATTAACCTCTCCAGTTCCAATTCCCATATCTTTTTAGGATGGCATGATTCAAAGATGCAATTGTGTAAGAAGTGGTCTCTTGGAATCGGGAAACCGTTGGCATACCA
Source organism: Selenicereus undatus (assembly GCA_017589665.1). NCBI lineage: Eukaryota > Viridiplantae > Streptophyta > Magnoliopsida > Caryophyllales > Cactaceae > Selenicereus > Selenicereus undatus. The sequence continues at coordinate 63,991,059 of JACYFF010031958.1, forward strand.
CTTTCTTTAGAAACCTGAATGGTTGGGAAGAAGTGGATGTGCTCGGTCTTTTGGCTTTGCTAGCCAACACTAATGTTGTCCTTGAGGGAGTGGATGAGATCCATTGGCCTCATAACTCAAGTGGGCAATTTATGGTCACAAGTTATTGTAAAGAAACATTTAAGGGGTCGACTCAACTAGATTTCCCATTTTCCAGCTAAGGCTATTTGGAAGTCCAAGGCTCCCACCAAAGTGTGCTTTCTAGCTTGGGCGACAACCAAGTAAGGATTCCTACGAAGGACATGCTTAAAAGGAGAAACTTTAAGTTGGCTAGTAGGTGTTCTATGTGTTTTGTGGAGGAAGAGTCGGTTGACCACCTTTCTTGTCAATTGTCGAATGGTCTCTATTAACATAAGAAGTTACTGCAAGCGCACCGTGTCAACTTATGTACGGGTTGTCCGAAGAAGATGATAGTATTAATTTACTACATTTTGTTAGCTTAATTATTAATATTACTTAGGATTCTAACCCTGAGTTAACAAAGTCTAAGACAAGCCAAAAAAAAAAGAAGGAACAATATAAACACATTAAACTAAAGAGTTACTGCCAAATATGAACCAAAATAAAAATAAAAATAAAAATAAAAATAAAACAAGGTCAAATGAATTAATGAATAGCACCTAGTGGATGAGTGCATGAAATAAGCTTATAAAATACTAAAGATAAGACAAACTAAAGCTAGAATCTAATAAGATAACTTAATGCAAGTCGGTGTCTGATGAGCTAAAGCATAAAGCAACACAAAAGAAAAACCTTGAGACAGTCCCGGCAGGAAGTTAGAGGAAAGCAAGAAATTGAAAGGAAAAAGGGGGGGCGGGGGAGGTGTTGTAAACAAAAGTAAAGCAAAAAAACGGAATAAAAACAAATTTAGTTAACTAAACAAAAAGGAAGACGAGCAAGGCAGTGGTGCAAAACAGAGCAATAGTACTGTTAAAACAAAAGGAGGGGATGTTATGGTTGTTGATTATGGAGGATAATGCGCCAGGTGATGAAGACGAGGTTTCTGGAGAAATGAACGAAAAAGGAGGGGAAGTAGGGGGTTGGGATTATGTGAGTTGACTGAGTCTAAGAAGAGGAAGAATAGAAAAAAAAATAAAATAAAGAGAGAGGAAAAGAAAGTGTTTGGGGGGGGGGGGTGTAAATGAGTCACGTGAATGGGATTGGGGATTGAGTTATGATTCTTTTTTTTTTTTTTTAGATGGAAAAGAGAAGAGGTGGGTATGGGTTGGTGAGAGTTGGGCTGTGAAATTTTTTTATTCCGATCCAACATCTTGTCTCCCACCCATTAATAATGCTGCAATCTTGGACCAACTTGAGCATTTTATTATTTCCTACAAAATAATATTAAACGAGTATAAAAACACTAAAAATAATATTATTTACAAGCAAAATAAAGTTTAAAAGGTATTAAAAATATCAAACTTTCGGACTCAACAATCTAAGCTTTATGGCATTTGTCATTATTGTCGATGGGGATTAGTTGGGTACAAGCTAAAACCACAAGAGATGTGTTGGTGGCTTGGAGAAGAAGGTTAAAGAAGTGTTGGGTCTTTGGAGTTTGGAAGTTGATTTCTTTGGCTATTTGGTGGAGTTCTTGGAGGGAGGGAAATAGCCGGAATTTTGAGGGCAAGGTTAGGTCTATTCAAGATTGAAAACTTTATTTTTTGAGAACATTTTATAGTTGGAGTCAAGTTCTAGATCATGGTACAAAATTGACTTTTTTGGATTTTGTGGATAGGATTGTTGTTGAGAGTTTGAGGGCATGATGTTATTTTGTGATTGCTGCCTTTTGTATATGGGTGACATCCGCTTGGTGTCTTTTATTACAATTGTAGATTGCTCATTAAAAAAAAAAGAAAAAAGAAGCAGAGTTGTCAAGTGGTGTTTCTGTCAATCGATCTGTAGCAAGGAAAATTGTTGGGAAACTTTAATGTCATAAGACTCAACGAGGTTGGCTATAAGTTCCAATTTGTGCTCACTCAAGTTAAACATGCTACTGCTGACGGTAAGATTTTGATGAAGATCACCCCGATATTGATTTATGGAAACGTGAGTTGTCTGTCACAGTTGGGGAGCTACACCTCCACTAATGTGTTCAGTGTTTTGTTAGAAGTATTTGTTGACTATGGGGGGAGGGGTTTCAGGGTTGAGCATGCTGTTCTGTTAAAGAAAATGTTGTCTGTAATCAGATATGATTCTGTTATTGCTAGAGAAGTGGTTGAGACTGTTGACAATGAGCCCGTCATTGAGATCAGGCCATCAGGGTGACTTGTTATTAGTTAATAGGGTTATGAATTTTCCCAATGTTCATAAAGATGTTGGTCCTTATTTACTACAGGGAGTGGTGGGGATGACAGTTGCCCAAATAAAGGGGTGAAATGAGGACTCCTCCGTTTTTAGGGAGAATGAGTGAACAGCTATGTGGAAAATACAAGGACTTAATAGCACAATTCATAAATAAGCAAAATGATATCATGCCTTTCTAGATAGCTAATGTTGTAGGCCTTTGCAATTGGTGGAAACCATGGACAAGATTAGGGGAAAATTACTTTCTAATCTGACACTGCATGTTATCGATCAAATTGTTAAGTACTGTTTGCAAATTTTTTCCAAAACATGTGACCCCAAATGCACTGCATAGTTGTAGTTAACCTCATTAATTGGGTGTGCCACTCAACCAAAATTTATGTAGGAAATGAAAACATAAAAGAAAGCACTAAACAATGTAGGCATGAACTCTAATAAAAGCGGATAGTTAAACTAAAATGTTTAGGCATGAACTTCAACAAACAATCTACTAAAATATTGATCTGTAAAGGAAAGAATCAGAATATATCTTAATAGATCAAATATGAATTGAACAAGAGTAGTATAAATTGAATCAACCCAGAATTTAAATTGAGTGATGACAAGATGGGAGGCAAAGAGTAGGGCTGTTAAATAGGTCAGATCGGGTCGGGTTCGTGTTCGGGTCGAAGCTAAACGGGTTGAAAACCCCCCGACCTGAACCTGACCTGTTTAATAAACGGGTTGAAACCGTTTAACATTTAAACGGGTCAACCTGATTTTGACCTGTTTAACCCATTTAAGTTAAACGAGTCAGAATGAGGTACCACTTACCTGTTTAACCTGTTTAACCAACTTAAGTTTCAAACTTTAAATGAACATGTGTGTGAGTCTGAGACTGCAGCTGGACACTTTGTAAACAATACATGATTACATGAATTCTTGGTATACCAACTATTGAACGAACCGGCTTCTGAGGAGATGAGTAAGTCCTAGATATCAGTAGCGAGGAGATGGGGCGAGGGGAGTGGAGAGGACATGGGGATATTGGATTAGTAGAGAGGATAAGAGATGGGCGACTGAAGGCTGAAGCAACTCAAACAAGCTCTAACTCTGTGAGGAGGAGTGGTATTGCGAATGAAGAACTGAAGAAGGCAAGAAGCCTTTTATATCTAGGGTTTTCACTTGATAGGGTGGGCTTTATGGGCTTAGGAACAAAAAATGTGAAAAATATAAAATTTGAACTCCCCACCCCCTAGCCAAAAATCTGAAAATTAAAATTTTAATGGCTCCCAAAAATGTTCAAAAAAACTACACATAATTATATACCGATAGACGGGTTAAACGAGTTACTGTAAATGGGTAAACGGGTTGACCTGTTTAACCTGTTTATTTAAACGGGTTAAATATGTATTTTTTCGTATCGAAAATTTCAACCTGAACCTAACCTGTTTAATTAAACGGGTTAATCGTGTCAACCCATTTAATTAAACGGGTTGAAACTCTTTACCCAAACCCGCCTAATTTCGTGTTCGGTTCGGGTCGGTAATCGTGTCGGGTCAGCTTTTGACAGCCCTAGCAAAGAGTTCAAACAAGAACTTCAAAAAAAAATAAAATGAAGGGGTAAAAATGTAAAGTCTAAACTAAAACCTAACTTTATACTGGCTTTGTCTACTCTGAGCGGATGCATGGTAAAAGCTACAATCCTGTATTATAGTGCTTCTCCACCATCTTGGCTATCCTACTTGTTCTTGGACTCAACTCGAGAAGTTGGCGTGATGTCCATGAACGGTAGCAAATGAATTGAGGCGCCTTTGATCCCGTATGTATCTGGAAATACGGGAAATCATGGGCCTACTGACTTGCACGCGGTTAATGCATTGATGATCATGCTGAACTCTTGGCTTTTGGGTGCTGAAGATGAGTCATGAGGTTGATGATGACTCCCTTAGGCTTCTAGCTAATCCATGTGGTAAGCCTTGATGGTTTTGGACACTGGTAGTCATGCTGCACGTAATGGTTTTAATGGCCTGATGGTCATGAAGGCTTCACTGGATATTGATCACACTGAAGTGTACTTGTGATGGACTTTTTTATTTTTTTCTCCTCCCTCCTTTTTGTTCTCTTTTTTTTTCCTTGTTTTTTCTTCAACATGAAAACTTAACCTGAATTTACATGTAACACAATTTCTTGGCATAAGTTGGATCAGTTTATTTAACCTACCAAACGTGAATAAAATACCTTAGAAAATTTTATATGACAAAAACAACAAATTATGGGGTTAAAAATGTAAAAACGTTGGACTGAGGAACCACCATGCTACTATGTTGAACTCTCAAATTTGTGTATGGTTATAAGCTTATAATGATGCTTCTCTAAGGAAGGGTTTATGGTAATGACTGGCACTGCTTAGTGGAGTACTTCGGATTGTTTTGGGATATTTAATAATGTACGTATCCAGAGGTTAGGATTGGAGGCACGTTATCACTTCTGCTTGCATTCAAGATTTTAAGGCTTCTATTGATCATTTGAAGCTGCGTGAAACTCAAATGACGTTAGATACAAACTTTTCGGAGATAAATAGACAAGGCTTCTGGGCATGTATAATTTGGCCCTATGAGCTAACGGGCTTAGTGAATTGGTCTTTGCGAAGCAGAAAACCGTAGCAACCTATCTGTATTTGCTTTAAGGAATATAGGTATATATCAGTTAGCATTTTATGGGCATTGACTGGAATTCAGAATGAATTTTATGGTTTTGGAAGAATTTCTCTAACTAAAGAATGTCATGCAAGGATGCTATTTATGGATATCCTTATGCCTTTTTGGAAGTGCATGACACCTCTTCCTAAAGCAGTACATATGGTAGATGATAAGATGAAATCAAATCATGAAGAGGCGCACATTAGTTAGTTGACTCACTCAACTAATGTCATCTCTGCTTTAAATTATCCCAATATTCAAATAAATGATAGGCTTAAAGGCATATTTATTTTCATGATACATCAAGTAAATTTTCCAATTCTTTGAACTGATGTGATTTCTAGGCCAGCAACGAGTTACAACAAAACCATGGATGAAAGTAAATCTTTTTTATGAATGTAGAGACACAAACAAACCTTTTTGATTTTCCAAAGTTTGAAGCCATTTCTTTACCATAGAAATGAATTTGTCTTTAGGAAGACATACCTAGTACTTTGTTTAGCTCCAAATTTTGTATCCAAAAAATGTCCAAGACAACTGAGAGTTCCCATGTAGGTCATGGCTAATAGTAGTGGTATCCTTTTATGGCTACTTTCAGCTTGGGCTTGGCTTTAGAACACTCGTGAAGCTGGATATACAAACATGGTCCATAAGAAGTGTGAATCCACGTAGTGTTTAGGGAAGGAGGGCTCATGGTAGGTTTAATCTAATTAGTTAAGGAGGGTTATTATGTTCCAAATTCCAAGTGAAACATACCATGCCATTCTGAGCATTTGATAGATAAGTATTTAATGTGGGGTTTTCAATTGCAATATTCCTTCATTACATATAGGATTTCCAGAAATTCCTACACCATTTATTGGAGATGGCAGGGATTTGTTGGAGGGAAAATTCCGGACATAAATTTATTCTCATAAATAACTATTTTGCATATTTAAATAGTTAAAGGAAGAGATACAATTGGTTAAATCGATTAATCAGCTGGTGTATCTTCCTTATTTGATTGATCTTATCCTCTCTAGCATGTCATGGGGAGGTATTATTCATTGTTAAAGAGGGATAGGGATATCTACAAATACATTAGTATATCCTCTACAAGGTTAGAGAAATTGTTTCAAAACCATGTAATCTGTTCTGAGTTCCTGTTCTTGTCCGAGAATGCTTGGTGATCTATCTTTTTCTAGTGCAAAATGCAGATAGGTTGCTAGGCTACAAGGCTACAGCCTCTGATGCCTTTGGATTCTTAGGAGGAATAAAATTATGTCTGGTCACCCTGTTTGACAAATCTCCTTAAAGGATGGATTAGCCATCAAATTGTGAAGTATTTGTTCATGTGATTAAGTCCAGTAGTGAACGACAGTTACTCAGTTAGTCATGGTTGGAAGATGTTCCCATTCCCACTTGTATCCATGATACAAGTTATTTTGTAGGTTGCAATCAGAGATGCGGAGCCTTATGTGAATGTTAATCATAGTATTCTATATAGGCCTTCAACAACAAAGAATGTCGAACATGAACGAAATCCAAGATCATCCAAAATATACTACTAACAAGAGCCTTTGAAATCAATCTATCAAACTCATAAAAAGATGACCAAAGCCATTCAAAATCAGATCAACACAAGAATAAAGCTCCTTATCAAGTTACTCTTCTATAGGCAAAGCCACCAAAGAGAGATTCTAAAATGGAGACTCTTAAAATCATAGCCCAGAAAGAGATAAAGATTTTAGATATATATTTTTTTTTGGAGAGAGAAATTGGCACCTTGTCATTTCATTCTTTTGTCATCCATGTTCATCAAATATGATTTTCACAATGGAGGGGAGGGGCATTTATACCCAAAACTCAAAATGGGCTGGTACAATACGGGAGAAGGGAGCCAACGGGGTGGCAACAAATGTTCAAGGGAAATTAAATAAAAAATATAGAGACAGTTATAATACCAATTGAGTTGGAATTTAGACAGCATGTTCCTTCACTTTCTAAAGCCTTCTAGAAAAATACGCTTGTCATTTGAAGGTGCCTCCACTTAGATGCTCTTCGTTGATGTGTTAGTAATTCTCCCATTTGAGGAAATTGGGGGACAATTGTATTTCTTGCCCCTTGGGTAGGGCGGGCAAAAATTTGGTTTGTATCGATTCGGGTTCGGACAAATCGGACAAAAACTTAATACCCGGACCCTGGCCAGATTATAAATCGGACACTTTGTGTAGACCCGGACCCGGACTTCAAACCGAATCTCCGATGCCCGGATCCGATTGTCCGAATGTCTAAATTTGTGAATGGTTTTTGGACATTCCGACTGAATTTTGTGCGAACCTGAACCCAAACCCGAACCCTATTTTTCAATGTTCGAACCCAGTTGTCCGAAATTGTTTTTATGAAATTTTCTAGAGAATATAAACTGAAATTACACATAAATCTAGTTGAATGATGTCTGAACCTGATTGTCTAATTGTCCGAATTAACTCGAACTCGAAATGGTTCAAAAATCCGGAGAGTCCGACCCGGATTTAAATTCGGACATGACCGATTGTTCGAATTTTAATTCAGAGAAAAATTTTGTGACCATACTCGGTTTTTCCCGGGTTGGATAAATTCGGGTAATCGGGTCGAATGGCTTTTTGTGAGTCCTACACTTAAGACAAATATCTCAACCTTTCATGTACTGAATTTTTCTGGACACTTTCTCAATTTTGTTGCTATTTCTCTGTCTCTCTCTCTCTCTCTCTCTCTCTCTCTCTCTCTCTCTCTATAGTTTTTGGTGCTCTAAAAATCATATGGCTGGAAAATACACTCAAAGAGCTTCTAACCATGTCCATTATGGATAAAGATAAGTCTCGCAAATGATTGAGGAAAATCAAAGCCAAAAACTGGAATTTCTGGGCAGTTTCGGTGGTCTTGAAAAAATGTCACAAATCACTACTAAAAAGTAACCCCAAGGCAAATGCATCAACATGCTCTCAGAATAGACTATTTAAACTTTCCAAGGACACCTTTTTCATAATTTTTGGATCAGGATAACACCATAAACTAACTATTTAAACTTTCCAAGGACACCTTTCTCATAATTTTTGGATCAGGATAACACCATAAACTAACAAGGGAAAAACCGGTACAAATTGGGATTCATGATCACCTCGGATAAAGTAGGGTAATTATGAATTAAACACCCTTATTTGGTGCTAATCACCTGAAAACCCAAAATTGACCTTGATGCTTATGCATAACATAACCTTAAACCCTACAAATAGAGTGACAACCCCTCTCCCTTCGGGGCACACGTTACAGGGAAGTTAAATAGAGGGCTCTTTGAATTGTTTAACGCAATGACAGTCTTGAACAACTTTTTCAAGTCTTGATCATATTAGACTAGAACACTTTGCTATGTTGTCCTTTTATTATAGGGTAATAGGCAATCAATGCCTTCTAAATCTAGTGTGAATGAAAGCCACCTTCAACACTTGTAGGAGTAGGCTATGTACCATTGAAGGTTTTAAACATGCCCGCCTTACAACATGGTTTCCTAGCAGGACTCTGGAGTATAGCTTTGCTTTGGAATTCATGGTAGTGTTGGTTGTGAGATCATTATAGAGTAGTGCTGCCTCCATGGAAGCAAGTTGATCGATGAAAATTTCACTGTCAATTCATACATAGGCTTTGTGATTGAATTCACAATCAGAAGACATAATGATGATGTGATGGATGATGACATGAGGTGTTTATGTTATGATCAATGGTATACTTATTCAAAATCAGTGACAACTGAGCATGGAAGAGTTAATCAGTGTGTACGAAGGCATCGCAAAGTATACTCAAAGCTATTGAACCACTGCCAGGAGGAAGATTAGGGCATGTACTATAACAGTATCTGAACAGTCCCTGGGTGGAAGACACTTCCTTAAAGATCCTTCAAGACAGTACTTTGGGATGCTTTTATAGAGCGGGATGTGTTCTTTTCTTTTTTTCTTTATTTCTTTTTTTGGGGGGGCAGGGGGGGGGGGAGGAGGGAGGAGGGAGGTAAGAATTATTTGACCCTCATAATACATTCTAATAACTTCCAGGCCCTTCTAACTGTTGAGAACAAACCAGGAAAATCACAGTACACAGAGAAGAGTATGGGTAGTGGAAGGAGAGGAACTCTTGTAAGTGAGGTAGATGTGTGGTGTCCAGCCTGTCAGGATAGTCACCGTCGACTGGATTCGAAACCATTGGGCCATGCTATGCAACTGGTGGTCCAGCAATATGGGGACTGTTGTGATGCTGGTGCAAAGCATAGGTAGCTGAATGGTGAAGCAGGCGGATGGGGCATGCCCTAAAAACATTAGCGAAATGAGCTCCCGGTTCGTGAGCTGCCAGTGGGTACTGCACTAAGAATTGGAGCCTTGGAGGTAGCATCAGTGCTCTGCCGTATTTCGATAATGCAGTTAAAGGCTGATGTTTGGTAAGGGAAGCTGCTTGTACTTCTCTGGGTTTTAGGAATGTGCTTTCGGGACAGGTTGGGATAGTATACCAATTTCTTCAATGGGTCAAGTTCCTGATCTGGTCATGCTACCTCATGTGTCATATGGAGTGGCCCTCCGGCTCTGATTTGCATAGACCCTCTTTATATGTTGCTCCAGGAATGGGAGCTTAAGGAATTTGAACACAGTCCTAGGTTACATTAGACTCTGATTATCCTTTGATGCCATTAATAACGCTTGGGATCTCAACCCCCGCCCCTCCAAAAAAAAAGAAAAAAGAGAGGAGGTTTGAGTACCATAATACTTGTGTTAACTCAGAATCCAGACAGTGACATCCGCTCATTTTTGTATTCTTGTAGTGCAAATACATGAACAATGTTGCAATAGTAGTTTTGTAAGAATGTGGTAAGTAGCATGTAAGTAGAGCATGTCAGACATATAATTGTCATAGAGCTTAGAAATACCGAGGAAGGTAATGTCACAAAGCACGTTGCATGCTCAGAGAAATCCAAGACAAGAAACAGAAATAGTGAGAGGGACCCAACCGGGTCATAGTCTCCCTCAGAAAACCACAATCTATGTGGCTATTTACCTGGCATAGGTTAAATTGTTGGATTCCCAAGATTTCATTGATAAGAAATGAGAAAGAAACTTGGAAAGAGAGATTTTATTTTAAGCTAGAAATATACGTTGGACAGACCAGTCTAAGTTCTCTCATTGCTGCTTTAGCATATCCTGATGAACCTGGGATTTTCCTAGCTGGGTTCTGCAAATTAGAACCTGACTGTCACCTACTGAAACTGCCGTGACATTTTAATTAACTCTCCAAATGTGATGTTTTTCTTTTTTGCAAGAACCTTTGGCTCCCCCTTGTTGGAAAACATCTTGAGGAAGGGCAGTGAGAGAGAGAACAAGGAGCTTGATAGCTATTTTGGAAAAACCACATGGTAGGACCTGAGCATATGTCATGGGACATGCACTTCTGATTTTCGTGTGCTCATACTGGTTGTATACATTCTTAAAATATGAAACCTTCTAATCAATCATATTTTAGTTAGGATATGTAGTAGCATGTTTTTATTACTTGAAGGTCTCTCTTGCAGTGGTCCCTGTTGCACTGGTCCTTTGTGTCCACAGACGGTAAATGCTGACATGTCTGAATGACTTCTTTTCTACAGATCTGTGCGAGCATTGCAAGCTGCATTGAACTGCCTTAAAAAAGCCATGCAGGCCTTGCAGGTGGCAAGACCCAAGGTGGTTGTGGTCTCTGATACCCCCTCTTTTATAAACACTATCCAACCAGTTATTGAAGAATTTGCCGAGGTAATCATTTTGAGGGCAGATTTCAAATCTAATGGTCAAATTCTCCAATTAACTGTAGCTAACTCCAGAAATAGCTGTACCAGCATTTCTGAATCTGAGGACTTTAAAATTGTCTCCCCAGGTTCTTCACTTTGATTATGAACTTTTTCGAGGAAACCTTTCTTTGGAAAATAGCCAGACGCATATCTTGGACTTTAGGATCAAGGACTGGGGTCCGGCACCTAGATGGGTTGCATTTGTGGACTTTTTTCTTGCATCTCGAGCAAAACATGCAGTTATTTCAGGGGCACATAGACGAGTTGGAACTACCTATGCTCAGTTGATTGCAGCCTTAGCCGCAGCTCATAACCTCGGTATTTCATCGCCTTCTCACCCCATTCTTGTCTTGAATTGCTACTAAATTCTGACGTCTGCTTCTGTCTTCTCCAATTTTGCAGATGAAAACTTGAACACGAGCCCGAACTTCTCATTCCTAAGCAGCTTTCAGAGCAATTTACTAATAAGCGGATTAAGCAATCAAATAGGGTGGGGACATGCTTGGAACAGATTTGCTGGCCCATTAAGCTGTCATGGACAAGCCAGCCAGTGTGCCCATACCCCGCTTCTCCCGCCAGCTTGGTGGGATGGAATTTGGCAGTCTCCAATTCCTCGAGACATTCGGAGATTAGAAGCCTATGGTGTCCGCCTCTCTAGTTTGGGCACCATTGATGGGGAATATCTTCAATCCTTTTGCAGATCAAGAAAAACTACTGTAGTTGAATTGCCTGTGTCGTTAATGTAATATACGTAGGAGATTTCCCCTTTTTTTTGTTGGGGGCCCCCCCCCCCCCCCCCAACCACACATTTCTCGCCAACCCCTTCGTTGTACCGTAACTGGAGGACATCAACCTGTAGCTTCTAGACCAGTATTGTTAGATCAGGCAGCAAGATACAAACAGGCTATACACACAGGCTAGCTGTATTCAAAGTTTGCGCTAGCTATAAGTTGGATTGGATTTTGGATTCACAAATTATTGAATGAGACAGTCTGACGGTACTATTTCATGAGACTGCTGATGTGGCAATGTGTTTGTAGGCACTCAAAATTTGTTTGTGCCGTACCAAAATTAAATTTAATTAATTAATTGGGCTAACCCGTTTAATTAATTTAATCAAGCCAAAAATGAAGCCCAGATGACAACCAAGTCCGGATTCAGTTAAAATTCGAGTCAAAGTTCAAATCGAAGCTCAAGACGACTGCCAAGTCAAATCACGAACTAAAGCCCGAACGACGTTAAAGTGATGGCGCGGTCAAAGTCAAAGGTCAAAGTCAACATTGACTCACAAGTCAAACATAAAAAAAACGACTTTCAAGTCAACGTCCGATTAAAGCTCGAGACGGCTTCCAAGTCAATGCTCTGCTCAAGCCTGGGAGACTCCCAAATCAAAGTCAAAGTCAAAGTCAAAATCAAAGTCGAATAACGAAAGTCAAAATAGTTTAGGGTAAAGCCTGACTAAAAGAGCCAAAACTCAAGTCAAAGCCTGTCTTGACTTTCAAGGGGTAGACTTTCCTATAAATAGGTCTTCATCCCTCTTTATTCAAGGTGGGAAAATCTATCCTTTAGAGAGAAAGAATCAGATGATTTTGTATCCATGGAGATTGTAACCCATTTCGAATCAATTGAATCTATAAAAATTCAATCTTTGTAATTTGTGATTACAGTGTTATTTTTTTGAAAGGCAAGCGTAATTCCAAGAAGTGTATACACATGCAATTAAAGGGAAATAAGGTAGCCGGTGACTTTCCTCCTTGCTACAAACTTACCATTTTTCTGTCGTGTTAACTTTCTCGAACTCTCTCAATTAGCAATTAGACTTTAGAGGAAGGAGTACGAGTTCTTGGCAGAAGTTGAAAATATGTGAGAGTTTCATATCATTAGGTATGTTTTTCATTCTTAGATTGAACATTGTGTAGCTGTTTTCCAGTTCTTAGATTCGGATTTTTAGGGTTTTGTATATGCAAAGTGCGGGCTTCACCTTGCATTAATGGTAATTTATTTAAACATATTAAACATTGGCGTGCTACCAACATAGGTTGGTTCAAGTGGTTTGACACTTGTTCCCCTTAAGCAAGGTCTCGGGTTCAAGTCTTGTGAATTGAGAAAATCTGTGAAGGGAGAGCTCTACTCCTTCCTGGGCCAATAGTAGCTCGACTCCAATGAAATGAAGGATTTAAAACAAAAAAAAATTAAACATTTGCGTGCTGGACAAATTCTTCTACAGATTGATGATGCAAGTTGATTCCAAGAAGTTCAGAGGCTATCATAAATATAAACCGGTGAAGTGAGACCAAGTTTAATATTGATAATGGTAAAAATTGGATTTGTAGAGATATGTAAATATACTTAGCTAGATATTAGCTAGATATTTATGTTGATATGCTGATATAGAAAGTGGTTAGTTAGGTAGTTGAGGAGACTTGTATATAAGCATGATCTGTTGTAAATATTCATTTTTCATACATACTGGAACAAAGATTTTCTCTCTCTAAACATAATTCTCTCTCTCTCTTCAAACTCTACATGGTATCAGAGCTTCACGACTCACGATCCTGAGATGTTCTTCCGTTTTGCCACATCGATTGTGCTATTCCATCAATCGATCATGCATTCAAACAGCAAATTCTTCCTAATCGATTAGTCAAGTGGATTTCTCAACTAATCCAGTATACCTAAATCAATTCAGGATTAATCCTGATCTTCATATCTCAATTATGATCTGCTATTGCGTATCTTCTTAGATCTGAGTTAATTCAAGCTCAGTTTTCAAGATCAATTTGATCTCGATTCGTCGTCGATTCCAATTTTGATCATACTCTATTCTTTGATTGTTTCTACAAATGGCATCCGGAGACATCAATCAAACCAATCAAACGGTGAGGAATTTGTATCACCTGTCGAATTCTGATCATCCTGGCATGGTTCTTATTAGCAAGCAATTTAATGGAGGAAATTACACTAGTTAGAGCAACTCTGCTCGTATGGGATTGGGAGCAAAGCTCAAATTAGGTTTTATTGATGGAACCTTGAGTAAGCCTAGTGAAAATTCTGGTGATCTGCAGAATTGGATGACCTGTGATTACATGGTAAGGTGTTGGATCTTAAATTAGCAAACTCCTGAAATATCTAAGTGTTTCATGTATGCAAAATCAGCCAAAGAGCTGTGGGATGAATTGGCTGAAAGGTTCGGTGAGGCAAATGGACCTTTGATATATCAACTCCATCGAAACTTGACATTATTGGTCCAAGATAATGATTCTGTATATGTATATTTCTAAAAAATGAAGAGGATCTGGGATGAGCTTCAAGATCTTGATGGCATGCCTCAATGTACATGTGGTATCATGAATAAGTGCACATGTCACCTTGCCAAGAAACTTCAACAAAAGGATGTTAGAAACAAGCTCATACAATTTTTAATGGGACTGAACTCTAGCTATGGGGACTTGCGAAATCAGATTCTCGCCACAGATCCGTTGCCTTCAATTAATAGAGAATACTATCTGATTCAACAAGTTGAGAGACAGTGGCAGGTAGCTGATGCTATGAACGTCAAGACAGAAGGTGATGCTTGTGCTGTGAAAAAACAGGGCATTAGTCTTGGAAGGAAGGAATTCAAGAGAAATAAACTTGAGAAGAATGACAAGTACTGTACTCACTGTAAGATAAAAGGACACCTTACTGATCAATGCTTCAAAATACATGGCTATCCTGATTGGTACAAACAGAAGTTTGGAGCCAAGATGGCTGCTCAAGTATCCTCGCAAGAACCATTCTCAAGCACTACTCTCGACAGCCCTCTACACTGTCCACCAGAATCAAATGATGATCAGTCACAGAATGTGAATTCTGCAATGATAAATGTAGTATGTCAAGAAGTTCTAAAGGCTTTAAGAGGACAACCAGGCTTCACAACTAAATCCTCTACCGGCTCTTTTGCACTTAATGTTCTCATCGCTTCTTCCTTTAAAGCTCAAGCTCTGGATAATGTGGTTGTTAATTCCATTAGTTGGAATGTGGACACTAGCGCTTCTGATCACATGACATCCCATATTGAGTTATTTTCTACTCACAGACAACTAAATAGGCTTATACATGTCAGCCTGCCCGATGGTTCTATTAAAATCGTCACGAAATCTGGAAATATTATTTTGGCTGACAATATAGTTCTCAAGGATATCCTATATGTGCCAGACTTCAAATATAACCTACTGTCAGTAAATAGGATATTGGAGGATACCAAATTTGTTGCTTACTTCACCTCAAATGGGTTCTTCCTACAAGACCCTACTACTAAAAGACAAGTGGTTGATGGATATCAAGCAGGTGGATTATATAGGTTGGATACACCTCTTGTGGGTTCCTTGTTTGCTAATAGTTTCTATCATTTTAGTACAAATAAATCTATGTTTGCTACATGTAATGCTAGTGCCACTGTTTACACTTCCCTTTGGCATGCTAGATTGGGACATACTTCAGTGTCTAAGATGTCTCATATCCATTGTACTAGACATGTTAATAAAATAGAGTTCACATGTGAAGCTTGTGTTCTAGCAAAAATTCATAGACTACCATTTCCATTGAGTGAGTCTATTGCACCAAAGGTTTTTGATTTAGTCCACATGGATTTATGGGGGCCATATAAGGTTGCAGATATTTCTGGAGCACATTATTTCTTAACAGTTGTAGATGATCATACCCGGTTTACATGGGTTTATTTGCTTCAAAACAAGATGTAAGTACCAAACTGTATTAGTGGTTTCATCTCATATGTACAAAACCACTTCACAAGAAGTGATAATGGGACAGAAATATTTCAAGATTTCTATTCAAAGTTGTTCAAGAAATCTGGTATCTTACATCAAAGAAGTGCTCCTAGAATACCTCAACAGAATGGGAGGGTTGAAAGGAAACACAAGCATCTTGTTGAAACTGCTAGGGATATGAGAATACATGCAAACCTACCTTACAAATTTTGGGGATCTTGTACACTTGCTGCTACCTATATTATAAATAGGTTGCCTATAGCAGTTCTGAATTGGAATTCCCCTTTTGAGAAAATGTTTCATAAGGTCCCTGACCTATCAAACCTCAGAGTAATGGGTTCACTATGCTATGTTGTTGACCTGACACAAACTAACAAGTTTGCAAGTAAGGCAAGGAAATGCATTTTCATTGGCTCTTCCCACGGGCAAAAGGCATACAAGCTTTATGATCTGGAAACTTACAGGACATTTGTAAGTAGAGATGTGTAGTTCAAGAACATGTTTTACCCTTCAGATCAGATTCAAAATCTAACAGCTATTCAATCCAAGATGGACCCCTTATAGATCGCTCACCACAATTTCCTATTTGTGATAAAGATTTATCCATGGCCACTCCCATTGTTAGCACGCTAGCATCACCCGACATACTTAACCATCAACATGCATCTGAACCGGCAACTTCTGAACCTGAAACTCAGACGCTAGCAGATACTAGCTCTCTTCCTCAGCCCCAAAATAATTCCAACACTAGTCATACACCTTTAAGGAAGAGCTCCAAAGTTTCCAAGCCACCACCTTGGTTACAAGATTTTGCTTGTCAAGTGACTGCCACATCTGACACTCAATCCAGCACTTTGTACCCCTTGTTCCATCCCACCAATTTCAAGGAACTTTAGCCTGATTATAAGGCCTCCTTGTTCAATGTTCTAGCTACCCCATAACCAACCTCATATCATCAAGCAAAAGATAACCCTAAATGGGTAGAAGCCATGGAAAAAGAAATTGCTGCATTGGAAGCAAACGATACCTGGGAAATCACTAACTTGCCAGAAGGAAGAGAGCTATTAGCTCCAAATGGGTCTTCAAAATAAAGTTCAAGCAAGATGGTACTATTGAAACGTACAAAGCAAGGTTTGTGGTCCGAGGATTTGACTAAGTGAAAGGTAAAGATTATAAGCATACATTCTCCCCTGTGGCAAAACTCCCAACAATTAGAATCCTCATTGCATTGGCTACTCAGCATCAATGGCCTTTGCATCAGTTGGACAATAACAATGCATTTTTGCATGGTCTTTTAGATGAAGAGGTCTACATTTTACCCCCTGAAGGTTACTCTCAGGCTGCTGGCAAGGTCTGTAAACTAAGAATATCATTGTATGGCCTCAAACAGGCCTCAAGACAGTGGAACAAAGAGTTCACGAAATTTTTACTTCAACAAGATTTTACTTAGTCCAAGAGGGACTACTCCCTGTTCACCAAGGGCAAAGGTGATCGGTTTATTGCTTTGGTGGTGTATGTTGATGATGTCATTATCACAGGCATTGGTATTCAAGGTATCATTCAGCTCAAACAGGATCTACATAAAGCCTTTACCATAAAAGATCTTGGCAACTTGAGGTATTTTCTGGGAATAAAAGTATCTAGATCTACCACTGGGACCTTCCTACATCAAAGGAAATACATACAGATCTACTAGTTGACCTGGGATTAACAGGTTACAAACCAGCACCTTTCCCTCATCCCACATGGCTCAAACTATCTATTGACTCAGGCTCCATCATGCCTCATCCAGAAAAACATAGAAGACTTATTGGGAAGCTATTGTATCTTAATATTACAAGGCCTGACATATCCTATGCTATCCGGCATCTGAGCCAGTTTCTAGCATGCCCAAGGGAGCCATACATGCAGGCAACCATGTACTTGCTTAGGTACTTGATGGGTACTGTCAATACAAGTCTGTTTTACTCATCCAAACAAGACCTATCCCTGTATGGATATACTTATGCAGATTGGGGAAATTGCCAGTTTAGCAAGAAATCCTTAACAGGCTACTATATCTTCCTTGGACATTACCTTGTTTCTTGGAAAACAAAGAAACAAAAGACCACGTCAAAGTCATCAGCTGAATCTGAGTACAGAGTAATGTCAGATACCACCAGTGAATTGGTGTGGGTTGCTGGTATCCTACAGGACTCACAAGTACCTTTTACTTATCCTGTGACTCTTCATTGTGATAATAAGGCTGCACAACACATTGCTGCAAACCCGGTGTTTCACAACAGAACTAAACACCTTGATCTTAACTGCCATTATGTGCGAGATAAACTTGAAGATGGTTTTCTCCAGACTGCTCATGTGAACACCAAGCTTCAATTGGCTGACCTTCTCACCAAACCACTTCCTGCCCAGCATCATCGTTTTCTCAGCACCAAGTTGGGTCTTGTCTTTGATGCAAGTCCAACTTGAGGGGGGGATGTAGAGATATGCAAATATACTTAGCTAGATATTAGCTAGATATTTATGTTGATATGCTGATATAGAAAGTGGTTAGTCAGGTAGTTGAGGACACCTATATATAAGGATGCTCTGTTGTAAATATACATGTTTCATACATACTAGAACAGAGATTTTCTCTCTCTAAACATAATTCTCTCTCTCTCTTCAAACTCTACAGGATCCTTCCAAAATAATTGAGTTTACGTTTGGATTTTTAGCAATAAAAGCATTCATTCTTTATTATTTAGATTAGAAGTCATCCCTTGTTAGCTGTAACAGTAATCGCTTATCAGCCTCTTTTAGGTTTTGGGAAATGATCATAGCTTTTCAAGCATAATATTCAGTGGTTTGATAGTATACTAGTCATCATGCGTCAAGTGTAAATTGGACTATACTATTTCGTATCCAATACAATCATTGTCCCTTCAAACAAAGTGTGCCCTTTCACCCATATTAGTCACCTTATATTGTTGTGACCAGTCATCACCTCTTGCGTGCATACTGAATTCAGTCTTTTGTGATTAATAATAATCCTTGTTTGCATAAATTAGTAAATCCTTTGTTATTGTAACAAGCCATTATTCAAAGTTAAGGATATCCAGTTGTAATAGCCACATCCTTGAATATTCAGTCACATCTATACTAGCTTGTAATAGTAACATCTGTGATACTATTATTGATTACTACAGATCTCATACAAAAATTTGTGTATATGCATTTCATGTTCTGGTGACTTTTATTAAGATTTTGGGTAGCTGTGTGACTTAAGTCATATATTAATAGTAGCATTACTTACCACTGAACTCATTTTTATTCCATTTCGCAAATGAAATACGTTGGCGTACATGTAACAGGGTATTATTAGTCATATTCACTAATAACTTAATATTGAGAGTTACTTAGTTGTAATATTCACATTTATATCACGATTATTATCGTGATTTTATGTTATATTAGTCATGCTTTTTGCCCTTAATAACTTTTGTCATCCTATCGTTAGTATTGAACAATTTATATTGCTCTAGTTTGGAATTGTTCGATAACATTAGCGTGATCCTTAAGAATCAAATTGTTAGTGATTGGAATTGTAATATAATTGTCATATTGTGTAATATAAACAGTCACTTTTATTTTATACTTTATGCTCAAAATTGTCACTTTTATTTTATATTTTATGCTCCAAATTGTCGCTTAGTAAATTACAATTTTTACAGGTGACTTCTACTAATTATGTAGTAATGAATTATTTATTTACATGTAACTTTAATTACAGTCAAATGTTAATATTCTTATTAGTCTCAGCCAAAGTCAACTTTTTTCCTTTTTCATGACTGGAATATGTGGTTATACATGTAGTATATGTCCTCTTATGGAAGATCTTTTTTGTTATTAAACTTTCTAAACAAAGACTTTTGTATAGATTTTACCATGATTTGTTGTAGATTATATTCCTCCTCCTGTACTTGGAATTCATTACTCAATGCTTCATCCACTAATACTATACCTCTACTTATAATTTCTTTAATGAAAATAATGATGTGGTGTGTCAAGGAAGAAAATATTTGAGATATATTTTGTGATAAAATTGTATCATCTTTTCTATCTATTCCTTATTATCCTTTACCTATTTTCTGGT
Source organism: Selenicereus undatus (assembly GCA_017589665.1). Classification (NCBI taxonomy): domain Eukaryota; kingdom Viridiplantae; phylum Streptophyta; class Magnoliopsida; order Caryophyllales; family Cactaceae; genus Selenicereus; species Selenicereus undatus. The sequence continues at coordinate 64,010,811 of JACYFF010031958.1, forward strand.
AGCTAATTGCCTAAGTCAGGTAGCATTAGGATTCTTGTGTTGCATTAGGATTCTTGTATGCGTGTATATAATCAAGGGCCAAGCCGATGCAATTCTTGAAGGCAGAATACAATTAGTAATTAACCCAAAACGCCTTCTCCTCCTCAAACGTTTGTTTTGGGTTTAATATGGTATCAGAGCCAGGTTCCAATCTCGTGATTTAATCATCATAAGACATGGAAGACGGTGGAAAGAAAAAGTTTGTCAGTGAACCACATTCACCTTATTTCCTTCACCCTTCTGAGGTACCCACGGTCATGATCATTGCAGTAGTATTCGTTGGACACAAATATGTGTGCTACAATGCATTTCCCAATGGTGCATATGCCATGGCCCATGAACAAGGCTCGGTCAATTTAGACACCGAGTTAAAATTGAAGAATGTTTTATTTGCGCCCAAGTTGAATTGCAATCTTGTATCAGTTTCCAAATTATGTAAATAGTTAAATTGCGTTGAGACATTCTTTGATGATTGTTGTGTGATATAGGACCGCAATTTGAGGACTCTAATTGAAGTGGGTGAGCAAATGAATAGGGACTATTACTACAAAAAGTCAACAACAAATTCAGTCAATGCACTCAATACAAGATGCTTGTGGCATAGATGACTTGGACATCCATTAAGTGAAGTTCTATCCTATCTTGCTAATAAATTAGAAGTAGTTCATAATACTAAAGAAGTTGTTTATGAAATTGCATTTGTGCCAAGCAAACACATAGCAAATATTCTATTAGTCAAAATAATGCAAAGGAGATTTTTGATTTAATTCATTGTGATATTTGGAGTTCATACCGATCTGCGTCATTATGTAGTGCTCATTATTTCCTTAGCATTGTTGGCGATGCTAGTAGGGGTACTTTGGTTTACTTGATGAAAGATTGAAGCGAGGCTAGCAAACTCCTAAAGGAATTTATTATTATGGTTAAAAACCAATAGGCGGTTAGAAGTGATAATGGTGCCAAGTTTACTTTGGGACCTATGCAAAATTTTTTCCATGAACATGGGATTTTGCGTGAAAGTACTTGTGTGGATACACCACAACAAAATGGAAGAGTCGAATGAAAGCATCGCCACATCCTAAATGTGGTAAGAGCCGTTCGATTTCAAGCCAATCTTCCAATCCAAATATTGGGGGAGATGTGCTCTCATGGCCGCATATTTAATAAATAGAACTCCAACCAAACTCCTTAAAGGAAAAACTCCCCATGATGTAATTTTCAAGACTCAACCCACTTATGACGAGCTCTGGGTGTTCGGGTGCTATGTGTTACACGAAGCAATCCAAGAGTAAAAGAAAAGTTTGGGTCAAGAAGTAGAAAGTGCATTTTTCTCAGGCATCCATTTGGTCAAAAAGTTTGGAGAGTTTAAGACTTAGACATCGAAGAGGTGTTTGTAAGTTGACACGTAATATTTTGTGAGGATGTATTTCCCTCCCCTTCGGATCCTGAAGCAAACATTAATCAGGCTCATAATTGGCAGTAACCAGTTATGATAGATGATTTTGGGCTTCAAAATTGCGATGAGCCCAGTAACGGTTTGGCTGGAGAAGTATTTCAGACACAACCACAGTCAGCAAGAAGGGGGAGTAGTGACAGTTTGGCCCTCCGCCAGCAGAGAGAATTAGAGTCCACAAGGATCTGCAGGGACCAAGGTGAATTGTGCCCGGTCCAATTACAGGAAGCAGAGTCACAGGCTGGGGGAGCCCTGGAATGGGCGGTGATGAGCTGAGGATGGATTTGCCTAGCATGTTGCAGCAGACAAAGGGCCAACCAAGCACTGCTATGGCCTCAGATCTTAGCCCACTGAGCTCTAGTGCATGACAGGAACCCAATTGGCATCCATCAATCCAGTCATATGCCACGGAACTCACAACACTACAAGCCGCCAGCCCATCTCCATGACTTGTGTGCTACAATGCATTATCCAAGGAACCCCATTCGATTGCTCACCTACTTCAAAAGGAATCCTCAGGTACTCCTTATCCTATAGCAAACTATGTCACATGTGCTAATTTTTCTATTTCGCATCAGAAATTTTTAGGTGCTATCACCAAGGTATCAGAACCGAAGTATTACTACGAAGCTGTAAAAGATCCAAGATGGAGAGACGCCATGAAGGCCGAGAATCGGGCCTTAGAGAAGAATGAGATATGGAGTTTACGAGATCTTCCTAGTGAAAAGAAAACCATTAGCTGTAAATTGGTGTACCGAGTAAAGTATAATTCCGATGGTAACATTGAACGTTTCAAGGCACGATTATTAATTCGTGTCGATCATCAAGTAGAAGGTTTTGATTACAATGAGACGTTTGCACCAAAGGCCAAGACAACTAGTGTTCGATGTTTCCTAACTATTGCGGTATCCAAGGGTTGAGAACTACACCAGGTGGATGTGAACAATGTTTTTCTGCATGGAGACCTTGCTGAGGAAGTTTACATGACCTTGCCTCCTAGTTTCACTTGCAACACCCCAAACAAAGTTTGTAGGCTTCGCAAATCCCTTTATGGACTTCGTCAAGCCTTGCGACAGTGGTTTGCTAAGCTGTCTTCCAAGCTTCGTGAGTATGGCTTCACACATTCATATGCTGATTACTCTCTTTTCACCTATCAAAAAAGAGATATTTTCATGGCATTACTAGTATATGTTGATGACATTGTCATAGCGGGAAATGATATGTGAGCTTGCGGTGAATTCAACATCTACCTTCATGATTATTTTAGTCTTTAAAGATCTTGGGGCTCTGAAATATTTTCTTGGAATTGAGATAGCTCGTGGACCCCAGGGTCTCTTCCTTAGCCAACACAAATATGACCTTTAAATAGTTGATGAGTGTGGCCTTTTGGGGGCTAAAGCCAGTGATTTTCCTATGGAGGAGAACCACAAACTTGCTCTTGCTATTAGCCTGCTTTTGCTTGATGCTAGAACATATTGTTGGTGATGCATGATGAATTCCATTTATCCAAATAAAGGAATGAAATGCATGTAGGCGAGCCCAATGGATGTTAAAGACCAATCTCTCCAAAGAAGAACTAAGAAAGAGATTCCCAAATAAGAAAGCGTCTAATGGAGTAGATTCAACACTTATAATAGGTAGCAAGTAGATATATCAATCCACCCTCTAACCCTCTAAAGCTTTAGAACCAATGACTAGATTAAAGGGAAGACTCAAATCACCACACTCCTAAGAGAGATAAAGAATTTGAGATTTTGAGAAAAACCAAGCTTCAAGCTCTTATATCATTAATCAAATATGATTTTTCATGGGGGTAATTAGGCCCATAAATACCCAATGAGAGGAGAAATTAGCTGTACATTAGTGGGGCAAGTGGGTTGATAGGAGACTTACAAAATATCCTAGGAAAATAAATTAAGATGCTTAAGATGACTACAATCACTATGAACTGTAGTTTCCAGGATTCATCCTCCATCTTCTAGAGAGCCGTGAATAGGCTCTACTCCTCCAAATGAGGTGACACCACTTGTTGACTCTTCCATTGTGTGTGAAGAATCATCCCACGCTAATTAATCCCCAAATTTACAGCCATAATCTCCTCAATTAAGCCCATAATTAGAACCGTGCATTTTTCAATCTTGGTCTGACCCTTGCTCGGTATTTAGCCCATAACTTTCTCAATATTTGCGTTTGAGTGCGATTCAAGACTTGTTAGAAAATGGGCATTCAGGGATTTCATTCCATATATAATTTGCAGAAATTGGACCTCATTTGTCTGGTTAAATTTGAGTTAGAAATGAAGTAAAGTATTCTGCCTAGAAACTGAAAATGAGCTAGTGAGGTGTTTTTGGAAAGATTAAGCAGTTAACTCCTTATTTAGGGATGTTGTTAGCCTAACCATATTTCGTAACCCTACTAGGACCTTCTTAAGGGCTTCAAGTCAATATTGACCTAATCCTTAATCTAGGGTCAATGTTGGGCCAACTTGGTTCATAACCCTTACTAGTGAGAGTAGGCCCAAGCTCGGGAATTGCTCCGCATCAACCCCTCTCCCTTGAAGGTGATTTGTCCTCAAATTTGCATCATGTTCTTCATTATATTCAAGGTAAGGACTGATATCCCTAACATTAAAGGTGGCGGATATTTGCATATCTCCCAGAAGTTCAATCTTGTATGCATTCTCTCCCATCTTTTGTACCACCTTGTACGGACCAACTCCTTTAGCCATGAGCTTATTCTTCCTTCTTGAGGGGAACCTTTCCTTCCTCAAGTGTAACCACACAAGATCACCCGATTTGAACTCAAGGTATGGGCGGTTCTTGTTGGCCTTTGTTTGCATTGCTCATTCACCTTTTCAATTTGTGCCCTCACTTGCTCATATAGCTTCTTCATTTCTTTAGCTCTTACTTTGGCCTAAAAACTCACTCTTGATTCTTGAGGAATAGGTATAAGATCAACGGGAGTAAGGGGATTAAGACATAGCACAGTTCAAAGGGAGAGTGAGAGGTAGCATAGGAAGAAGCCCTATTGTGGGCGAATTTAGCATGAGCAAGCTTGACATCCTAATCCCTCAAAATTTTACTCACCATACCCCTTAGCAAGGTGTAAGAGTTCTATTTGTCACCTCCGTTTGTCCATTGGTTTGAGGATGGCAAGTAATGCTAAAGAGCAACATAGTCCTCACAAGCCTCCATAGGGATCTTCAAAAGTGAGATAGAAATTTGGCATCCTTATCCGACACAACGGTTCTTGGAATACCATGGAGCCTCACAGTTTCTTAAAACAAGAGGTCCGCAATGTAGGAAGCATTATTACTCTTGTGGCATGCAATGAAGTGAGCCATCTTGGAGAATCGATTCACCACTACCATAATAACATCTTTTCCCGGAGGGGTTCTTAGAAGGGCCAGAATGAAGTCCATGCTAATGTCATCCGAAGGCCTTAAGGGGGCCGGAAGTGGAGCGTAGAGCGCTTGACGAGAATGACTCTTAGCCATGTGACAAATGTTGCATCTTAAAATCACCTTATGAATATCCCCAGCTATCTTGAGCCAATAAAAATGATCCTTGAGTATCTCAAGGGTCTTGTTAATGCCAAATGACTAGGTAAGGCTCCTCCGTGAGCCTCTTTGGCAATCAAGTCCCTTAGAGGGCTTTTAGGGATGCACAACTTTTTTTCTTTGAAGAGGAAACCATCTTGTAGAGTGAAAGAGCCAAAGCTAGAAGGATTCTCCACCACTTCCTTGAAGTCTTCATCCTCATGGTGTAGAGCTTTGATGGAATGAAATCCAAGAACCTTGGCTTCAAGGATCGAAAGGAGAGCATATCTCCTTGATAAGACATCGACCACAACATTCTCTTTTCCACTCTTATGCTTACAAGAGAAGGTGAAAGATTGAAGGAACTCAATCCACTTGGCATGTCTTGAGTTCAACTTGTATTGACTATTGATATAGGACAATGCCTTATGATCCGAATGGAGCACAGAAGGCTTGGACTTGAGGTAATGACGCTAATGTTCTAAAGCCCTAACAATGACATAGAATTCCTCGTCATAGGTGGAGTAGTTGAGCGTTGAAGCATTCAAGTTCTCACTAAAGAAAGTTAGAGGGCACTTAGCTTGAGTGAGAACCATACCAATCCCAACGCCACTAGCACCACACTCAACTTTAAATAGAAGATCGAAGTTGGAAGAGCTAAGATAGGAGCCGAACAAAGCCTATCCTTGATAGTTTCAAAGGCCCTTTGGGCAGTGTTTGTCCACTTAAAGCTTCTTTTTTTCATACATTCGGCCAAGGGAGCCATAATGGAGTTAAAGTCTTTGATGAACTGGCAGTAGAAAGAGGCCAATCCATGGAAGCTTCACACTTTTGTCATGGAGGTCGGAGCAGGCCAACTCTTGATAGCATCAACTCGAATTCCCTCACTGGACACAACATAGCCAAGAAAGACAACTTAAGGAGTGAATAGTTCACACTTTTCAAGTTTGGCATATAACTTTTGTTGTCGCAATACTTGGAACACTTGAGAAAGATGCTCCACATTAGACGTTTCATCACGAATATACACCAAAATATCATCAGAATACACCACAACAAACTTCCCCATGAATGGTATCAAGACCTTGTTCATGAGCCTCATTAAAGTGCGAGGAGCATTAGATAGACCAAGTGGCATCATAAGCCACTCATACAACCCATATTTGGTTTTAAATGCAGTTTTTCACTCATCTCCTTCTTTTATTCTAATTTGGTGATAGCCACTCTGGAGGTCAATTTTGGAAAAGACCTTGGACCCATAGAACTCATCAAGCATATCATCCAATTGAGGAATGGGGAATCGATACTTGATGGTGACATTGTTTATGGCCTAGAATCAACATCACATACGCCAAGTTCCATCCTTTTTAGGTACCAAAAGGGCATGAACCGAACATGAACTTAAGCTTTCCCTAATGTGCTCACAATCAAGCAACCCTTGGACTTGTTGTTGAAGGTCTTTCGGCTCATTAGGATTGCACCTATAGGTTAGCTTGTTTGGCAAAGGAGTGCCCGGTAGTAGATCAATTTAGTGCTCAATTCCTCTCATAGGAGGGAGCCCCAGTGGTAAATTATTGGGGAATACATCCTCAAACTCTTTCAAGAGTAATTGAGCTAAAGGATGCATGGGTTTCACTCCTTCACTTGTGTTTTATTCTACCATAAGTAAGGCATATAAAGGCTTGCTCTTACTAATGACTCTCTCCACTTGTGTTTAACCCATAAATAGGCTTTTCTCAATTCCCTTCTCGGGCTTAGATTTGAGGAGTTTAGGTGGAGGTAGCCGTGTCAAAGTAAGATTATGACCCATGTACTTGAGTGCATAAGTATTGGCAAGTCCATCATGAATCATGTGATTGTCAAACAACCATGGTCTACCAACCCACAAATGACATGCATCCATGGGAAGAACATCACGTAGTACTTCACTATAATATGGACCAACCAAAAATGCAATAAGTGCTTGCTTAGAGATGATTACCTCTCTTCCTTGTTTGAGCCATTCAAGAGAATAAGAGGTGGGATGCACCTTGGTAGGTAATTGAAGTTTGTCAATGAGTGTTGTGGAAACTACATTGGTGCAGCTTCCTTAATCAAAGATGAGCTCATACACCTTGGCTCCGATAGTGCACCGGGCATGGAAAATTTTCTCCCTTTGGCTTGACTCACAAAGAGCCTATTGGACATGGAGTCCTCTCCGAATCACCAAGAGTTCACCTACATCCGAATTGATCAAAGTTTGATCTTCATCCTCTACTTCCTCTTTAGTAGTAGCTTCTTCAATAGCTTGAATTACTTCTACCTCTCTGATGGTGAGAGTCCTTCGTTTAGGACAATTTGCTTGGAAGTATTCATAACCATGACATTTGAAACACTTTTTACCCTCCAATCTCTTTGGTGGTTCACTAGCAATCTCTTTACCCTTGTCAAGAGTTTTGATGGGTGTAGGGGTGGCGATAGCTTTGGTAGGGGCGGAGTAACCCTTGGGGGTACTTGAAGAACGAATAGAGGAAGTGGTTTGAAAGGGTTTTCGACCCTTAAGTTGCTTCTCAACCTTGATAGCTAGGTGGCACACATCATCAAAGGATAAGTAAGATTATAGATCCACCTTGTTAGCATTGCTAAGAGATAATCCTTTAATGAACCTAGCAATATTGAGTCCGGGTTCTTCATCCAAGCCATCCCACATTTGGAGTTGTTCAAACTCTATAATGTACTCTTCTACCCTTAGATTCTCTTGGCTGAGAGAGGTGATCTTGCGGTAGAGTTCTCGTTTGTAAGAAGGAGGTAGAAATCTCTTATCCATATGCTTCTTGAGCTTGGACCAAGTCTTGATTTTGGATTTAGCTTCTCTAGCTCTACTCTTCTTCAAATGTTCATACCATAATGAAGCATGCCCTTTCATCTTAAGAATGGCTAACTTGAAGGGCTTCTCATCATTGTAGTTTTTGAGTTCAAAGATCCTTTCAAGGGCTTGAACCTGATCAAGATAGTTCTTCGCGTTAAGATTGGCATCAAATTCTGGAGCCTCAACTTTGAGATCCCGAAGATCATCCCTTTGATGCCTTAGTCTTCCTAGTCTTCCTTCCTCATCATCAAAGTCTTTATGGGAGGAAGAGTATTTGATGTCAATAGGGAAACCATCGTAGCCTCATCGGTAAGGATTTTGTGGAGTAGATTCCCTTACTTATGCAACATTTTGAGTGGGCTTCCTCATTTGCTCTCTACAAGGGCCCTACCTATCTCATGGGCTTGGTTAACAGGAATGTTGGAGGAGTGACAAGGATTGCCCTCTTTGGTCATGGTTGACATAAAGGTGAAAACAAAAAAAGGAGGAAAAAAAGAGAAGGCACGGGCATGTTGAAGGAGCACGGGCAGGGAAACATTGAAATGGAAGGGGGCACAGTTGTGCTTTGTGGCACGGCGGGGTCGTGCTAGATCTCTGGAAAAAGATTTAAGAGTGCAGGAAGGGGGCACGGTCGTGCCAAATCTCTGGGTCAAATTTTCAAAGTGCAGGATTTTGGCATGGCGTGCCAAGTTGCACGGGGTTTCAAGTGGCACCGTTCCAAGTGGCACGGGATGACAGTGCTAAATTTGTGGTTTCGTGTTTTTAGTATTTTTATGGAGTTTGAGGGATGTGTTTAGGTTGGGGTTTGTGCTGGGCTATAATTAGGGTTCTTTGTGGACTAGATAAGAGATTTAAAGGGCGAGAACTAATGACAAAATAGTATAGAAAGGGGGAAACTTTAAGAAATTCTAACACAAGGATGGTTGAAATGGATGCTTACCAAGAGATAGGATCATTGTGCTCTGATACCAAATGATGCATAGTAAATTCCATTTATCCAAATAAAGGAATCAAGTGCATGTAGGTGAGCTCAATGGATGTCGAAGACCAATCTCTTCAAAGAAGAACTAAGAAAAAGAGAGAGAATTCCCAAATAATAAAGCCTCTAATGGAGTAGATTCAACACTTGTAATAGGTAGCAAGTAGATAAATCAAGCCACCCTCTAACTCTCTAAAGCTTTAGTACCAAGGATTAGATTAAAGGGAAGACTCAAATCACCACCATCCTAACGGAGATACAGAATTTGAGATTTTGAGGAAAACCAAGCTTTAAGCTCTCATATCATTCATCAAATCTGATTTTTCCTAGAGGTAATTGGGTCCATAATTACCCAATGAGAGGGGAAATTAGCTGTATATTAGTGGGGCAAGTGGGCTAATAGGAGGCTTACAAAATATCCTGGGAAAATAAATCAAGATGCTTAAGATAATTACAATCACTATGAGCTGTATATTCCAAGATTCATCCTCCATCTTCTAGAGAGTCTTGAGTAGGCTATACTCCTCTAAATCAGGTGACGCCACTTGTTGACTCTTTCATTGGGTGTGAAAAATTATCCCATGCTGATAAATCTCTAGAATTACAACCGTAATCTCCTCAATAAGCGCATAATTAGAACCATGCATTTTCCAATCTTGGACAAACCCTTTGTCGGTATTTAGCCTATTACTTCCTCAATACTTGGCGTTTGAGTGCGATTCAAGACTTTTTAGAAAATACACATTCGCGTCTTTCAATCCATGTAAAATCTATAGAAATTGGAGCTCATTTGCCTAGTTAAATTAGAGCTAGAAATGAAGTAAATAATTCTGTCCAAAAACTAAAAATGAATGAGGTGGTTTTCGGAAGATTAACTGGTTAACTACTTATTTAGGGCTACTATTTGCCCAACCACCTTTCCTAACCCTCTTGGTCCTTTTTAAGGGTCCCAAGTCAATATTGACCTAGGAGGACCTAGTCCTTGACCTAGGGTCAATATTGGGCTAACTTGGTTCATGATCCTTACTAGTGAGAGTAGGCCCAAGCTAGGGAGTTGCTCCACATCAGTCAACTCATAGGACGATTAATATATCTGACTATTACTTATCTCAATCTATGCTATGCAGTTCACATCCTTTCATAATTTATATAGAACTTGCAAAAGGAACATAAGAATGCTACTTGCCGTGTTCTAGGATATGTCAAAGGTTCATGTGATTAGCGGATCCTACTCCCGGCATGTGGTGATCTTACACTCTCTGCATATTGTGATTCAGATTGGGGAGCATGTCCACTCACCCGACAGTCATTAACTAGGTATTTGGTAACTCTTGGAGGATCACCCATTTCATGGAAGACCAAGAAGTATATAACTATTTCGAGATCATTTGGTGAGGCTGAGTATCATTTCATGGCTACAGCAACAAGTGAATTGATATGGTTGAAGTCTCTCTTGGCCTTCTTAGGAATATTTCATCAACACCCAATGCATATCTTATGCGACAGCCAAGTTGCCTTGCATATTGTCTGCAATCCTATCTTCCATGAATGCACCAAACATATTGAAATCGACTGTCATTTTGTCTGCGAACGGTATCATTCTAGTGATCTTGATCTTCATTACATTCCTTCTAAGACACAATCGGTAGACATCTTCACCAAGGCTCTTAGCAAACGACAGTTTCAGTACCAATGTAGCAAGTTGGGCATGACAAATCTGCATGCCCTAAGTTAGGGGGGAGTGTTAAGGAAGAAAATATTTGAGATATATTTTGTGATAAAATTGTATTATTTTTTCTATCTTTTCCTAATATTGTATTATCCTTTAGCTAATTTTTAGTAGCTAATTGCCTAAGTTAGGTAGTATTAGGATTCTTGTGTTGTATTAGGACTCTAATATGCATGTATATATTCAAGGGCCAAGCGGATGTAATTCTTGAAGGCAGAATACAATTAGCAATTAACCCAAAATGCCTTCTCCTCCTCAAACATTTGTTTTTTAACATGGTGACACTCAAGATGATGTGGTGATGAATGATGAGAACAAACGAACCTCCATGGTTCAACCGATGATAGTTGTTACGATTGATAATGCCTAGCTTAGGGCTTTGCGACTAGCAAGCAAATTCAGGGAGCGAATAGGGATGAACAAATTTCTAGAATGTTTAAGGAGCAGAGAGAGTATTTTAGGTTTCATATGAGGGTGTTTACCACTTGCGCGTACAACAGGGTGGGTTTTGCAATATAATTGTTGACTTGAGATGGTCTCATGCAAGACTCATTGTTTTGGATTTAGGTAAAATATTAGTTCAATGTATCTCAATATGGTAAGTTTTAGATTAACTGATCAAGCTTCAACTATCAGCTTTTATCATAGATCATATTAGTACTGGATAATTATTCGTAATCTATTGATGCAAATCAAAATAACTTTGATCTCTGCCTCTCTAGTGTACCTTGCTAATTGTGCAACCACAATAACTATTTTGATCGCATTCTTTGGAGAAATTCAACAACTTTGATCTCTGCCAGTTCTTTGGGACATCGCATCAAGAGTAAGAAGGGCATCTATTAGTGATTTGTTCTCATTGTAAGAATTAGGTTTCTTCGCATCCAAACTTCGCAAAGGTATAGTATCAAACTCTTCATTTGAATTTCGGTACTTGGACCAATTGAGAAGACATTGTTACTAAAACATATTATGTGCTCAGAGAAACCCCAAATGAAGAGAAGAAACAACAACAAAGACCCCATCAGATGACGGTATGGCTTTGAAAGCTATAATATATGTAGCTAGATACCAAGTATAGATCAGATTGCTAGTTCCCAAGATTTCATTTATAACGGAAGAAATAGCAACTTAAACCAGAAAGAGAGATTTTTAGTTATGCATAGAAATATGAAAGATTCCAAGTGAATCATATTTTTAGTTAGGATGTGTAGTAGCATGTTCTTATTACATAAAGGTCCCTCTTGCGCTAGTCATCGTGTTTGTCAGACAGCAAATATGTGACATATTGTGTTATAGAAAGGAGTTTAGATCAACTTTGTGGTATTGGATATATCAACGAGTCATAAATGACATTAGTTTTCGTAGGACTTATTTATTGTGTACCACAAATAGTCTTCGGGGTAAAACACTGATTGACAAGTGTAGATGTTTGAGTTTTCTCAGGTTCGAACTATGTGAGAGTAGATAGATTATCTTATCCCATCTTCTCTATCCTTTCTATAGCTTTTATAACATGCCAAAAGACACCACATAAGATAGGATAGGATAGGCGGCTAGTCATGGAGGGAGATGACATGGCATGCTTATCCAACAAATCGAATAAGAATTCGTTGGAAAACCAACCCACGCCACAACCAACATGGTCAGCCCATGTTGGCCACTGGCCACACTCTTAAGATCTCAAACAATCCCCTACCATTTCAAGAGTAGGAAAATTCAATCTTGAAAACTCCCAATCCCTTGCCACACCAAGAACGAGAAAAAACAAACTTTTGAGAAAATCAAGGAGATCTATGCATTGTGAAAGAATCTTGTAATTTGAACTTTCACTTAGTGGATATAATTTCAATTAATCTGAATGTAACAGTAGGAAGGTCTTTGAACTATACATCCTTTTTGACTGATCGGATACATCTCACACATAAATCTCAAAACACACTTACAATTTTGACACGATTTTAAGGCCATGTGTCCATATCCTTAATGAGTGTATCAAGCGAAACCCTTTTTGACTTTTGAAGTGGTGACACTTCACACTCACATAGGTAGACTCTTTGTACTCTTTCGAGCACATGCCCCCCTATATTATGGCGTATCAACTTTACCATTCAAGAGTTTATTAAAAGTTTTCGCTCACTCTTTTCCTCAAATACAAGTAATTCAAGCACTTAGACTTTGGGATGAAATATAAACAGAATATTGCATGCAACTATCCATATGACAAGCTTGCTCGCATTGAACTCAAGACTTGACATCTTACCAAGTGTGAGTTCGGTGCCTATCATTGGGGATTAGACAACAGGCACTTACCCATTCCTATCACTAATGTCATTAGATAAGAACATATCATTCCATGACCTTAAATATATGATAGTCATGCTCAAATCAATTTAGACTAGTCAATGTTTATAAAATATTCAAGGTCATTACATATATACATATTGTTCCGTGACCTTAAATACAACATGATATTAATCAGATTTATCCAAACTAGTCAGTACCATTTGAACTCTTAAGAAATTATGCCTCCTACATTAATATGATCTGATCATTGTATTATAAGGCATGGGTAAAATGACACTACAAAGTGTTTAAGTTTTGAAAAGGATCCATACAACTTAGAAATTAATGTGGCATCCCTTTGTAAATCTTAAATATTTGGGCCTATAAGATCTAGAAAGTTGCTAATATACATAACCACAACCTTTATCTAACTCTCATGGATTATTTATATGGCTATAATTTAATGAAGAAAAGTAGTACTCACAAAACTGAGATTTTCCTCGATTTTCATGGAAATTATCTTTCCAATTTATGTGCACTTATAAAACCAAATTTCTTGGTTTTCATGGATATTACATTCAATTTCCAACTTATACATGACAAAGATACCATATCCTTGTTGATAACCATAATTTAATCCCATAAAATTTGGAAACTTTACATGATTATAGTAACAAAACTAAACTTGATTTTCCATGGAAATCAAATTTCCAAACATATGATTTTGCTGTCACATATGATCAAATGATGCTTTTAAATTGAGGATTTCCCTCCATGATCTATGATATCTCATAAATCATCTTACAACTCATATGTGATTAAACTATCATATAATTTATGACATACACCACATAACCATGAACTTTAGGACATATACACATCCACAAGCATTTCTTTATAACCAAGAAACAGTGAATCACACTTTTGAATTTTAGCCACAAATTTGAGTGAATCAATTTTTCAATGGCAAACTTGAATAACAACTAAAGAAATATCACTTTTGAATCATCCATAAAAATATGACTATAAAACGATAGTCCTCACTTCGACTATTTATCCAGAATTAAGATGTTCACATGGTCATTAATCACACTGCCATCTTATATAGATCTTTTCTGATTCTTATATGAAACTTGATAATCATCAAAACACCATCCGAAAAAAAACATTGCAATATGCTCACTTAGATACTTCTAAAGAAGGCAACTTACTCATAATTGTTCTTTTTAAACAAACTAATAAATAACCAACATTGCTAAGATAGCATATCAGCATACTATCACAAAGTGTGATCCAAATTGAGATTATGCATCTATGCATAAACTATTGTATCTTATAATCCATCTCAACAACTCAGACATGATCAGACAACCAAATTGATACTCATAATTTTGGACATGATCAGATCCATTTATAAGACATGTAAGCCAAAGATATTGCGAAAGTTTCCATTGAATCGTGATCTCTTATATGATAATAATCACATCATCACAAAATAACAAATCCAAATAAATTAATAATTTGGTGTTCCTAATGGATATTGGCCTCTAATACATTATACAAGCCCATTGTGGGAATAATCAAACTCACTCATACATTCTTTCCAATAATAAAAAACATGGATTGCCAAAATCGAAATTATCTAACATTTGCATCAAATGATTATATGGAAACTAATCTCTTATAGACTTATTAAATGCATGTTGTTTCCAAAATTAAATTAAATAAATAAGCATGCAAAATTGTAACTCCATCCATCCAATTGGCAATAAACCTATAACATATGTCCTAATAAAAATCATATATATTACGACCCATAAAATTGCATGTGTAAAATTAATTTTTCTCATAGTATTTATCTGTTGAAGACATAATAGGCTTTGTTCTTTAGATCTTGTATGCACTTTATACCTACTAATCATCCAAAATTGTCACTAGGGTCTCTTCCAAATTGAACTTGGATTTCATCTTATGAATTGTTGCCCACCAAAAATTAAGTCTTACAATTGTTAGAGAAAGAGATTTAGATCAACCTTATGGTACTGGATATATCAACAAGTCGCAAATGAAATAACTTCCGTAAGACTTATTTATTGTGTACCACAAATAGTTTTCAGAATAAAACCCTGATAGACAAGTGTAGAAGTTCAAGTTTTCTCGAGTTCAAACCATGGGAGAGTGGATAGATTATCTTATGTAATATTGTTCTTATGTATTGTATGTCCATGTCTCTCTCCTTCCCATGACTTTTATAACATGCCAAAACACATCACACAGGCTAGGATGGAAGGTAGTTACGGAGGGAGATGACGTGGCATGCTTATCTAATAGACCGGATAAGAATCTGTTAGAAAATCAACCCAGGCTGCCACCACGGGCCATGGTGTCCATCATGGTTAGCCGCGGTAGCCACCAGCCATACTCTTGAAATCTCCAACATATTGGAATGATTTCTTTACTATAGATTAGAGTGGGCAATGCAAGTTGTATTCAGTTGCATAAGAAAAGCAATGCAGAACTTGAAGGTGGCAAGACCCAGGTTGGTTGTGGTCTTGGATACCCCCTCTTATAAGTAGTGTCAAATCAATTATTGAAAAATTTGCTAATAACAACTAAAGAAATTCAATAGTATGAAGGAGAGTTGAGTACATTTGGGGCTTGAATCAATTCCCTCTATTCCTTCTTTCCTTGCCAACCCATTTACCAGTGCCCAATGATTAAACACATGGATGGCCTTTTGGCTAAAAACCTAGCATAGGGAACAAGCGCCACTGCTCCAAATAATTGCAAGGTAAAATTTAGAAACTACAATATATTTCCTTAATAGTCCTCCTCAAGTTGCTATATGTAGATTTACAATGCCCAACTTGCTCCAAATTGGAGCTGTTGCTTACCCAGGGCTTTTGTGAAAATGTCAGCAAGTTGATGTTTACTTCCAACATGACCAAGTGTTAAAATTTCGACATTGATGGAATCCCCCTCAGCCAAGACATGGAAGAGGGTACTAAGAGTCCACCAATGTCCAATGCAAGTTCCAAAGTCCAACCTATGGCTCAAATTTTAGAGAAGATCCAAACTGATGCAACCGGGTTGAACAACCAGAAATTACCCGGTTTTGTTCATCGGATTTCTTAAGCTACATTGTGGCTTAAGTTTGATATTTTTACATTTTTGGAATCCTTAAGATGTTAGTTTTTAGCTCCAAGCATTCAAAGTCAATCATGCATAGCCGAAGTCAAGGGATCAAGGCATTTTGTTCAACCTTCCAATTTTGGTCCAAAACTGCACGATCAAATGTTTTAGCAGAAATCTCCTACTTAAACATGATTTAACCTTGATTTCTTCGCAGGGGGTTTATAAACACCCTAACAATTCCCCCCATGTTCTGAAATTAAAATCATGCCCACTTTTGTTTGGTGGAAACAAGGGCACAAAACCGGGCTGAAAACTGTTTCTAGAATCCGGTAAGTTGCTGTGTGTCTTTCCTCTTCAGGAGGGTTTCTTCAGCTGGTTACTTTCTTGTTAGCTTCACTCATGATTCAAGACAGCTAGAAACACAATCATTTGCTACAAACAAGCCTTGGAAAGAGCCTAGCCAATGAGAAAACAAAGGAAGAATTGGCACCATGCAATCGATTGGTCAGTCGAAATGGGAGCATGCTTTACGGCCGCCTTTCTTCACTTGTTTGCTAATAAAATGATGTATTAGCTTAATTAAAGTGTATTAAAGTTAAGTACATCATTTGTCTCGCTTTCCTTTATATTCTAGTTGTAATTAGTTTAGTTGAGCAAGCACCTAAACTAGGTTAGCCTTAAGCACATAGATTAGTTTGTTTAAGACGTTTCCTTCCTAGGGAGGAATTCGTGTATTAATGCCTTACCAAGGCTCATTTTGCAAACTGAACTTGAATATTGAATGAAAACGAGACTTGAGAGCACTTTGCTTTATTTCCCCTAAATACTTCACTTGCTTATCCTTAATTTGATCGATTGAGGTGGTGATCAAGTAAGTCCTAAACCTTAATTAAGTGGTGTTTCTGTATCTTAATCACAGTTTAGGGACCCTAAAATTAAGTTTAGTGGTGACTCTGTATCTAAACAAGAGTTTAGTCTATCCTTTATTCAAACATTCATCCATAGATTCACCTAGATTTTAGCTTGAATTCAGTTTGCTTTGCTTTAGCTTTGAATTCAGGTTCGAGTGTTTGTGATTCCCTTCCAAGATACATCATATTTGGTATTAGAGCTTTGGTTTCTCCTAGGCCTGGTATCCTTTCCATGCTTCCAGATTCATTCTCCACTCAATTCCAAATAGATTCCTTGTTTGAGCTTAAACACAACCCGAGAACAAGATGAGTTCTAGCACGAGTTTAGAATAGAAGTTTGATGCTCTCATGAGGTAGAATGAGATGGTAATGAGGAAAATACATGAAGATGCTCAACGTGAATAAGAAACTAAGGATCAAAATGAGTATCTACGAAAGCAGCTTGGTTCCTTCTTAAAGCAAAAGCAAAACATGAACGAAGAGCCTCTCCAATCTGAACCAAGAAGACAAGAGCAAGTCTGTAGTCATAACCTTGATTCATCTAATGAATATGAACCGTTGAGAATGGCTAGACCAGAACCACGATTTTATGTTAATACAAATGATTTCAAGGTTGAAATCCCGAAGTTTGAAGGTAAGCTTGATCCATAAGAGTTTTTAGATTGGTTGCATACTGTTGAACAAGTTTTTGAGTACAAAGATGTTCCAGAGGACAAGAAGGTCAAGTTGGTGTCCTTAAGACTTAGAAAATATGCTTCATTATGGTGGACTAACCTATGTGCTAAACGGGCTAGAGAAAGAAAGTCTAAAATCCGAACATGAGAGAAGATGAAGTCCAAGCTTAAGGCTAGGTTTCTTCCCCCTACCTACGTTCAAGATTGCTATTCTCAACTTCATAACTTGACTTAAGGCAATTTGAATGTAGACAAGTACACAAGGGAGTTTGAGAAGCTTGTAATCAAATGTGATTTACAAGAACCCGAAGAGCAAACCAATGTTCGATACTTAGGAGGTCTTGATCCTAGGTATGCTAATGTGGTTGATTTGCAAGCCTACACCACTTTTGATGAAGTTTGTGTGCTGGCTCACAAGGTTGAGCAGCAAAAGAAAGCTAGACAGCCCCTTAAGCCATAAAATCTTAAGCCCTTTACCTAGAACCATCCCTTTAACAAGGGGAGTTCTAATCCCATTTCCAAGCCACAAAATCCATCCCCTTCCTTTCCACAAAGAGCCCCAGCTCCACAAAAGATCCAAACTCCTCAAAATAGACCCCGTCCAAACCCCATGAACAATAGAAGATGCTTTAAATGCCAAGGACTTGGGCATATAACTTCGAACTGTCCAAACCGTAAGGTACTCACTTTAACCGAATGGTCAGCCGTGAAGGAGGTGTTTGAAGAGGAAGATAAGGAGGATGATTATGAGGATGAGCTAGAGGAAACTCAAGAAGAAGTAGTGGAGGAGGCTGATGAAGGTGAATTGCTAGTTTTGAGAAGAGTTTTAAGCAACCAGAAAGGAGTAAACGACGAACAAAGGGAGAACATATTCCATTTCCATTGTACAGTTCAAGGGAAGGTATGTTAAGTGATTATTGATGGAGGAATTTGTGTAAATGTAGTTTGTCTAAGCATGATTGAGACGGTAGGATTGTAAACCATGACTCATCCACACCCTTACAACATTCAATGGCTGAATCAAAGCAAGGGAATCCAAGTGAACTCACGATGCTTAGTTTCTTTCTCCATTGGAAAGAATTATCAAGATAAACTTTGGTGTGAAGTCATTCCTATGGATGCTTGTCATATGCTTTTGGGAAGACCATGGTTGTATGATTGTAAGGTTATGCATAATGGTTACTTGAATACTCACTCCTTTACTAAGGATGGTAAGAAGATCACTTTAGCCCCTTTACCCCCAACAAAACTCCATGAAATCAAACCTCAAAACAAGCCAAATCATTCTGATTTATTACTGGCAGTTAGTGAGCCAATGTTAAAGGCTTCTCAGCATGAATTTAAGGCCTGTAAGGAGTGGATTCTATAATACCCCAACCCTAAAATTATTTAATTATATTTATTTATTTAATTACCTCATGTTCATAATTTTTTTCCTTTTTCTTCTCTCATATTCATTTATTTCATTTATTCATCCCGGTGGAAAAAATTTATTTGGGCCCTCACTTGGCAATTCAGATTTTAATTGTTTATTTATTTGATTAACGAAAACTTTGGAAGAATTGATAGTAGGCCCTAACAAGTTTAATCTAAGTAGTTTATTTTGTTCTCCGTAACATTACAAAGCTTTAATTTTTGGTTTCGTAAAAACATTATCGTTACGAAGCGTTTCATTCCCGAACCCAACTTATTTCGGCCAATCTGAAGCCAACAAGTTTTCTTATTAATCTAACTAATTACCATAGTTAAACCTAACCATGGTTAGCCTGAAAAGGCTAATTTTCTAGTTAAAAACTCAGTCAAGCCATTAGATAAGTCAAACAAATACAACTTAACTCACAAACTCTATTTTCTCTCTCCTCTCCCTCTCTAAATGTCCAGCAGCTCCAACCACTATTTGTGGTGGTTTCTGGCCAGTTTTCAGCCAGCCCCGGTGGCCTCCGACCCCCCTGATATCTTAGTATCACTAGCCACCATCCTCCATCATCAAAACCACTAAACATCACCTCTATCTCTACTTATCTTCAAGCAAAGTGAGTTAGCTTGAGCTTGATCTTGATCTTGTTGGATTTGATTTTTATCTTAGTTTTGATTCTTGTTTTGATGTTTTTGAGTGTTGATCATGATGTTTTGATAAGAAATAAGAGTTATTTTGATGTTGATCATGATGGTGTTGAGGTTGGGTCATGCTAGATTAGGGTTAATCTTTGATCATGCAAACTTAATGTTAAAGTATTGGATTTTGATTGTTTTATCTTTGATTTGGTCATCTTCTAATCTATTGGTGTTGATGATGATGTTTTTAGTGATTTGAAATGAGTTGGAGTGAGTCCACATTGGCCATAAGCTAGGGTTTTGGTAACTAATGTATGGTTTGGATTAAATTAGCATTAAGCTTAGTTTGTGTGTATATTTGATTGAAAAATGACCTTTATTGGATATGATTATGAAGTGAAAGTGAGTGTGGTATTTTTGTATGATGTTGGGATGGACCAAAGGTTATTTACACACTTTTAAAGAATGGTTTAAGTTGAGAATTTGTGTGAAAAGAGAAGGAAAAGCTAAAACAGTGAGGGCTGAAAATTTCAGGAAAACAGGGCAGACTTTGGCAATAAATTGGTAATGCGTGGACCAACCAAAAATTATGAGTTTTGGTGGGTATATATTTTAGTATGTTGGATTTCAAAGGGCTCTTGAATCGCCTTAATCCGAGGTCTGTGAAAAAAGTTATGGTCGTTTTACCGAAACTGTGCAGAATGGACCAAAACTGGTATACTTGTGTTCTAGCCTCATTTTGGGAATTTTATTGTGAGAATCAAGCTTGGTGTTCTTAATGAAAGATTTTTGGGACTTCATAATCTTTCTATATTGGGGTTTTGAGTCACAATCAAAGGTCAGATGACTAAGTTATGAGTTATTCTTTCTAAGTCATGTTATGCTTTTACTTTTCTTTTACTAAATTTTTAGCTATGAAATAAATATTTTTGCTAACCGTGTATTCCTACAACAATAATTTTGTACAGAATCAGGTCCTAATCTATCATTCCTTTCACTTTTGTGCATAATATATTTAGTGAGCTTACATTTAAAAATTCCAAGTACATTCATTGCTTGTATCTTTAGAAATCAACACGTATTTATCAAAATTATAATATTTTGATAAGTACATCAATGAATCAGTTTAATAAGTGATTTATTACATAATTAGTGACCCCATCAATTATCAGTTACATGGCATAGCCCTTCAGTTACTTGTGCGGCTTCAGGCCAGGTCCCGATCGATTTGGCAGGTGTACACCTATCTTTAGATAGTAACAGTACCAGGGGTTCACTATCAGATAATAATTGCCAACGCAGTTTCATATTTATCTCATTCCCTGTGTTTAATTAAAAATGAATTGTAATACGGGCCCAACCAGTTTTTGTTCCATGAATGTTTAACAATGCAGGAATGCATGTATTGAGCTTCGGCTCATATTTCAAAATGTTTTCATGTTTTGTTTTAGGAAAGTGTTCAGTGAATCGCCCTCAGGCAGGCAAGATGGATGAAGATGATAAGTGAGTCAGGAAATCTTTATGGGATGGGGGTGTATTATCGTTGAGATGTCTATAATATCGTATTGTGATATTTTGGTGTTGAGACTATATACTTTATCATAATTTTATATTTTAGGGTAATCCTTGAGATGTTTGAATGGTTTTGATGTTAGAACAATTTCTATATTTATCTAAAGGATCTGATGGGTTGTGATGGTGTGAATGTCTTTAATGGTAAACATTAATTATTTATCATATACATGCAAAGCCTTGTCCTTATTGGACGATGGTAATGCCTAATCATTTGGGTTATCATTTCTAACTGGGGTTATTAATGAAAGAAATGCAAACAGTGATATATGTACATTTGGAGCATTATATATTCTAAGCATTCAAGATGAACCAGAAACCCCTTTACCCACTCACCCCGTAGCCAAGACACTCATTCAAAACTTCTGTCACTTGTTTCCTGAGGAGATACCCACGGTTTTACCTCCTAAAAGGGATATCCAACACCACATTAATCTCATTCTTGGTTCCTTCCTACCCAATAAGCCAGTTTATAGGATGAATCCAAAAGATACCATGGAGATACAACAGCAAGTTGAAGAATTGAAGTCTAAGGGCTTAATCCGTGAGTCCTTAAGTCCTCATGCTGTGCCTGCGCTTTTAGTGCCTAAAAAGGATAGTGGGATGCATATGTGTGTGGATAGTAGAGCCATTAACAAAATCACAATCAATATAGGTATCCCATACCTAGACTTGAAGACATGTTAGATGAATTACATGGCTCTAAGGTGTTTTCAAAGATAGACCTTCGAAGTGGATACTACCAGATTCGGATTAGAGAAGGTGATGAATGGAAGACAGCCTTTACAACTAAGGGAGGGCTTTATGAATGGTTGGTTATGCCCTTTGGTCTTTCAAATGCACCTAACACATTCATGAGATTAATGAATCAAGTTTTCAGGCTGTACATATGCAAGTTTGTGGTGGTTTATTTCGATGATATCCTAATATATTCCAAGGATGAGCATGAGCATCAAGACCATTTAACTCAAGTTATGCTTGTTCTGGAGCGTGAGAGACTCTTTGGTAACCTTAAGAAATGTGCCTTGTTCACTCCTGAGGTAACATTCTCGGGTTACATTGTCACTGGTGATGGTATAAAGGCAGATGAAATCAAGATTGAAGCTATTCGGTCATAGCCTACTCCTAAGTCAATTCATGATGTTTGAGCTTTTCATGGACTAGCTTTTTTATATAGGAGGTTTATTCAAAGTTTTAGCATAATCATGGCTCCCATGACTGAAGTTATCAAAGTTACATCATTCCTTTAGACACCAAAAGCTCAATCTGCCTTTGAAGAGATCAAAAGAAGACTTACTCAAGCACCTGCCCTTTCCTTGCCGTGCTTTAGTAAGATCTTTGAAGTTGAATGTGATGCCTCTTGAGTTGGTATAGGTGGTGTTCTTACTCAAGAAGGTAAGCCATTAGCCTTCTTTAGTGAGAAACTATGTGATTCAAGAAGAAAGTACTCCACCCATGATAAGGAATTCTATGCAATTGTAAGATGTTTAGAGCATTGGAGTCATTATTTGATTGCAAGTGAGTTTATTCTCCATTCTAATCATGAGGCTTTGAAGTATATTCAAGGCCAACACAAGTTAAACTCATGCCGTGCTAAGTGGGTTGAGTTTCTCCAGTCATTTCACTTCACAATCAAGCATAAATCTGGAGAGCTTAACTAAGGTGCCGATGCTCTCCATAGAGGTATATAATTTTGTTTCAATTAGATGCTTGTGCACTTGGTTTTGAGCATCTAAAAGCTTTATACGCTGAAGATGAAGACTTTGGGGAGTTGTTTGTTGAATGTTCAAAACACCCCAAAGGTGATTTCCTTATTCAAGAAGGGTTTCTTTTTAACGGTAGACGGCTATGTGTACCAAGGTGTAGCATAAGAGAGCTCTTAATCAGGGAAGTTCATTGAGGTTCTCTAGCTGGTCTTTTTGATGAATTCATGACCTTAACTATGTTAAGGGAGCATTAATACTAGCTTGGAATGGAGAAGGATGTTCAAGACATCCTAAGAAGATGTGGAACATGCCAAGCAGCCAAAATTCATACCTTACCCCACAACTTATACGCTCCTCTTCCAATACCTACTCTACCTTGGGTGGATGTGAGTATGGATTTCATTTTGGGTTTACCTAGAACCCAAAGGGGCAAAGATTCTATATTTTTGGTAGTGGATAGATTCTCAAAGATGGCACACTTCATCCCCGCAACAAAACTAATGATGCTACACACATTGCAGAGTTATACTTTAAAGAGGTAACCAGATTACATGGTATCCCTAAATCCATTGTTTCTGATAGGGATACAAAGTTTTTAAGTCATTTTTGGGTTACCTTGTGGAAGAGACTTGGTACTAAACTCATGTATAGTACCACTTGTCATCCCTAAATTAATGGGCAAACAGAGGTGACAAATCAAACCCTAGGTACTCTCCTAAGGGCTTTGATTAAACCTCATGCCAAAGCTTGGGATTTGCTCTTACCACATGATGAGTTTGCTTACAAAAAGGCCCCTAGCAAGGCTACTGGTCTATCCCCTTTCAAGGTGGTGTATGGGATTGATCCATCAAGTCCCATTGATCTTACTCCACGAGCATTAGATCAGAAACCAAGTGCAGATGCAACAGCTAGAGTGGAAGAGATTCAGAAGCTCCATAAGTCGGTTAAGGCTAGAATAGAGAAGACTAATGCATCCTATGAAGCCCAAGCCAACAAGCATAGGAGAAAGGTGGTATTTTAACCTGGAGACCTCATATGGATACACTTAAGGAAAGAGAGATATCCTTCAAAGAGGAAGAACAAGCTCATGCCAAGGGCTGATGGTCCATTTAAGGTACTTGAAAATATTAATGACTATGTTTATAAGGTTGATTTACCAGGGGACTATGGAGTTTCAGCTACATTCAATGTGGCTGACTTGAGTGTGTACCAAGCCGATGATCACCTTGAAGATTTGAGGATCAAATCTCTTCAACAAGGGGAGGATGATGGAGTCCCCTTCAGCCAAGACATGGAAAAGGGACCTAAGATTCCAGCAAGGTCCAATACAAGTTCCAAAGTCCAAGCTACTGCTCAAGTTTTAGAGAAGAGCCAAACTGATGCAACCGGGTTAAACAGCCAGAAATTACCCAATTTTGTTCATATGATTTCTTAAGCTACATTGAGGCTTAGGTTTGATAGTTTCGCATTTTTGGAATGCTTAAGATGTTAGCTTTCAGGTCCAAGCATTCAAAGTCAAACATGCACACTCAAAGTTAAGGGATCAAACCATTTTGTTCAACCTGCCAGTTTTGGTCCAAAACTGCACGGTAAAATGTTTTAGCGGAAATCTCCTACTTAAACATGATTTAACCTTGATTTCTTTGTAGGGGGGTTTGTAAACACCTAACGATTCCCCCCCCCCCATGGATTGAAATTAAAATCATGCTCACTTTTGTTTGTTCAAAACAAGGGCATAACACCGGGCTAAAAACTATTTCTAGAATCCGGTAAGCTGCTGTGTGTCTTTCCTCTTCAAGAGGGTTTCTTCAGCTTGTTGCTTTCTTGTTAGCTTCACACATGATTCAAGACAGCCAAAAACACAATCATTTGCTGCAAACAAGCCTTGGAAAGAGCTAAGCCAATGAGAGAACAAAGGAAGAATTGGCACCATGCAATCTGATTAGTCAGCCGAAAAGGGAGCATGCTTTACGGCTGCTTTTCTTCGCTTCTTTGCTAGTAAACTGATGTATTAGCTTAGGTAAAGTGTATTAAAGTTAAGTACATTATTTGTCTTGCTTTGCTTTGTATTCTGGTTGTAATTAGTTTAGTTAAATAAGTATTTAAACTAGGTTAGCCTTGCCTAGGGAGAAAACCTCATTCTAAGCTTGTATGCTACCTAGTTGCTTGCTTGGTCATGTATTAATGCCGTACCAAGGCACATTTTGTAAACTGAACTTGAATATTGAATGAAAACCACAATTGAGAGCACTTTGCTTTCGTT
Source organism: Selenicereus undatus (assembly GCA_017589665.1). Classification (NCBI taxonomy): domain Eukaryota; kingdom Viridiplantae; phylum Streptophyta; class Magnoliopsida; order Caryophyllales; family Cactaceae; genus Selenicereus; species Selenicereus undatus. The sequence goes on from JACYFF010031958.1 coordinate 64,035,999, forward strand.
CCCCTAAATACTTCACTTGCTTATCCTTAATGTGGTCGATTAAAGTGGTGATCAAGTAAGTCCTAAATCTTGATTAAGTGGTGTTTCTATAGCTTAATCACAGTTTAGGGACCCTAAACTTAAGTTTAGTGGTGATTGTGTATCTAAACAAGAGTTTAGTCTATCCTTTACTCAAACATTCATCCACGGATTCACCTAGACTTTAGCTTGAATTTAGTTTGTTTTGCTTTACCTTTGAATTCAGGTTTGAGTGTTTGTGATTCCCTTCCAAGATACGTCAGACATTAAGTTTTTCTCTCAGGAAGTGACAATCAATCTCGATATATTTGGTCCTCTTATGAAATATCATATTTTTTGCAATATGAAAAGCTGTTTGACTATCATAGAAAAATGCTGTAGGTTTCTTAGGAAAAATCCTTCAGAAAGCAAGAGAAGATCTCAACCAAATTGACCCACTAGTTGCAAAAGCCTTGGACCTGTATTCTTCCTCTACTAAAGATCTAGACACCGAAATCTGCTTATTGGTTTTCCAAAATATAGGTGATCCACTAATCATAACAAAATATCTAATGAGAGACTTTCGACATAGGGGACATGCTTCCCAATCAGAACCACAAAATCCAAGAAGTTGAAGATCACCACCAGCTTCCAAAAAAATGTTTGAACTCGCGCTACCATTAATATAACATAGTACTCGCCGAGCCGCATCCATGTGTTCCTTCTTGAGTGCCTGCATGAACTGGGATGGGATAAGAAATGCATAGGTCAAATCTAGCCTGGTGATAGTAAAATAAATCAACCGGCTAATAAGTCTCCTATACTGAGTAGGGTCATGCAACACCCTCCCAGTGGCTAAAGTGCATTTATGATTTTCTTCCATTGGAAAATCCACAGGCTTAGCTCCTGAAAGACCACACTCATCAATTATTTCCAAGGCATATTTTTGCTAACAAAGGAATATGCCCTATGGACCATAAGCAACTTCAATGCCTAAAAAAGATTTCAAAAGGCTCAGATCCTTAATACTAAAACACTTATCCAAATAGATCTTGAATTGTTTGGATACATTAGTATCATTTTCGGCATGCACAATGTCATCAACATAGACCAAGAGGGCTATGAAAACATCTCCTTTCTGATAGGTAAATAGAGAGTAATCCCCATAAGACAAAATAAAATGATAGTCACACAATTTGGAGAATACTTTGGCAAACCACTGTCAAGGAGCTTGACAAAGACAGTTTCTTTGAAGTCAAAGCGCTCAATTTGATGATCAACTCGAATCCCCAAGGGAGCTTTGTAGCGCTCAATAGTGTCGTTTGCATGTACTTTACTTCGTAAACCCACTTGCAGCTAATGGGTTTCTTGCTGGCTGGAAGGCTCTCAATGGTCCAGGTTTGGTTAGCTTCCAAAGCCCTTATCTTGTAAGCCATGGCTTGTCGCCATTTTGGGATCTTTCATGGCCTCATGATAAAATTTTGCTTCCACAATCTTCATAATGGCAACCAAAAAATTTCGATGGGAGTAAGAAAATTTGGTACATATGACATATTTTTACAAAGGGTAATGTGTACCTGTGGGATTTTTTTAGAGTGGTGTGGCAGGAGAGAGAGTGGGTCTAGGGCAAGCACTGTAGCAGATGGAGTTGTCAAAGTGGGTCAATGGTTTACAAATAAGATCTCAACATCTTAGATCATTGCCCGGGGCAACATAGGGTGCTATTGTGAAACCATTACTGCACATTTTAGTTGGGCCTCTTTCTATTTAGTCCAACTCCACCTTATCATGCACAGCACTAGTAGGACTCCCTTTATCATTGGGCTCAATCTGAGCATCAATTGGGCCCAAATTGGTTAGGGCCTCAAGCTGGCCAAATCCCCCTTTTTAACTAGATGTCCAAACATTTTTCTCCAAATTTTCCTCTTGATTTTCCATATTTACTTGAGTAGATGTGGAGCTATGAAAAGGAACAATATTCTAATGAAATATCATGTCTTGACTTATAAACATTTCTTGGGTATCCAAATTAAATACTTTACATCCTTTTCTTCCCAAAAGGATACCCCACAAGGATACATTTCCTGCTTCTAGAAGTAAATTTATCGTTGCCCCTTCATTAGTTCTAAGTAAAGCAAGGACTCCCAATGAATCGAGGATGATCATGTGAGGGCTTTTGATGATAGAGAACCCCATAGGGTTTTTCTGCCCTTCAAAATACTGCTTGGAGTTCTATTTGTTAAGTGTGCCACTGTAAGCACATATTCCCCCCCCCCCCCAAATCTCAAAGGTAAATTAGCTTGGCATCGGAGTGCCCTAGCCACATGTAAAACGTGTTGATGCTTACGTTCCACTCTTCCATTTGGTTGTGGAGTGTCAATGCAACTTGTTTGATGAATTTTCCCATTCTCAAGGCAGAACTTTTTCATGGGCCTCAACTTGAACTCAGTTCCATTATTAGTTCCAATTACCTTAACATGTTTTTCAAACTGAGTTTTTGCTATAGCAACAAACCTTCTCCAAAATGTTTTTGCTTCACTTTTTTCCTTCATCAAGTATAACCAAACTACCTTACTGGCATCGTCAACGATTGTAAAAAAACAGTGTGCCACACATGAAGAGGACACACGATAGGACCCCCATATTTTATAATGAACAAGCTCAAACAAATCATCGGCTTTATTCTCAGAAATATGAAATTGAGCTCGTGTTTGCTTGGCACGAAAGCAGACATCACACACATAATTGTTTTTCTTAAAAATGCTAGAAATTCCCAAGTTGAAAAATAAAATAGACATGACTTCACTTCACGGATGCCCCATTTGATAATGCCAAAGATGCTTTGAAACCATAACATGAACTTGATTCTTCACCACTGGTGCCCCTTTATAGTAGGATACCATGTCTATCCGCTCAGCCACACCAATTACAGTCCTCGAAGCACGGTCCTACAGAATGTATAAATCATCAAAAGGATTCACATAACAATTTAGCTCTTTGACAACTCTTGCAATAGAGATGAGGTTACAATTTAATTTTGGTACATAAAGAACTTCGCTTAATCTCATATTTTCTCCCAAACGCATGTATCCTTGTTTTGTGGCCAAAGTCACTATCCATTGGGTAGGTCAACGGGTACTAGCCGAATATTTTCAGCATTCTCAAGTAATTTTAACTCATCCATCATGTGACTTGGGGCACCACTATCAAGCATCTACGGGGATTTACCTGAGAGTTTATCATACCCATCTTTTTGGTGTGTCAATAAGGCTTACAAGCCTCTAATTTTTCTTGACTGAAAGTCTCGGATCATGAACTAAGATGACCCTACTGTACCATTTTGATTCACTTCAGCATTTGCTTGGGTCGAGACAGCAAGGGCTGTGTCATGCCCATTGCCCCTGCCGCTAAGTTGAAACACCCACCACGTCCTCCTCTGTTGTTGTGACCACCATGACCACAACCACGGGTTCCCCAACTAGGAGGATATCCAATGATCTCGAAATAGTTTGGCTCCTCATGTCATGTCTTACCACTATGTTTACAGCTCCTGGCGTCAATACTGGTTGATGGTGTTTTACGGCAAAAGCTACTACCGTCTTACCACGGTTGTCATGAGCTATCATCACCTTTTTGTGATTTTCTTCTTGTTGCACCATGTTGAAAATTTTGTCAATCGACGACAATGGGTCCAAAGCAAGAATCTGAGTTCTCACATTGGAATGCATCTCATCATCAACTCCCATTAAAAATTGATGGACTTTATCATCCTCAATCATCTTAATGATCTTGTGAATCCCTGCACATAAAAGTGGAACTTTTTGTATAATTCCGAGTTCATTCCATAAGCTCATCAACTTGGAGCAGAACTCAACCCTTCTGGATTCTCTTGCATGCAAGATGTGACTTTGTCTTTTAATTGATGGATCCATGGGATGTTGGGAATAGAGTACCTCTTCTAGATGTTCTCCAAAATCATTTAGGAAGACTCAGCATAGGCTATACAAGCATATAGCTTGAGTTCAACAACATTCACAATCCAAGATGTGACCATTGGCTTTAGCTGAATAAGTACCTTTCTTTATTTCTGGCTTCTTGATCGTCCATCGATAAAGATCATATTGTTCTTTGCTATTAAGCTCATTGTAACAGCTTTCTCCCCCAAGTCATAATGTTTACCATTGAACTTGATTGCATTAATAATCGCATCAGATGCATGTGATGGATGAAGAAAATAAGGTGATCGATTATCAATGGTGAACTTGGGTGCCTTTTGATAATTGATTTTATCATCACTCATGATAGCGTCTCGATTTATGAAGATTAAACTCTTGATATTACAGATCAAACCTCTAATACCATCAAAAAATTTGAAAGTATGAAGGAGAGTTGAGTATATTTGGGGCTTGATTCAATGCCCTATGTTCCTTCTTTCCTTGCCAACCCATGACCAGTGCTCAAAGATTATAAACACATGGATGGCCTTTTGGCCAAAAACGTAGCTTAGGGAACAAGCTCCCCTAATAAAATAATTATAAGAAAAGGAAGGAAATAATTACAATGTAAAATTTGAAGACTACAGTATATTTCCTTAATACCAACCTTTTGGGGGGCCAATGTCAAATTTGATTATCCAAATTATCCCATTTATAGAATGTAAGCACCAGAAATAGCTATGTAGGTCATTTTGAATTTGATTGCTTTAAACTATCATAGGCTCTGCACTTTGGTGTACATTTTTGAGGAAACCTTTCCATGGGGAATAGCAAGTCATGCACCTTATGACTTTGGGATAAAGTACTGAGGCCTGATGCCTAGATGGGTTCCATTTGTAGACCATTTTCATGCATTACAAGCTAAACATGTTGTTATTTCCAGGGTACATAGAGATATGGATAGCCCTTCTATTGCCTCGTGATGGCTCATAACACTATTATCGGCTATCCTTACTTGTAAAGAATTTTTAGCTTTGTTCCACATAAATTGTGGAAATAACTTTCTTTTTCCAAAGCATACAGAAAAACCACTATCTATGTAGATGCATAATTCATATTTATTATATCCCTCTAAACATACCTTTATTAGGATATAGATGCTATTAGGATTTGTGTTAGTAACTTCATAGCATATCTCCAAAGTCATGTTTTTTACTAATTCATCTCCGTAGATTGGCTCACTAACAGTTCTAGTTTTGTGTCCAATGACTTTTTTTTATCTAGACTCATACTTCGGTCTACACTAAATCTTGCGAGTTCAAAACTCATTCGACTTATTTCGCTAGTCATGCTAATTGTATCATCTTCTTTAACCTCTTCTTTACCTGATGAAGATCCTTCTCCCCATTCTGATCTTCACTCATGCTTCTTAATAATTGGGGTTTAATGGTAATTTTACCATTCTCATCCATTTTTGTTACATTTTTCTTATTGATTTTTGTAGGGTTGGCAAAGCTAGATATCCATGAACAATTAATCTTTATCTCATATGGATTGGATTTAATCCTCTGGATCTTTTGCATAGGGGTAGGACTTTTAAATATTTCTGTCCCTATCAGTGTTACCTTAGTCTTTGGATCTGTGGTATTATCTAATTTGTAGATAATTTTTCAGAATATCCTTAATAGATATCCTCTTCTTTTCATATCCATCCCAACTGTTTTTATCTGAAGAGATACAAAGTTTTTAGCAAATTCATCCTTTAGACTCACATAATATCTAGGTCGACAATTGAATCCTATTGATCCATTACATAAATTCGTCAATCCCTGTGATAATTTGATTATTAAACTTGGTATGCTTAATATAACAGAGTAAAGCATAAAGATCAATATCTTCGCCATAATATTGTAATGGAGTAATTTGGACTTGGACACTTCCAACGTGGATGTATCTATACTTTCTATCTTTGTCTCTATACTTTCTACCTTAGTCCCTTTGATAATTAAGGATGTATCTATACTTTCTATCTTTATATCCATATCTCATTCCATCATTTCACATACGTATTTACTTTATAATTGAAATATGGAATTTTTACAGATCATATCTTTTTCGATTATGGGAAGGAACCAATCTCCTTTGACATCTTCGTTTTCATTGTCTACAATAAACTCTTCTCCTTGAAGATCACCAAGACTAATCGAGCTACTTTCCATCATATAACTTGTTTCTTCATAATCACTTTCTTCATATTCATCGTCCAATATAATTTCAACAATTCCTTTGTTGTTACTTAAGGCTAGGTCTAATGCCTCATCTTCACTAACTTCAACATAATCTAGGCTTCCTAGGGTTTCAATCAGCTATTCTCCCTATTTTTGCATTCATTAGCATAATGTCCTACTTCTCCGCATGCCCAGCATTTGTAGTTATTTTTCCTTGCAGGACAGTAGGCTGCTTTCCCAAAAATCTTCATTTTTAGGACTTGGTTTGTTATAATATTTTCTTTTATATTTCTTTCCCGTTTGGTTATTAAAGCTTTTTTTTCTTGTAAAATTTTCTTTTTCTTCTCCTTTCAGGTTCTTTTTCCCATTGGTGAGGTGAATCCCAACAACTTAGAAATTGCTTCTTGATTTTCTTTTGCTTTTTGAGATCAATATATTGATGATTGACCCATTTTCTTAAATAAGAGATTCTCGAACTAAAGGTATCAATGACATCTGCTTTTTCAAGCCATGCAATGTACTTTTCATTAATTATGGAATTTATAGGATATGATATCTTGTCATAGAACATGCCCAAATTGGTTTTATTATGCCCTATTTTGTAATAATATTGACTAAATTCTACAATATAATTTTCTAGATATCTCATATCCCATAATTCTATATTATTAATCTTTTTCTACCATTCTGCCACCTTTTCTTCAGAATCAAGTTTAGCTCCGATAAACTCAGTTTTGATTTCTTTGCACAAGTTTTTGAACATTGTAGCTGGTGTTTCCATCATCCATAATGTATTTTTACCGTCTTTATTTAGTGAATCATACCAGTCAGCTATAGTTCTAGAAAAATTATGCTCGATGTAGCTTAGGAAATTTATCGCAGTCCACGTAGTATTCAATTTTAAGATACTATTCATGCCTCTTTTCCAGTGCTCAAATATTTCTTCTCTGTTATGCGCTCCATCTATGTTTAAGATGTATCTCATTTGACTAATTGGGGTAAGGCCAATTTCTTCAAAGGTTGTAGTTTTCCTTGGGATGAACCTGAAGGAAAAATTGTTTGTAAGTCCGGCTAGAATGTACCTAGGCCTTATAAAATGAATATTTCTTCTAAAAGGTTCATCAAATTCTTTAGGTTTAGGAACAACATTGTTGGCTAGATTGATCTCTATCTCTCCTAAGTCGAGTTCTTCTCCAATTTCATTAATCTCATATTCAATGTCATTTTACCATATTTTTTTTATCTCATTTTCTTCTAATTTCTTCTGAAGGTAACACATTAAGATCCTCTAGTTTAATAAGGTTCAATTGCTGATATATTTCTTCTTCTAATTGGACATTATTAGTTTCTTCATTATCATTAGGTAATACATCATGTTTATCACTTATTAGGCCCATGATTTTGTTTAATTCTTCCAATTTTGTTCTTCCTCAAACATATCTTGCAGTTCTCTAAGAGTATATCGCTTATACTCCATCTTCTTCTTCTTTTTATGTGTTTCTCAGTTGATTTTTCATCTAATTTTTCTTTCGCTTCTTTTTGAATTTTTATATCATGCGAAGGAAATGGATTTTTGTTTTTTGGGTTTTGGAAAGGAGATTTATGCTAAAATGGAGTACTACTACTGGAAGTAGCTTTCCAAGTATGCCTAACTTCATTAACTAGAGAAAAGGTGAATTATAGATAATTACTTCTTAAGCTCCTTGACTTCAGTTTTAATTTTAGCTAATTCTGCTTTTAATTATAAAACTATATCAGTGATATAGTTTAATTGAGGTGCTATTCGAGAAAGACCTTCCGGTGAATGAACAATATGTTAATCATTTGGTCCAGGACAAGCAAGTGATGATTCAAGCATTAATTACAATTAATTAACTTAATAACCATTAATTATCTTAATTATCTTCATTATTTTTGGTCACGTGGCTCTGATACCAGATAAAAGAGGTCTTCAAATACTATTAGTGAGCAAAATATGACATACACAATTTTAGATTTTTCGAACGTAAGTTTTTAAGGACCGCGGTTAAAATGCAAATTTTAAAAGTTTGGGGCCCCAAAGAAAATCGGAGGGTACTTAAAAATTAAATTACATAAACTTCGAGGTACTAGAATATTAATTATAAAAACACAGGGTTAAATTATATTAACAACTAAAACTTGAGGCTGCCTGAATGTAAATTACCCATTAGAAAAATCTAGAGCGTACACTTGTAATAGGTTGATCATAACCGTTCATTTTATTTAATCCTTGAATAATTAAAAATATATTATAAAAGCTATATAATATGTCAAATATTAAAGAAAATTGATTATATAAGGATTTGTTTGATTATTCTTAAATTCTCATCCTATTAAAAACAAAAGCTAAAAACTTTTAAAAAGAAAAAACAAATTGAAAAGTTGTCAAGAGTGATGAGTTTACATCTCAGTGAAGGATATATTCCTCCTCCATAATTTCCGACGACGACCATATATTCCAACAGTCAAATGAAATATGTGAAATTTCTACGCTTTCAAGTTATGGGGTCTCCTACCCTTGCTTACTTTTATGGTGGCTGGAGGTCGGAGAGACTGAGCGAAGGCGACATTCACCATTGTTACCGACAAGAAGGTCGCAGATGCTGAGATGAAGATCAGCAACGTGCCACATCTCTCTCATTTTGGGTGTTTTCGTTTGGTAGATTAAAATTGGTACATAAAATCACTCAATGCCTGAAAATGAGAGAGATGTTGCACGTCGCCAATCTTCATCTTAGCGTCGACAACCTTCTCCCCAGTACAATGGTAGACGTCACCTTCGCTCAGTCTCTCCGACCTTTAGCCACCACAAAAAGGAAGCAAGGGCAGGAAAAGCCATAACATGAAAGCATAGAAATTTCACATCTTTCATTTGGCCACTGGAACATTTGGTGCTCATCGGAATTATGGCGGAGGACCATATATTACACGGAGATGGAAACTCATCATTGTTAACAACTTTTCAACTTGTTTTTTCTTTTTCAAATTTGTTAGTTTTTGTTTTTAATAGGATGGGAATTAAAGAATAATCAAACAAACCCTTATATAATTAAGTTTCTTTAATATTTTGAGATATCATATAACTTTTATAATATATTTTTAATTATTAAAAGATTAAATAAAATGAAAGGTTACGATCAACCTATTACAAGTGTACGCTCTAGATTTTTCTAATTGATGACTATTGTATACTAACAACTGCTATAACTGTACTCCAATTTTTCAGTTACAATGATTGATAAATTTCTACATATTGTAACAAATGAAAAAATGTTAAGGTGGGCACTCTAAGTTAAATTAATTGCCTCTAACGGTGGCTATACTTTCCTAATTAAGAACTAATTACTAAATTTTGGCTATGTTTCACTATTGCTAAATGGCTATTAGTATCTGAGTTATATTAATTCATAAAGTTTTAGGAATTATTATGAAATGTATGGTTTTGAATTCCACATATGTCAGCTTTTGTGCCTTATTTGGGGAAAAGAAAATTTATTTGCAACCATCGTTAGCTGATAATGGCAAGAGGCTGTGCTTATAACTAGGGTTGTAATGAAACTGATTCGGCTCCAACATAACCAAGCTAGGCGTAGGCTCAAGTCAAATTGAGCCGAAATTGGCTTGCTAACCGTACTGAAATTAGCTTGAATCTAGCATGTTTTGGATTGGATTGGATGGCTCAGTTTCTTTGGTGTGTATGTATGTGTGTGTGTATACACACACACACACACACACACACACACACATATATATATATATATATATATATATATATATATATATATATATATGTATGTAT
>JACYFF010031958.1:64048774-64060679 GCA_017589665.1 Selenicereus undatus
CTCTCTCTCTCTCTCTCTCTCTCTCTCTCTCTCTCTCTCTCTCTCTCTCTCTAAGTTCTCTTGCGCGTGTGTATGTGTATGCTTATTTAGCTTCTCAACTCTAAGTTAAGTATCCATCAAGGCTTACTAGTAAACTAGGAAGGGTTTCGAGTGAATTTGCTAGCATCGACACGGGCTTGAGTTTGAGCGAAATTATCAACCTATGACACTAGGCACGGATAATTGTTGTTTCCAGCTAGAACCATGTGGACATTGGCATAGGGATGCCCCGGGCCTTTCCAAGCCCTTTTCCTGCGAGATTTGAGCCTTAACTCTTCTTTTTAAATAGATACATAGATAATTTAAGCATGTAATTCAATTTTTTGCATCCTTTAGAATTACGACCAAACTGCGTCTTTTTTCACCTAATTTCTCAAACATTCACTAATACTACAAACTCATGCAAAAATAAATTGAGAGTGTTTCATGGTAGCATATATCTCATCAACATTGCACATTTGTTTGACATTTTACAGCTATAATCTAAAATTTCACATTTCAACTAAGACGAAGCGTGTAGTTCATCCTTCTACCTCATTAGATCCAACATCTCAAATATTCACCAGTACTATAGCTTGTGCTATATAACTTTGAAAAATGACATTAAAGTGTAGATCTCAATAACATGCATATGTTTTAGAAAAACATGACAAAACATAATTTAAAATTTCACATTTAAACTAAATTAAGCATATATGTAAACTTTCTAGCTTATCAGAAGCCAATAGCACAATCATACATACAATAGGAAAACATCTTAACCTTAAAACTAATTTTATATAGGGGATTAGGAGAAGCCAAAAAAAGACGGTAAAGCGCCTCCCCCCCCCCCCCCCGGAAAACATTAAAAAGACAAAAAGCAAAACAAAAAGTCAAAAAAAGATCAAATGTCACACCTTTAGGGAGCTTTCTAATCTTCAATTTAGCCTCCTTAACTCTGAGGTGAAGGTTATTGAAGTTGGATTAGCCCCACTTTGAACTAAAGCCCACTGCACTCTCTCCTATCTCTTACTTCTTGACTTAAATGATGAAATGGTGAAAAAAGTAGTTAGAAAAAAAAAAGGATGTGAGAGGGAGGTGATAACTTATAATGAGTACACAATATAAATCCCCACCCCTTTTCTTTGAGTTAGCCGACCATAGCTACACCTTCACCGTCTTTGATTTTTTTGGGGGGGGGGGGGGCGTGTGGGTTGGCACTTATTGGTTGCTCAAATGGGTAACCGAAATTGGTACAGGATAGAGTGAAGTAGAAGGACGAAGATTTGTCCCCCCTTCCTCTTGTTATGGTCGGTCAATTAATGTCCATTCCCTCTCTTTTACTTTTCCCTCTTGAGCCCAGATGCGAGCTATGAGCGTATGACAAGCAAGTTCCAACTAAATAGTGGCAACTCAAATGAGTCACTTACACTAGTTAGTAGGATTTCGATTTCCAACTAAATTTTTTTTATTGTGACCTTAAACATGTTTAACGAGTCAATCTTGTACTTAGTTATCATAGGTTGTTAGTCGTAGTATTTGAGGGTCAATTCCAAAGAAATGCGGCTGAATCAGGCCGCTAATTTGAAAGTAATAAACATAAATCAATTCTAGTCTAAACATAATTGAAACTGCAGAGTAAGCACTAACTAGTGAATAATCTATCACAACCGATGAGAAAGAAATGAACTTCAACTAATAATTGAAAGGATGAGCGAGAAACTAGCAAGAGATTATCAAATCAATGGAAGGAAACAATGAGCAATCTGGAGTACCTGAATCTTCGTTTGGAGCGGAAATTCAGCTAAGCTAAAAGTGAACTACTCCTAAATATAATCTAAGCTCCCTTAAAAGGGGCTTCTATTTTCTTATTTTAATACAAATCAGACAAGTAGGGTTTTGGGGGCGCTACCCAAGAAACCAACCGTGATTATGGCTATGGTTGAGCCAAAAAAAATAAGTCTAAAACCAACAAACCAAACCTGAAAACCAAAAAGCCAAACCACAAAACCAGTTAATCAATTTGATTTTTCTTGAAAATTTGATTCAGTTAACTAAAAGAAAAAGTTTTGCGATTTCGATATCTATTTCGGTTCAGCGATTTTATATTCAGTTAACTGAAACACAAACTTAAATTTTGTCTTGAAAAAATACTAAATTATATATTAGCAAATGCAAATTTTACAATTACAAAAAGATAAGGCCAAATATACAATACTGAGAAAATTAATATTTAGTTTTTAAATAGTCAAATTAAATTAAAAAAGGGTCAAAATTGAAAGTTAGCAATTTAGATTAACGGTTAACCAATACCGAACAGAAAAGTCGGTTAACTAGTTCAATTAACTGAGATTTTCGGCTAGTTAATTGGCCTTTATTACAGTTTGCGTTATCACCTAATCAAAAAATTCAGTTAACTGAAAATTTCGGTTTGGTTTCCAGTCCACAGATTTTGCAAACCAAATTTTCGGTTCACCGATTTTTGGTTAACCAAATTTTCGATTAACCAATTTTGATCACCTCTAGTTGTGGCCACAAACACAGGGCAATTGCGCTAGCTACTTGATGGAGATCCACTCCAAAATTAAACTCTTAATTTTATTCCATAACTTAACATTGAAAATAAAAACAGTAATAAACAGGTGTTTATGGACTAAAAGCACCAAACAAGATGTGGAAAATATTCTAGTATCTAATACAAATGAAATACTAATTTCATAATCCTAGTATGACTTGTACTCTATAGTGCACTATCCTAAAAAATACCCTTACAACGAAATCTGAAATACAATAAAAATAACAAAATGCAATACTTTCTTAAATTTTATACAATTATGCCATAAATCATAAATTTGTTGGTTTCTTTTCTTGCTAGGCGTGTCACTGCTGGATCGAGAATTAGGCGAGAATGAAGGATGAAGAGCTCGAACCACGACACACATCTGTGAGAACACAAACCAACTATCCAAATGGATGAGCAAGCACAACCCAAGTATGAACACGACGATACTCCAACCGATCGTGTACTAGATTCACTTTAAACATAGCATGGCCATCCTCTTGAATGTCTCTTCCTTGACCTATTATATTGCCCACATGTAAATATTTTCCCAATTTATTGTGATCCCACGAAATGACACAAAATCTAAGAAATGAAACCCTTTAAATGGATAACTACAACCAAAAACTATGAGATTAGATGTACATCATTTGGCCCTTTTGGTGACCAAATGGTCCAATATAGTTTTGAGGTGGAATCAATCATCAATATAGTTTGAGGTTGTATTAATCATAAATTAGTTTTAAGGCACTGCAGATCACTAGTTGGGAATGCGAACTTGAGCGCGTTATTAGGGTAGGTGGTCTCGTGTTCTAGTTTGTTTATGCGCAAAACTAAATTATTTTTTCACATAATGGAGTTCATGGATTACGATATCACCATGTTTGAATTTTTGTTCTTGAGTTTTGAAAATCTTCTAGCCTGCCACTCTGTTTTTAAAATAAGACTACCATTACCACTCAGCCACCGACCATCGTTGGAAAAGGTAATACCTGGTTCTTTTTTGGGTTGCGGCGGGGGGGGGGGGGGGCGGGGACTAGCTTGACAAGGAAGGCAAACTTGAATTTAAAAAAAAAAAAACCAAATTCATCTTCCCTCTAGAAACAGATCAACATGAACAAGAACTCATTACCCCTTCTACTCACGTTGAAAAAACCCTACTCAAAAATTGATTTGATTTCAAAATTCAACAAGAGATATATTGTTGTTGTTCATGAATCTGGAACACAATTAAGTTGAAGGAAACAATCAAGTTCGTGAGCTATGTTGCTTGTTTTTAGAGTTCATGATTTCGGTTCATAATTTGGGTTTGTTATTCGAGTATATAGAAGACAAAAATGTTAGATGAATGATCATCAAATCAGTTAATTGTGGGTTTTTATAGTTCATTGTGGTTGAATCTGATTGTGAAAATATGAACTTGGGTAAATTTCAAAGTTAAGTTCTCAAATTTTTGTTCGTAATATGTAAAAGGCTTCTAGGTCTGATTTATCTGCCCAGCAATACTGAATAGGCATTGATTAGTATATGTTGTGTTTGTGACATGGTTGATGCCAATGTTGGATAAGTGAAAAGCTTCAATATTGTTGGTTGCATTTCTCTCATCTCTTTCATTAATTAATTGCAAGAGTACAATGGAAATAAAATTGCAAATCCACCATGGAGGGGCATTTGTTAGACTTCTTGAATTAGTTTATCTTGAAGGTGACCTTAAGGATTTGACTATTGACCTTGATGAGTTGAGTTTGCATGAGATAAAGGTAGATATCATGAAATTGGGTTATGTTGAGCATAAAATCGGGAAATTTCACTATAGAAAGCCAAATATATATTTTAAAGAAGTCCTTGTGTCCATAGAAGATGATGATGATGTTCGTGAATTAATTAAATTGTTTTCAAAGAACCACTTATTGAGCTATATGTGGAACACCTTGATCGTGAAAATTGGGTTGAGATGTCTAATGTCTTTAATACACAACGACATGAGTTAGATGATTGTGAGGATGATGATGGTGATGATGAATTATTAAATGATTTGGACATTGACTCCAAATCTGATCATGAAACTGCCACAACAAAGCAAAAAGTGAGGGAGGAAAACGAGGAAAAGAAAAAAGAGGTCATGACAAAATCCAAGGTCTCAAATGGTAAGGGGTCCTATGATGATGATGAGTTTCTTAAGCATTATCACGATTTCGAAAATGCGAGTAGCCCTAGCAATTTTGAAGCTGAAGACGGAGATGCTACAAGAAGTAAGACTATTGGTTACCCTTAGTTTGACCACCATGTAAGAGCCGAAGATGTTGACATGGTCATAGAAATGAAATTCAATGATAAGAAGCAGCTTAGGGAAGCCTTGGACAATTATAGAATACTTAGGGGCTAAGATATTAAAGTGTTACACAATGACAAGCGAAGATTCCAAGCTAAGTGCATGGGTTCTGGTGCAAATGGAAGATGTGGGCCTCTCCGTGTAATAATGAGGAATCTTATCAAATCAAAACCATAAGTGAAGCTCATAGTTGCATGTTATTTAGCTTTGAGAAGTGAAAAAGACTAATAAGCAGTAATTGGTTTTCTTGAAGGTACCTGGAGAAGATTAGGATCAAACCAAACATAAAAATGCGAGTCTTGAGAGAAATGGTTAAGCAGGACCTAAACTACAAGGTTTCTTTAAAAGTGTGTCTTATAGCCAAGAAAAAGGCCCTGAAGCAGATAGTGGATGACTATAGAGCTCAATTTGGGCTCGTTAGAGATTATAGAAATGAGATTTTGAAGCAAAATCCAAGAACCACAGTTGAAGATGCCATCACGAAGAGTGAAAATGACCTGATCATATTTGCAGGCATATACATATGTCTTGGGGCCTTAAAGCATAGCTTGTTAGAGGGTGATGTCGACCAATTCTTTCTATTGATGGTTGCTTCATCAAAGGGCCTTGGAAAGGCCAAATATTAGTGGTTGTCGGAAGAGATGGTAACAACCAGATGCATCCTGTAGCATGGGCTGTGACACAGCGGGAAAATATTCCCACTTGGTCTGGTTTATGAAGATGTTATCATCTCATTTACAGTTAGGAGATGGGATAGGGTGGACCATGATTTCTGATGAACAAAAAGGGTTGGTTGAAAGTATATCTCAGTTCGTTCCCCAAGCACAGTACATGTTATGTGCAAAGCATGTTTATGCGAACTTGAGGAAGGAATATAAGGGTGTTAAATACAGAGACATTTTTTGGAGGATTGCAAAGTCTAGCACTGAAGTGGAGTTTGATATGAACAAGAAGGCAATAGAGCAATTTGATCCAAATGCATGGAGATTTTTAGAGGAGAAAAACCCTGAGCAATGGTGTAGGTCATTCTTTGATTACCAAGCAAAGTGTGATTCGGTTGACAACAATATTGCCTAGATATTTAAAGCCCTTATCATAGAGATACTTACATATAAGTGTTTGGGAATTTGAATTAATTTTGCTGATTTTGTAAGTATTTCATTGAATTTTTCTTTTGTTTACAGGTTAGGTACAAGCCGATAATCTCCCTCCTTGAAGAAATCTTCAAATCGGTCATGGCAAGGGTTGGAAGAAAAAAGATTTATCTGAAACATATGATCAAAAGATTTGCCCACGAATCATCAAAAAGTTGGAGAAAGAGAAGGACAATTGTAGATGGTGGCAAGCAACCCGAGCTGGAGGTGGCAAACATAGTGTGAGTCATGGACTACAGGGGTTTGTGGTCAACCTTGTCCAGAGGACATGCACATGTAGAGGATGAGATTTGATTGGTATTCCTTCCCAACATGCACTGGCCATAATGAGAGAGGAAAGATTAAAAGTTAAAGACTATGTGGATTATTTCTAGTCTTTAGAGAAGTACAAGAAAGCATATAAAGTGACAATTAACCCCACTAATAGCCAAAACATGTGGGTTAAAGCAAGTGGAGATCAAACCCATGCACCCTCATATGAAGATACAAAGAAAAATCTAGCTTTAAAAAGGAGGCTTGAGGAAGGGGAGAACAGCAACAAGCAAACAAGTGGTTATGGTAGAGTGTCCACAAAGGGACACAAGAAGACATGTTCTCAATGCGAGCAAGTTAGTCATACAAAGCGAAAATGCAATTTTGAGCTATGTTGTTCAAGTTTTGCTTGAACATGGCTATTGAACCCCCCCCCCCCGGAAAACACCTGAACATGCCTCATGAAAAATGGATTTTTTTTTTGCCCTTAGGTTGTAAGAGAAGATCTCTCTACAAAACAAGCATTAAGTGAGGTAACTTAGCCCTCTACAACTCAAGAATCTCACGCTCCTACACCTCCCCTAAAAATTCAGGTATTTCAATATATACCTAAAATGCATTGGGTATATCAGCATGTTTTCCTGTAATTTGCAATGGCGGTGGTGTAAAAACTAAAACTGGATGACATGGGGTGTTCAAATAGGATTTATAACTTCAGTATGAATTTTTCCTGTAAGTTCAGCATGTTTTTTTCTTTCTTTAATATACATAAGAAGAGGCCTAGCTGCACCAATCATAGAGGCACATATTTTAGCATATGATTTCAGCAACTTTTGGACTGACCAAAATTCACTAGCAGGAGCAATATGGGAAACATGTTAGCAACATTATCAACATTACAGTCATCAGCAAAGTCAGCAGAACAATCCGTAATAACAGTCCAGTCAGCAGCATAGTTAGCAGTTGCAGCAATCAAGTTAGAAGCACAATCAACAGCACAGTCAGAAGTTGCAGCAGTCCAGTCAACAGCACAATCGGCAGTCCAGTTAGCGACAACAGTCTAGTCAGCAGTCTAGCTTGCAACAGCAACAGTCCAGTCAGGATGCCAGTCATCGGTGGTAATAGTAACTAAATCTTTGCATTTCAACCACCTGCTTTCAATAGGCTTAAAGACATAAACTTTGCTGCTCTTTTATATGTAAACTCTTGATGCAATCTCTTCCCTTATGTTGTAATCAACAAAGTAAATCTATTCCATTCTGTTTGTTGATTTAAAAGAAAGGATGTTGATCTAAAAGAAAGTTAAGGTAATGTTACCAGAAAGGATGTTTGTTTGGACTAAAAATAAGGTCCTAATTGCTAAATGGCACTGGATCGATTAAATGATATCGATTGGTACTTATTGGTTTGAAGGTGCTAAAGCTATGGAATGGCACTGAAATAATGGAGGAAATATATATAAGGTAATTTCAATCATCCGTTACTTCTTCTCTTTCCTCCATCATTACGCATCATCATGACCATCATCAATGCATCGGTTACAAGGCTTGATTGAAGGGCAACCAAAGGGACTGGGGACGGCACTCTGGGTGAGCTTCAAATGGAGGTCGAAGCGAAGGCTTCCAGGGGGTATCAAATTTAGGTTTTAGTTAGATTCACTTTCAGTTTTAATGTTTTTGGTTAAAATTTTAGTGTTTAATTCGAGTTTGGTGTTTTCGGTTTCGTTTTGTTGTTTTCGATTTTGATTTTTAGATTCATGTTTTGGCCTTTGAATTCATGTAATTTGGTTTGATTCTATCAATTCCAAGTTGCATCTACAAGGGTTGTGTGAAATTTTAAGAGTTGGACTCGATTTCAGGGCAGTCAAGATCCCGGTTCAAGGCCCTGTGTTTGCTCTGCGTATGGTTTTGTTTCCCCTTCCCCCTTGCTCTGTTCTTACTATGTTCTTGTGTTCATGGTTCGATTTGGGTACAAGTTTGGATATTGATGATTGAATTTGCAAGCTTTTGTGCTGAATTTCTTATCTAGGTTCCTTTTTGTTGTGATCTGGGCTGTGTTTCTATGCAGATGGTTGCTTGAATTTGTTTGCTCAACATCTGTTCTTGAATCTGTTTGCTTTGCTTCTATTTGCTCACTTGAGGAATTAAGCAAATCATAACGATAACTCACTCCATATCAACTCATGTCTCTCTTATTTTGTTTCTTTAGTTTAATGAATTGTTTGGTAGAATAATCTAGCATCTAGTTTTAATTTCAAAGAGAATTTTGACAACCTAATTTCATAATATATCCCTATGGATCGACCCGCAAGTTCTACAATGACAACTGTGCGCTTGCGGTTAAAACTAATCTTTATGAAAATCACAACACATATGGCACTTGTTTGAGTCTTTAGCTTGCTATCAATGGCAATATAAGTGCTGATGAGTCCTTTGTGTGTCAATCCCCCATTCCTATGGTTTGCACGTGCAATCTCCATGTGTAGATCAATTTTAGGATTTAAATCATCACCATTCCTCTTATCCTCATGTTGTGTGCTCTTTTTGGCAATCTTTTGACCATAATGTGAATACTCGTCCCTAATATGATATTTCTAATAAATGTTATGCTAGACTTAATACCATAACAGAGACAGTGAATGAGAGATATGAGTGTTTTGTTAGTGTAATAAAGGAGTGTGTCATATTGCATAAGACTGACCCTAGTCTATCTTTGCCTAGACTTGAGGTTAGTCTCTATTATGATTATGCATCTTTTCTTCCCCTAGTGCCCGATTTTATGGTTGATATACCTTTGACCAGCCTAGAGGGAGCGATTGACGCTCCCTTGACTTTTTTACTATTTGTTGCCCCATCTTTGTCTGGCACACCTAGAGACACTACCATTGGTGACTTAAGCTTACTCGTTTCTCCCCTCCCTTTAGCTCGGTGCACAGGGTTAGAGATGGGTGAGCCTTTTAAAGGTGATGCTAGTGTTGTTGAGGATTATTTTCTTGCTTGGTCGAAAGAACCTACCTTAATTGAGCCATATTTTGAGACTCCTTTTAAGGAGTTATGTGGAGATGGTGTAATGGTTGGTGTTACTCCTATCTTTGAGCACATAAACCTCATTTGCATTGAGTCATTTAACTTGACCCCCATTTCATCTCCCTCACTTTCCTTCATCCTCTCTCATTCACATGCATTTTACGAGCCCCTAGGTGACATCAAAGGGTATAATCCCTCCTTTGACCATTATTGTGCATATCTAGAGGACATGCCCAGGAAAATCAGGTGAAGTACTTTCTTTGATTATGCTTTTGATTTTGCCATTGCATTTGTTAAGTTTAAGAGGGCACCGACTATCTTTGCTATGATCTTGTTAGTGTTCGCTTACTTGCACCATTCTGAGATGCATGCAGCAGTACATGATAAGCTCTTTAGAGCTCTAATGGCATCTTTGTTGGAGATCCGTGTCTTGAGAGATAAGGAGGAGTGGATGATGTTTCTCAAGCCTCTATGGCACCATTTTAAAGAGACATAGTTCGAGTACAATCAGTACCCATTCTGTTATAATCATTCTAACTCTTCTCCTTTCTTTTTATTTTCTTTATTTTTCTTTTTGTTTAGTTGTGGATATTAAGTTGTATTTTTATCAGTGATCAATTTTGAGGAGAAACTTGGGATATTGTGGAGCTGATTGATGGCTATGATCATCTTCGTGTGCTTTTTATGCACAATTGTGTTTTGTTATTGGTGGCGTTGTTGGATTTGTATATATTCATTGTTAACAGTGCTGGTTTTGTATATATATGTGATCTTGTTGTCGATTGCGTGAGATTGTGTTTTGAGATTGTGTGTTTGCTTATGAATATGTGCATTAGTTTTGTGTTTTTGTATGTTCTATTTTGTTTTGTACTTTGTGTGTTTTTGTGGTTATTGTGGCTCATTGGCTCGCAGTGAGCACATTGTAAGATTCAGGTGTTGGGGTGGGAAAGTCATATACCCTTTTGTACATATTTTTGTGAAAATTTTTCAGTTTTTGTATTGCTTTTGCTGGCTTCGGGCACTTTGTGCCTTCATGATTTCCCTAATGGCTTGGTTGCTAGCTCGCATATAGGTAGAATATGCATGATATAACACTTACTTGCGATGTCATTTCTAGTTTTTCGTAATAACTCTATGTCACATGTGCGATATTGTGTCTACCTTGTACACTTAACTGTTGACTTTTGGTGTTAGTTGTTAAAATTTGTGCTTGAGAGAACTCTACTTGGTTAGTTTGACTTCCAGATTTACCTTCAAAAAAAGAAGGGAAAATGAGAAAATGAGAAAAAAAAAAAAAATTAGCATTCTTAGGTCATTTCAAAGGTCATTCTCAAACATGAATCAACTGACTTAACATGCATCGATTCAAAGCATTCTTAGGTCGTTTCGAAGGCCATTCTTAAACATGAATTACCAAATTAGCATGCGTCGATTTAAAGCATTCCTTACTCACGAAGTACCCAATTTGCTAATCATACAGTCCCTAAACTCAGTTTGCTCTATATGAATAACTCAACCACCCGATTAGCAACCTAGGGTATAACGTTCATGTGACCTTCTAAACAGATTTTGGGCACACCAAAACTAAACTAACAGCAACTTCTAGCATAACATCGCTTGTTTCACAATTCTCCAAATTAATCGATCAGTAACCTATGATTCAACTCAACATGCAAGAATCCCGAATCAGCATGATCATTATAATTACCCAATTTCCATTCTAAAGTCTCCAAATACTAATTACTAACTCAGATTCAGACATGCAACAACTAACATCAGTGAAATCCGTTGGAAATTAGTAATAATTTAGGAGGCGAGAAACACCCACCTCGAATCCAAGCTAACGACCCGTTCTAAGGGCTTTTGGGCTCGATTTGGATGCTTCAAAACCAAGATTTCGACTCACTTGCTGCTGTCACGCCTAACCCACGGGAATAAACCCCAATCTGCCCCAATCTGCCTGCTACTGCCGCTAATTTGAACCCCTCTGCCAGGACTGTTCTGCCCAGTTTCTCTCTCCTTGTTGGTGTCCTACTCCTGGTGTCCGAGTTCTGCTCTGCTCATTCTCTCTCTCCCCCTGCCTTCATGTTAGACCATCAATGGTGGCGATGGTGGAAGTGCTCAAGCTCTAAAAATTCTAGCCCATCTCGTCCTGCGCTAGAGGCCTAGCGACGCCACCGCGTGCGCTAAAGCCCGCCCTCGTGCCTTTTGTCCTCAAAAAGGAAAGGGGCTTCGGCCCCATTTGTTCTTTTTCTTTTTGTTTTTTATTTTAAGCTTGTTTATCAACTAAAATCGCTAGTCTAATCTCATACTTCTTATTCTAAACCCAAATCAATAATGCATTTCTTCTTCGATTATTCGATCCCAAATACGTCAAGGTTTGATTTAATAAACAACGAAACTAATTCTAAGGTTAACAAGCTAATTGTACTCGGGCCCCTACTCGATTTAGTACCCAATAACAATTCTTACTAATGCTTAGTAAAAACCATCGAAGAATTTTCAAAACTGATAATAATAATAATAATAATAATAATAATAATAATAATAATAATAATAATAA
>JACYFF010031958.1:64060689-64114938 GCA_017589665.1 Selenicereus undatus
AATAATAATAATAATAATAATAATAATAATAATAATAATAATAATAACAATATTTTTAAAAAAATTATTGCTCTCATGAGCACATCAACAATAGTTTAACTCATATAGTTAATACAAAATGATTTTGTAACACCAAATGGCAAGACAGCCAGCGTAACATAAAAAACAAAGCACGGTGGTGTTACATTCTTCCCCTCAAAAAGAACTTCGTCCTCGAAATTCCAAAACTCAATTCAGCCGTACCTAAGACGTGCACACACTTAACACAATCTATACAAATTGCACTAGAACCCAAAATCTCGTTTACAATTAATTGAAACTGAAAAAACACACATGGTATCCAGTCTCCTATTTGCCAATCCTCTCCAAGTGTCTACTCACTCTATTTAGGCGCCAAGGGCAAACACTAGAAGAGGGGGAAATGAGTTACCGTGGAAAACCATATTAAGCTTGTTTTAAAAAGGAACATATACTCTCAATTATCTAGACTCAATTCGCACATAAAACAACTCTATGTATATGCATCGTTAAGAATTTGCATCTAAGGGTATGACAATTGGGTCATGACATCTCAATGTCATGCATAGGTAGTTTCTTTCTAAAGCATGAATTCAAATCACCTTTAAGATCAAAATAGTTAACCTGGGGACTTCTATAACACAAGAGTATTAACGACATCACCTAGCATCATGTAGCATAACTTCAGCACAATGGTATCGCATGGAACCAGCAATTCAGTGTCCTCAAGCCTAGTAATCATAAGCAACATGAAACCGTCTAATACGCATATCGCAAGCAATTTACAAAAGGAACACATATGCAACTGACATTCCTATGTTTATACATCAATTTCAACTAACTTTTATGCCATGAATCCAAGTCATATGAAAGGGGTTAACCTAATCAGGTTCACTCGAAAACATGTAGATATTAGATCAATCTAAGGTTAAATCAATTAACTAGAACGCTACCACATCACATTAAAGTAGCAGAGACATCATATTACATCATATTGATAATGATAGAACTTGAAGTAGCACTTGAAATCACATTGACATATGTAGGGTCAGCAACAGAGCACTGGGGATTAAGAATCACATGTGACATGGACCAACATTACATGTCAATAGGAACAAATTGAAGGAAAATGCAATGGCAAGGATATGTGAATGCAAGTTTTTATGGTCGCCTCATCATGCTTTAAATACATGTGCGCAGTTAATCAGCTATAGCCTAAGATTAGGGAATTTATGGAATGCAAATAACGACTCAGAGGTCATACCATGCCATGATTCACAAAGTCAAATCATCTAGATAATCAAGTCACATGCCAAACCAAACTCAAGTCAAGCAAGTGCCAAGAAGTGCAACAACTCATTTATAAAACACACACAACTGGTCATGAATAACAAACTTAAACAATCATATAAGCTTTTATGGGCTTTAGATTATATACAATGTTGTGGCTATGCTTTAAACCATTCAGACTCCTAGTAGTGCCCCACGAAAAGAAATCCGGCCAAGTATTCATGAGTGCAACCCTCATTTAAAACCTAACGCTAAGGTTATGCCTCGAGGTTTGTCCAAACTGTTTGGAGTTAGTCATCAATCAACTAACAGGGGGAAAGAATTACAACATTATTGGTCTTATGGATATACATTAAGGTTTCGCAACACATTGATCTCAAAAGGTAATTTTGGAGGTCCGAGGAACTCCTCATGTAGATGGGAAGGTTCTGCTTTCTACTATGGGCATTCTGACTTCTACACTTGGTGTTAATGCTTGAGAAGACGTTGGAAAGGTATAAATTGTTGCTCCAGGAGGTAACAAGGTGATGCATGTGCTATAAAAATTTCAAAGTCTATCAGGTTCTTTCTTTTATCTCCGTTCTAGCTGTGTTGGGGTTGATATAGCCAGGACACTATCAATCCCATAATAAGAATAGCATCCCATGCCACAATGAGCTTAACACCTAACTGACTCGTAAGTAACAGTGGTTATATGATGGGGAGGCTTAGAAGACTCCTTATAGGAATAGCGATCCTAATTAAGGCCTCATCTAAGTATTAATGGCACGTATACGAAAGGCTCCAAATGACACTTAGGCAACAATCAACAAGGCTCTATCACAATCACCCATATTGACATATACGCATACGAAGTTCTCACTTAGTTCCTTTAGCAATTTAGAATTCACATAAAAAGGGGTATCGTCCAAAAGAACATTTAGTGAAGAAAAGCAATCTTTTAATCACTTACTAACAACTTGTTATCAACACATCAAGCAACAAATCCATCTTGCCATGTAGGTACTCAAAACTTCCACTTACACATAGAAACTTATGTTCATAGAACGAGGCTCGAACATCATTGTAAGGCAAGTACAAATCTCACATGCATCAGTAAGGCATAGCTATATAATTAGAAAGGTCTTTAGTGCGAAAGAAAAACCTTTACTTGCTATTTAGGAAGGTTCTTAACTTTCAAAGTCTCTAGGTTTCAAAAGGAGAATAGTTTAACTGCTTCTAGCTCTTTCTCTACCAATCATTGAGTACGTGTGCTCACTCCATTATGGGGCCCGAGGAGCAAATCGTACTTGAAGGGCAAAAATGAGCTTAGACTTGAGACTTTTCCAAACATTTGAATTTAAATCAAGCGCACTTTAAACTTTCGACTAAATCACCAAAGTTTGTATATGAAACAACCATTATTGGGCCAACACTTAGCTCATTTACGAGAATACAAGTCATTCGGCCTATGCTCTAGCAAATGTTTCATTCATCCAATCAATGAGCTCACTCAAGCTATATATAGCTAGCTAAATGCACCAAAGTTCACACAAAAATCACATTTGCACACAAAAGCAGGCACATATCACACCATCATGAATGTGTTCCTATATATCAATATGAAATGCCAGACTCAGGTCGTGGCCTGTGGTTGTAGGGCCTTGCTCTGATACCATCTGTAGCACCCCTAACCCCTAGGATTTGGAGCATTAATAATTTCTTAACCCCTACATAAATTCTGGGGTGAAACGGACAGAGTTTCGCCTAAAAATTGACAATTTCCCAAGCTCAAAACCTTACATTAAATCCTTGCAATGAATAGAAATATAAAAGGACACTGAAATAAGTTCAACGGCTACACGCCAGAGTTCATAACTTTACAAGCCACTCACTCAGAGTATAACAAAGTTCATTAATAAAGAAGGAAATAAAAGATACAACTCGACCGATCACACATCCGGAGTACTCGGGTTCACATCCCAAAATATAACTAAGTTCAGCTAGAAAGGCAACAAGCTAATTAGATGGTTGGCTCACTTGGCCATACATCGCGACTTATAAACAATATGCATTATATGAACTAGATTATTTTGTTTACATACATTTACAACTCTAGGGGTACATTATATTACATCGTTTAACACATAAGTCCACTTCTATATGTACACATATATGACACCTTTTCAATGAAAGGTAGACTCCAATTCAGCATAAGTGAATCGACTTCAACCTGTCACAATGAAAACCTTGGAAAAAGGGGAAATAGTAATGGGATAAGCAACCACATGCTCAGTAAGTATTCCTCGACTCCTTAAAACCAAAACAGTTGTAGGCAACGATACCAATAATAGTCACATATCACACATTTATACATTACTATAATATTAGGTAATCATAGTTCCCAAGAAAGGATTGTCACCCATCAACTTCATACTAGCCACTCAAATTCATTTCTAGGCCCTGAATGACCAAACTTCCCTACTAATAAGCATTTAGGCACATAAACAAGTAAGACACAAGGATTGAGCAAGATGCTTTCAAACCTACATTTAAAAATGCAGTGGCTCATTATATGTTCCAAGAATAGCTTATAAATCACACTAACTTCTTCAAGGCTTACATTCTTTCTAAAAGTTCCTGAAATACCCATATTGGTAAGAAAGACTTGGCAAGAAACTTTCTTTCATAGGACATGCACATTTGAAAGCTTAAATGTTCGATGCATTACAAGGATATAACCATACTTCATTTAAGATTTCATTTAAACTATACTTGGAATTTCATTCATAAGATATGCACATGAAGCTTTCTTTCTTTTTCTTGAAAACACCTTACTTAGCATCTTGAGACTCATATTCTTTAAAAAGAAATCTTTTTCATATTGATCCTCTAATGACCCTTATAGGATTTTCGAATCTTATTCGAATTGGCCTCTTAATGGCCCTTAAAATCTTTCTTTTTCCTGAAATACTTAAATTGGCGATATGCCAACTGCTTTTCTTACTTATTAGAAAAATACTTTTAGCATAAGATCATCATAATGTGCTGGTTGGAAAAGATCTATTCTTAATCACTAGTGAGACTATCCTCACGCATAAGCTCTTACTCCCAGAATGGCAACATAAACGGACCTACACTCTCGTCAGGGTCTTCTAGTACTATGACTTACTCCCTAGGCTAGGGAATCCCCTGTTCTAGCAGGTTCACTCCCAACTTACATATGTCCCTAAGCACGTTTTCTTAGCCAATTTAAAGCATGTGTCCATAGCGGCTAATAAGTATACTATCCCTCACAGCAAAATCATTTACCATGCAACTCACTCCTTTTTAAAATTCTTTATGCCTTAAAAACTGTAATCATATAGTTAAAAATAGGCCGTCATTCACTAATAGTTACAGCTACTTTTATTTTTAACCACGAAAACCCTCTGTTTCAAAATTTCACCCTCACATACATGATAAAGCTTAAGGACATGAAGGGGAGGGGTTCACACGTAACACATTTAAGCACTTCATAATTTAACTTGGCATAATAACCCACACATGGCCTCGCAATCCACACGATTGCGGTCAATCACAACCTAGGCTCCCTCCTCACACAGCACCGACCACAATGAACCTCAAAAACTCTCTTTAGTTCAACCTCAAGCCATCCAACTACAAACTTGGTTTCAATTTCATAACCATAGCATGTCATCATAAAAGTCATAAAGAAATTTGTAATAGCGACATATAAACTTACCAAGCAAACAGCATCCATCTAGTGGCACATTACGGCATATATAAACATATATAGTTCACTAACTTAAATAAGGCCCTCAACGGCCTGAAATGGACAATAAGGCATAAAGCTAACTGGCATTCATAACTAATAATTAGGGAATAAGCACGCCCATTCTATGTCATTTTCAAAAGCAAATCTAGTCACTTTAAGGATTTTGAGTCTATTTTAATTTAACCAAGGTCATTGGGTCATTTCAAGCATGAATTAACCAAATTAGCAGGCATCGATATAAGGCATTCTTAGGTCATTTCAAAGGTCAGTCTCAAACATGAATCAACTGACTTAACATCCATCGATTCAAAGCATTCTTAGGTTATTTCAAAGGCCATTCTTAAACATAAATTACCAAATTAGCATGCGTTGATTTAAAGCATTCCTTACTCACAAAGTACCCAATTTTCTAATCATATGGTCCCTTTAGCAACCTAGGGTATAACGTTCATGCTACCTTCCAAACAGATTTTGGGCACACCAAAACTGAACTAATAGCAGCTTCTGGCATAACTTCGCTTGTTTCGCAATTCTCTAAATTAATCGATCAGTAAACTACGATTCAACTCAACATACAAGAATCCTGAATCAGCATGATCATTATAATTACCCAATTTCCATTCTAAATTCTCTAAATATTTATAACTAACTTAGATTCAAACATGCATCAACTAACATCAGTAAAATCCATTCGAAATTAGTAATAATTTCAGAGGTGAGAATCACCCTTGTCGAATCCAAGCTAACGACCCATTCTAAGGGCTTTTAGGCTCGATTTGGATGCTTCAAAACCAAGATTTCGACTCACTTGCTGTTGTCACGCCTAACCCACGCAAATAAACCCCAATGTGCCCCAATCTGCTTGCTACTGCAGCTAATTCGAACCCCTCTGCCAGAACGGTTCTGCGCAGTTTCTCTCGCCTTGTTGGTGTGCTACTGCTGGCGCCCGAATTTTGCTCTACTCACTCTCTCTCCTCCGATTGCCCTGCCTTCATGTTCGACCGTCAATGGTGGCAATGGTGGAAGTGCTCAAGCTTTAAAAATTCTAGCCCGTCTCCTCCTGTGCTAGAGGCCCAGCGACGCCACCTCGTGTGGCAACCGCCGTCCAACCTGGTCGTTGTCAGCGGCCTATCTCTGCCCTGGTTCCCCTCTCTATCTCTCTTTCTTGTGTGGTTCGGCAGGGAGGGGGTTGCGGGTACCCAGAAGTAACCCCTCGAAAAGGAAAGGGGCTTCGACCCCATTCGTTCTTTTTCTCTTTTTTTTTGTTTCAAGCTTGTTCATCAACTAAAATCGCTAGTCTATTCTCGTACTTCTTATTCTAAACCCAAATCGATAACGCATTCCTTCGTCGATTATTCGAAACCAAATACGTCAAGCTTTGATTTAATAAACAACGAAACTAACTCTAAGGTTAACAAGCTAATCGTACTCGGGCCCCTACTCGATTTAGTACCCAATAATAATGCTTACTAATGCTTCGTAAAAACCATCGAAGAATTTTCAAAACTGATAATAATAATAATAATAATAATAATAATAATAATAATAATAATAATCTTAAAAAAATTATCACTCTCATGAGCACATCAACAATAATTTAATTCATATAGTTAATAAAAAACAATTTTATAACGTCAAATGGCAAGACAGTCAGCGTCACGTAAAAAACAAAGAACGCCGGTGTTACATTCTTCCCCCCAAAAAGATATTCGTCCTCAAAATTTCAAAACTCAGTTCAGTTGTACATAAGATGTGCACACACTTAACACAATCTATACAAATTGCACTAAAACCTAAAATCTCATTTACAATTAATTGAAACCGAAAAAGGGCATATGGTACCCAGTATCCTATTCGCCAATCCTCTCCAAGCGTCTACTCACTCTATTTAGGCGCCAAGGGCAAATGCATAGAAGAGAGGAAAATGAGTTGCCTTGGAAAACCATATTAAGCTTGTTTTAAAAAGGAACATAGACTTTCAATTATCTAAACTCAATCCGCACAGTAAACAACAACTCCACGTATGTCATCATTAAGAATTGGCATCTAAGGGTATGACAATTGGGTCATGACATCTCAATGTCATACATAGGTAGTTTCTTTCTAAAGCATGAATTCAAATCACCTTTAAGATCAAAACAGTTAACCTGGGAACTTCTGTAACACTAGAGTAGTAACGGCATCACCTAGCATCATGTAGCATAACTTCAGCACAATGGTATCGCATAGAACCAGCAATTCAGTATCCTCAAGCCTAGGAATCATAAGCAACATGAAACCGTCTAATACGCATATCACAAGCAATTTACAAAAGGAACGCATATGCAACTGACATTCCTATGTTTATACATCGATATCAACTAACTTTTAGGCCATTCATTCATGGCAGCCTAGACATGATATGTCCAAGTCATATGAAAGGGGTTAACCAAATCAGGTTCACTCGAAAACATATAGATATTAGATTAATCTAAGGTTAAATCAATTAACTAGAACGCTACCACATCACATTAAAGTAGCAAAGACATCATATTACACCTTATTGACAATGATAGAACTTGAAGTAACACTTGAAATCACGTTGACAACATGTAGGGTCAGCAACAGAGCACTGGGGATTAAGAATCACATGTGACATACACCAACATTACATGTCAATAGGAATAAATTGAAGGAACACGTAATGGTAAGAATATGTGAATGCAAGTTTCTATGGTCTCCTCATCATGCTTTAAATACGTGTACGCAGTTAATCAGCTATAACATGAGATTAAGGAATTCATGGAATGCAAAGAACGACTCAGAGGTCATACCATGCTATGATTCACAAAAGTGAAATCATCTAGGTAATCAAGTCACATGCCAAACCAAACTCAAGTCAAGCAAACGCCAAGAAGTGCAACAACTCATTTATAAAGCACACATAACTGGTCACGAATAACGAACTTAAATTACCATATAAGCTTCCATGGGCTTTAGACTGTATACAATGCTATGGCTATGCTTTAAAACATTTGGGCTCCTAGTAGTACCCCATGAAAAGACATCCGGGCAAGTATACATGAGTACAACTCTCATTTAAAACCTAAGGCCGATGTTATGTGTCGAGGTTTGTCCAAACTGTTTGGAGCTAGTCATCAATCAACTAAAAGGGGGTAAGAATAACGACATTATTGGTCTTACGGATATACATTGAGGTTTCGCAACACATTTGTCTCAAAAGGTAATTGTGGAGGTTTGAGGGACTCCTAATATAGATGAAAAGGTTCTACTTTCTACTATGGGCATTCTGACTTCTAAACTTGGTGTTAATGCTTGAGAAGACGTTGGAAAGGTATAAATCGTTGCTACAGGAGGTAACGAGGTGATGCATGTGGTATAACAATTTCAAAGTCTATCAAGTTCTTCCTTTCATCTTCGTTCTAGCTATGTGGGGGTTGATATAGCCAAGACATTGTCAATCCCATAATAAGAATAGCATTCCATGCCACGATGAGCATAACACCTAACTGACTCGTAAGTAACAGTGGTTATCTGATGGGGAGGCTTGGAAGACTCCCTATATGAATAGCGATCTTGATTAAGGCCTCATCTAAGTATTAATGGCACGTATACGAAAGGCTTGAAATGACACTTAGGCAACAATCAACAAGGCTCTATCACATCACCCACATTGACATACATACATACAAACTTCTCACTTAATTCCTTCAGCAATTTAGAATTCACATAAAAAGGGGTATCGTCTAAAAGAACATTTAGTGAAGAAAAGCAATCTTTTAATCACTTACTAACAACTTGTTATCAACACATCAAGCAACAAATACATCTTGGCATGTAGGTACCCGAAACTTCCACTTACACATCGAAACTTATGTTCATAGAAGGAGGCTCGAACATCGTTGTAAAGCAAGTACAAGTCTCACATGCATCAATAAGGCCTAGCTATATAATTAGAAAGGTCTTTTAGCGCGAAAGAAAAACCTTTACTCACTATTTAGGAAGGTTCTTAACTTTCAAAGTCTCTAGGTTTCAAAAGGAGAGTTTACCTGCTTCTAGCTCTTTCCCTACCAATCATTGAGTACGTGTGCTCACTCCATTATGGGGCCCGAGGAGAAAATCATACTTTAAGGGCAAAAATGAGCTTAGAGTTGAGACTTTTCCAAACATTTGAATTTAAATCAAGTGTACTTTAAACTTTCAATTAAATCAGCAAAGTGTGTATATGAAACAACCATTGTTGGGCCAACACTAAGCTCATTTACGAGCATATAAGTCCTCCGGCCTATGCTCTAGCAAATGGTTCATTCATCTAATCAATGAGCTCACTCAAGTCGTACATAGCTAGCTAAACGCACCAAAGTTCACACAAAAATCACATTTCTACACAAAAGCAGGCATATATCACATCATCATGAATGTGTTCCTAGATAACTATACGAAATGCAAGACTCAGGTCGCGGCCTGTGGTCGTAGGACTTTGCTCTGATACCACCTGTAGCACCCCTAACCCCTAGGATTAGGAGCATTAACAATTTCTTAACCCTACTTAAATTCTGGGGTGAAACGGACAGAGTTCGCCTAAAAATTGACCATTTCCTAGGCTCAAAGCCTTACATTAAATCCCTATAATAAATAGATGTATACAAGGATGCTGAAATAAGCTCAACGGCTACATGCTGGATTTCGTAACTTTACGAGCCAGCCACTCGAAGTATACCAAAGTTCATTAATAAACAAGAAAATAAAAGATACAACTCGACGGATCATACATCCGGAGTACTCGGGTTTACATCCCAAAACATAACTACTTTACCTAGAAAGACAACTAGCTAATCACATGGTTGGCTCACTTGGTCATATAGAGCGACTTATAAACAATATGCATTACATGAACTAGAGTACTTTGTTTACATGCATTTACAACTCTAGGGGTACATTATATTACGTCGTTTAACACATAAGTCCTCTTCTATATGTACACATATATGACACCTTTTCAAGGAAGGGTAAACTTCAATTTTGCATAAGTGAATCAGCTTCTACGTGTAATAATGAAAACATTGGAAAAAGGGGAAATAGTAATGGGATGAGCAACCACACGCTCAGTGAGTATTCCCTGACACCTTAAAACCAAAATAGTTGCAAGCAATAATACCAATAATAGTCACATATCACACATTTCTACATTACTATCATATTAGGTAATCATAGTTCCTAAGAAAGGATTGTCACGCATAAACTTAATGCTAGCCACTCAAGTTCATTTCTAGGCCCTTAAAGACCAAACTTCCCTGCTAACAAGTGTTTAGGCACATAAACAAGTAAGCAACAAGGATTGAGTAAGATGCTTTCAAACGTACATTTGAAAACGCAGTGATTCATGATATGTTCCAAGAATAGTTTATAAATCACACTAACTTCTTCAAGGCTTATATTCTTTCTAAAAGTTCCTGAAATACCCATATTGGTAAGAAAGACTTGGCAAGAAACTTTCTTTTGCAGGATATGCACAGTTCAAAGCCTAAATGTTCGATGCATTACAAGGATATAACCATGCTTCATTTGAAATTTCATTTAAACTATACTTGGAATCTCATTCATAAGATATGCACAGGAGGCCTTCTTTCTTTTTCTTGAAAACACCTTACTTAGCCTCTAGAGGCTCACATTCTTTAAAAAGAATCTTTTTCATATTGGTCCTCTAATGACCCTTATAGGATTTTCGAATCTTATTCGAACTGGCCTCTTAATGGCCCTTAAAATCTTTCTTTTTCCTAAAATACTTAATTTGGTGATATGCCAACTACTGTTCTAACTTATTAGGAAAATACTTTTAGCATAGGATCATCATAATGTACTGGTTGGGTGAGATCGATTCTCAACCACTAGTGAGACTATCCTCACGCATAAGCTCTTAATCCCGGGATGGCAACATAAATGGGCCTACACCCTCGTTAGGGTCTTCTAGGGTCTCCCACTACTGGGACTTACTCCCTAGGCTAGGGATTCCCCTATTCTAGAAGGTTCACTCCCATCTTACATATGTCCCTAAGCAGGTTATCTTAGCCAACTTAAAGCGTATGTCAATAGTGTTTAATAAGTTTACTGTCTCTCACAGCGAAACCATTTACCATACAACTCACTCCTTTTTAAAATTCTTTATGCCTTAAAAACTATAATCGCCTAGTTAAAAATAGGCCGTCATTCGCTAATAGCTACGGCTACTTTTATTTTCAACAACGAAAACCTTTTTCTTCAAAATTTCACCCTCACACACATGATAAATCTTAAGGACATGAAGGGGAGGGGTTCAGACGTAACACATTTAAGCACTTCATAATTCAACTTGGTAGAATAAGCCACACATGGCCTCGCAATCTACATGATTGCAGTCAATCACAACCCAGGCTCCCTCCTCACACAACACAAACCACAATGAACCTCAAAAACTCTCTTTAGTTCAACCTCAACCCATCCAACTACCAACTTGGTTTCAATTTCATAACCATAGCATGTCATCATAAAATTCGTAAAGAAATGAGTAATAGCGACATATAAACTTATCGAGCAAACAGCATCCATCCACTGGCACATTACGGCATATATAAACATATATAATTCATTAACTTAAATAAGGCCCCCAATGGCCCGAAATGAACAACAAGGCATGAAGCGGAATTGCATTCATAACTCATAATTAGGGAATAAGCATGCCCATTCTATGTCATTTTCAAAAGCAAATCTAATCACATTAAGGCTTTCGAGTCTATTTTAGTTTAACCAAGGCCATTACGTCGTTTCAAGGTCATTTCAAGCATGAATTAACCAAATTAACATGCATCGATATAAGGCATTCTTAGGTCATTTCAAAGGCCATTCTCACACATGAATCAACTGACCTAACATGCATCAATTCAAAGCATTCTTAGGTCGTTTCTAAGGCCATTCTTAAACATGAATTAAAAAATTAGCATGCATCAATTTAAAGCATTCCTTACTCACAAAGTACCCAATTTGGTAGTCATATAATCCTTAAACTCTTTTTGCTCTACGAATAACTCAACCACCCGGCTAGCAACCTAAGGCATAACATTCATGCGACCTTCAAAACATATTTTAGGCACACCAAAATTGAACTAACACCAGCTTCTAGCATAACTTCGCTTGTTTCACAAATCTCCAAATTAATCGATCAGTAAACTACGATTCAGCTCAACATGCAAGAATCCCGAATCAGCATTATCACTATAATTGCTCAATTTCCATTCTAAATTCTCTAAATACTGATTACTAACTCAGATTCAGACATGCATCAACTAACATCAATGAAATTCGTTGGAAATTAGGAATAATTTATGAGGCTAGAAACACCCACCTCGAATCCAAGCTAAGAACCTGCTCTAAGGGCTTTTGGACTCGATTTGGATGCTTCAAATCCAAGATTTTGACTCACTTGTTGCTGTCATGCCTAACCCTCACGAATAAACCCCAATCTGCCTACTACTGTCTCTAATTCGAACCCCTCTGCCAGAACAATTCTGCCCAGTTTCTCTCGCCTTGTTGGTGTGCTACTGCAGGTGTCCAAATTTTGCTTTGCTCACTCTCTCTCCTCCAATTGCACTGCCTACATATTCAACCACCAATGGTGGCGGTGGTGGAAGTGCTCAAGCTTTAAAAATTCTAGCTCGTCTCCTCCTACGCTAGATGTCAAGCGACGCCACTGCGTGGGGCAACCGCCACCCAGCCTGGTCATTGTCAGTGGCCTATCTCTGCCTTGGTTCCTCTCGCTCTCTCTCACTCTCTCTCTCTCTCTCTCTGTCTCTCTCTCTCTCTCTCTCTCCCCCTCTCTCTCTCTCTCTTGTGTGGTTCGCCGGGGAAGGGGTCGCAGGTACCCAGAAGTAAAGCCTCCCCTTCGTGCCCTTTCCCCTCCAAAAGGAAAGAGGCTTCGACCCCTTTTGTTCTTTTTCTATTTTATTTTTTTTTTTGTTTCAAGCTTGTTTATCAACTAAAATCGCTAGTCCAATCTTGTACTTCTTATTCTAAACCCAAATCGATAACGCATTCCTTCGTCGATTGTTCGATCCCAAATACGTCAAGGTTCGATTTAATAAACAACGAAACTAATTCTAAGGTTAACAAGCTAATTGTACTCGGGTCCCTACTCGATTTAGGACCTGATAATAATCCTTACTAACGCTTAGTAAAAACCATCGAAGAATTTTCAAAACTGATAATAATAATCATAAAAATAAAAATATTCTTTTTAAAAAAATTATCGCTCACATGCGCACATCAATAATAGTTTAACTCATATAGTTAATAAAATACGATTTTATAACATCAAATGGTAAGACAATCAGTGTAATGTAAAAACCAAAGAACGCTGGTGTTACAACTAGACCGGCCAAAAGTATGCTCCTACGGCAACAAAGAAACCTGCTAGACCACCGAAAGGTCTGTTGATCCAGCGAAAGGATAAGAACCCGTTAGCTCTAGGAACAATTGTAAATCATTAGGCCAATGTCTTGGCAAAACTTGTTGGATGCCAAATCTCAGAACCCTCAGCGATCAAGTTCAGATTTCTAACATTGGCCACCGTCGCAGTGAAAGTTGGCGGGCGACAAGTCTTAAAGCCCTTAGCTACTAAGCTTGGATTTCTAACATTGACCACCATGACAGCGAAAGTTGGTAGGCACAAAGTCTCACAACCCTCAATGGCTAGGATTGGTTTTCTAAAATCAACCACCGTCACAGCAAAAGTTTACGAGCCCCAAGTTTCAGGACCCTCACCAGTCAGACTTGGATTCTACATCATCAGTTACCATCATGGTGAACAAATCTCAGGACCCTTAGCATCCAAGTTTGGATTTCTAACATCGTCCACCATCATGGTGAAAGTTCTCAGGTGCCAAGTCTCAGGACCTTCAACGGCCAGGCTTGGATTCTACATCATCAACCACTATCATGGTGAAAGTTGGCAGAAGCCAAGTCTGAGGACCCTTAGTTGTCAGGCTTGGATTTCTAACATCGGCCATCGTCATGGTGAAATATGGCGGCCACTAAGTCTAAGGACCCTCAGCAGCCAGGCTTGGATTCTACATTAAGCAGGCGCCAAGCCTGAGGACCTTCAACGACCAAGCTTGGAATTTTAACATCGGCCACTGTTATGGCGAAATTTGGCGGGTGTCAAGTCTCAGGACCTTTAGTGGCCAGGCTTGGATTCTATCCTCACAGCTAGACAAACAGCTACAAGTGAACACCATTACTTTGACCTTCGCCTTATCCAAGCTCAACCAAAGTGGGGGCTAACTGTGGACACCTAAAAATGGCATCTTATTTTTAACTTCCCAATGATGAAATAATACCTTAAATTGTATACTTGGGGGCCTAATAGTGTAATCCTTGAATTCAAGTTCAAAGGACTAATAAAGCCCAAAACGGCTAAATAGGCCCAAATTGATGATGTGTTGCGTCCAATTCATATATACATTAGGGAGTATAAAATTATTAAGTTTAGGTATCAAAATTCTTCATTGAATGAACTTTCTAATGACATATTATGCACCAAAGTCTGATAACCAACGAAAAAGATATAAGTCAAATATTTAAACTTATGCTGAAAATGAATCCTATTTAGTATTTTGCTTATATCTTGGCCCGCACATATCTAAACATTATGAAATTAATTTTATTAGAAATTAGACTCAATAATATTTAAAGGTAAAAAAGAATCACTTAAAACAGAGGTCGAACGTGAAAGTTATGGCCAAAACAAATTAAGTTGTTTGCGGGCCCAGCCTAGGAACCTAACCAGGTTCCTACTTGATACGACTAGACCAGATCAAGAGTTGGGGTAGGTCCTCTGGCTGTGAACCAAGATGAGCTCCATAATTTTCTCCGAGTCCTTTTCTGCCTGAACAGAATTAATTAACTAGAATTCCAAATTGATTAGTTTACCGCGACTAATTAGTCAGAATCCAAGTTGAATTAGTGTACCTATTAGGATTAACCTTAGTGGAATCAGGATTAGGTCTCTTTCTCCAAATTGATTCAGACTATTCCCTTAACTACTATAAATAGGCGACTACCCCTAAGTATGTTTTATGGAGGTGCTTAGAGAAGAAATGCATGCCAGCTGCTTATATTTATGCTATTAAAGATATGAATGAGGGAGCAAGGAAAAGATTCGGGACCTTAGGTGGGATATAGAGGACTCCCCTATAGACATTGGACTTCAGGGTCAGCACTGAGACCTTTTCGTTTTACTATAGTTACGGACAAACTCAATAGAGGGATTCAAGATGAGGTACCATGGTGCATGA
The DNA here is from genome assembly GCA_017589665.1 of Selenicereus undatus. NCBI lineage: Eukaryota > Viridiplantae > Streptophyta > Magnoliopsida > Caryophyllales > Cactaceae > Selenicereus > Selenicereus undatus. The sequence continues at coordinate 64,076,080 of JACYFF010031958.1, forward strand.
TATTTGTGACGACATAGTCCTTACCGATGAGCCTAGGGAGGGGGTTAATAACAAGTTGGAGCAATTGAGAGATACCGTAAAGGCTAAAGGTTTTTAATTGAGTAAGTCAAAGGCTCAGTACTTAAAATGTCCATTTAATGAAGACGAAATGGCCATTAGAGTTGTGACTATACCTAGGGTTGAAAAGTTAAGATATTTGGGATTAATCATTCAAGAAAGATGGGATATTGATGAAAACATTAACCACCAATTTAATGGAAAAAATGGAAGAATGCTTCAAGGGTGTTGTGCAATAAGCAGACCTCACTAAGATTGAAGAGGAAGCTTTATCATATGGTGGTTAGACCAACATTATTATAAGGTATCGAGTGTTGGCCTATCAAGAAGTCTCTGGTTCAGAGGATGGGGGTTGGAGAGATAAGGACGATTTGTTAGATGTGTGGCCACACAAGCTTGGATAGGATTAGAGATGCAGTAGTCAGAGACAAAGTATGAGTGACACCTATAGTGGATAAGACGAGAGAAACTAAACTTTGATCATTTGGTCATATAAATAGGAGCATGGATGCACTTGTAAGGAGGTTGATCGATCTTCCGAGGTATAGAAGGGGTTGAGGTAGACTAAGGAAGTTGCAGCGAAGTAATTAGATAAGATTTGATGACTTTAGGATTAATGGAGGACGTGGGTCAGGATAAAAAATTGTGGAGGAACAGGATTAAGGTGGCACACTTAAGGTAACTTGTTACTTGCCCTTTCCTCGGTTCTATTGACTCTTAAAGTGTTTGTGCTTGGATCTGGCTATTGTTTACTGTGCATTGCCAGTTTTTTGTGTATGCTTGTATGGTTATTATGCAACTTATTGTTATTTGTGGCTCAATGCATTTATTTTTATTATCTACGTATTTATGTATCTATTTTTTTCATCAAAGGATTTTCAACTATAAAATGTTTTCTCAAACCTTTTTTGTTGGTCTATCAGAATTGACCTCTCTGTGAGTAATGATACCTGTAACAATAAGACCTCTTGCATCTGAACTCCCTAGACCCAGCGCAACCGGGACCTACACTGGGAGGAGTTGTTATTGTTGTATCCTCCAATGAGTACTCTTGTTGTAATTTGAAGTGGGCTCTCTTTACAAATTGGTGTTGAATGTTTTATTAGCATCTTAACATTTGAAACTTTCTCAAGCTTATTCTAATTTATTATCTTTATTCTAGTTTAATAGGATGCGCATATAGTGCAATTGTCCCTTTGCTTGGAATGGACAATTTTGCATGGTGAAAAATATTTTATTATTATTCTAAACTCCCTTTCATAAAATCTTGGCTTCGCCACTATATTTCACCACATAAACATGATAGTGTTAAGCAATAATCTTTCTACTTTGGATGTATTTGACTTGGTTAAATTACATAATTGAACTCTCCTCCTTTAAGTTTTGAACGTATCAAATATGTTAATGTACATCAACATAACCTGTAGTACATGTCAAAATTGTTGCCAAACATACAACTTAAATATTTCTACCTTTGTTATACATCAACATAACTTCCAAGTGCAAATCTCAAATATTCTACTTCAGGCAAAGCCACTCAACATGAAATTTACTTTTGGCTATCAAATCAAATGGCAGTTGGTGAATGCTAATAGCGAAACACAATTTTTAAACGGAAAACTAATTTTACAACCATGCACAAATAAATAGGCATGTATTAAATTAATTAAAAATCATACTGTTGCTATTAAGCCCAGTCTCACTTCAAAATAAATTACAATAGGAAAATAAAATAGATAGTGTATTATGTTTTAGTTATATTTGAGAAGGGTTAAACAACAAAATGTATGTTCACCTGGCAAAGTTGTACATAAACTGATCCTAAAGTCACATTTAAAAGCAACACCAAAAAAAAAAAATTGAGATAGGTTGTTTCCAAGTAACCTCTCCATTAGATAATAACAAATGTAAACATTAAATAGATAATAGGGTAAATTACTATGATTGATCAACTCAATCCACTGGCTCTTTTATTTTCTTTGCGTGGATAACTTATACACTTTGAGGTATACAAACTCAAGTAATATATTTTAATTCACAAACATATCAGAGAAGGTAATGAAATCACTTTATTATAAAAGAGTAACTAAGTCTCACATTCATGCCTCGTATGATATAGTTATGGAATGTTCCTATCATCACTGAATTTACAAATTAAATTTATGATGCCAAATTACATAAGGGACTTTGCTTTTTCTTTTATATGATAAAAATTTCAGCACATTTAACTTGCAACATCTCATTGTGATGCTAAAATAAATTAACAAAAGAAACTTGGGCAACACTGGAAGAAATCAAGCAACATAAATCCCAGAAAGTGGACACAATTCCCTTCTCCAAAAAAGAAAAAAAAATACAAAACGAAGTAAAAAGTGGTCAATTTACTTCTTAAACTGATCATGGAGAAGAAAACACTAGAGTTAAAAACCATTAGCTATCCACTATACGGAATAAATGAATCAGAATTCTCAAATTAAAATTTTTTGCTACTAACTAAAGGCATAAGTTAAACCACAATACATACTTTGAGATTAGTGTGTCTTAGGTCCTTCAATAGAGTTTGAGTTCTCCTTATTTGCTTTCCTCTCAGCAACTCCAATGATCAAATCCACAATGTTCAAAACCCACATGAAAATTTCACCATATTTTTCCTTTTAAAACATTAGTGAAAGCTATAGTATTGGATAACATAATTAAAAGGTAGTAGAATTGGTAGCCAACAAGTAGGTAGTGGAAGAAAGAGGCCATTACTTAAGGGTGAGAAGAAAGAGAGAAATGAAAGTATGATCTTTTGCTTGTTAATAGCAACCTCAATAAGGCCAAAAATGAGGAATGAATGATGGTATTGTATAGAAAACTAATCTGACAAGCATAACCACAAACAAAACAAGAAAATTTGAAAAAAAAATAAAAAAGAAACATTGAAGAAATGTTTTTTGGATATAATGGCAACAACTAGCTTTCTTTTCATAGCTTCTCCTTGTCATACATAAGAGGATTAGAAGGCCCTTATAAGCTTTCTATCACTCCTTTGTTTGGGGGCTTGTTGAATTCTTTTGGGCTTAGTTTCGTTAGTTTTGTGGGGTGAGGGTAACCATCACATGCGCACACATGCTACCCGCATGCCCAGTTCGAGTCGGACTGTGCTGCTATTGTTTGCTAATTTTTTGGAGAAAAATTCTTTTATTTTTTGTCCATTGGCATAACAGTCAATGATTATGTGCAGATCTTTCTCCTTGGTTTCCTTAGTAATGACTAATGGATGCAGTCAAGGGTTACCCCTGATTTTTAGCCATAATATCCATGTTTAGTAGATTTTCCTCACCCTTCAATATCTATTTTTCCCCCATAAGTCCCAGCCTTGTTGGAGCTGCTAGACACACAGAAAAACATTCTTCCTTTCCCCCATTCTTCCTCTACTATTCTCTCCTCCAGTACTATGGGCAATTACAGCTTTGCATATTCCAAGCTTCTAACTGTGAGTACATGCATCCAAAGCTCACTATGTAAACGTTAGGAAGCAATTGGCTGCTTTAATTTGCACCCTGGTTGAGCTGAAATCGCTTTCAAGGCAATGGTCCTCCATGGCACAGCTTTCTCACACAATTCTCTATCATTAATTTCCTTTATATTTTCTACAATTTTAAAGTGATTTCCTATCATGTGCAAATCGATGGCTCTCACTACTACAAAGCCCTCCCAAACCTCTCAAAATTCAAACCTTTAGATGGAATAAACTATAGATTGCCGCCAAAAACTTCTAATTTTCTTTGTAAAATTAGAAGTCAACTATGTGCAGCTCCCCAACCAAACTGACAAGAACAATGCATTTGAAACCATTGCTGCTTCTTCTGACAGAACTAACATAGACAAAGCCAAACCTGTTGATGAGGCAACCATGAAAAAATTTGAGAAAGATAATAAAACGGTCATGGGGTATCTACATAACCATATGACTAACCCGTACTCGATTTTTTTTTCACCTTCAAATATGTCAAGATCATATGGGAGAAACTAGAGGTCAAGTGCAGAGTTGATGAACCTAGAAAGAAGAAGTGTGTGGTTCATGAATGGCTACAATTCCAGATTACTGATGACAAGCCAATCATGGACTAGGTTCATGCCCATGAGAACCTTTGTGCTGAAATTTTGAACGAGAACATGAAGATGTGCGAGATATTATAGGCTAATGTGCTTATCGAAAAACTTCCACCATTCTATAGTGATTACAGGCATCAACTAAAACATAAGAAGAAAGGTCTCATCCTGTAGGAATTGAAGAAGCTAATTGTCTCATAGAAAAGACGAATTCCCTTTCTTTAAATTCATCCAAAGTTAACTGAGTTGAATCTCTTTTGCCTACATATAAAGACAGTTTTAAAGACAAAGATAAGAAGAACCAAACGCCGAGCCACCCTAGGCAGGAGAATAAGTCTAGCAACAAGATCTGGAAACCAAAGGGGTTGTGTTATGTTTACGATAACCCAGGGCATAAAGTGTACCAGCGCCCACTTCGCAAAGGGTAGTCCCAAACATATTAGAAGCCTATCGACTAACCTGTAGCCCATACCAGCCTTGCTGAGGACATTGAAATCATTTATGTTGTGGTCGAAAAGGCAAACTTGGTGGCAAACAACACTAGATGGATCTACAGCACTGGAGCTTCAAGTCACATATATGCTAACAAAGAACTTTTGCAATACTTTGAAGATGTTACAAACAGTGAATGCATCTACACGAGAAACTCTACGACTGCTAGAGTTATGGATAAAGGGATGATTCTTTTCAAACTTACTTCTGGCAAACTACTGTATTTGAGCAATGTGTCGTATATGCCTTCCCTTCGTAGAAACTTAGCTTCTGGTATATTTCTCAATGAAGTCGGATTAAAAATTGTTATTACATAGATAAAGTAGTATTTTTCATGATGGGGCCTTTGTTGGGAAGGGATACCTGAATAGGAGTTTTTTTGCACTTGATCTTGCTTCTGAGAACATGAATAGAAATGCTTATAGTTCTACTTATATTGCTAAGTCTGTTCATTTGTGGCATGGTAGACTAGGCTAGGTTAATTTTGCTTCCATAAAACAACCCAAAAACCTATGCTTAACTCTTGCTATGAATGTTGACAATTTTTCTAAGTGTCCTGTGTGCGTAGAAGCAAAAAGATGCATAAAACCTTTCAAACCTGTCACTAGTGCAAAAATAGAATTGCTAGAACTAGTGCATTCAAACCCAGCAAACCCAAAAAACACAATCAGCAAAGCGGGAAAAAGGTATTACATCACCTTTGTAGATGACTGCACTAGATATACCAAAGTATGCCTTCTTAGGTCGAAAAGTGACACTGAATAAATGTTTTTGAAATACATGTCAAAGGTGAAAAACCAACTGGACTTCAAAATCAAGAAACTCATAACCGATGAGGGAGGCGGATATGAGACTAACTCTTTGACAACGTTTTGTGAGAAAAATAGTCTCATACATGAGGTTAGTGCACCCCATACACCCCAACAGAATGGGACAATCAAATGTAAAACCAAAACCCTCAAAGAAATGATGAATGTCATGCTTTTGATCTTGCGACTTTCTAAAAACATGTGGGAGGAAAGATATTTTATCTAACATTATGGAAAGGTTATACCCCTAACTTGAGTTTCTTAAGGGTGCGGGGGTTTTTGGCTAAAGTTCCCGTGCTTGAACCCAAATGGGAAAATATCGATCCTAAGACCTTTGATCCTACATTTGTTGGTTATGCCCGAAATAACGCTACATATAGATTCGTGTCATTGAATGACCTCTTTATTTGTGAGTCTAGGTATGTAGAATTCTTTAAGCATGTTTTTCCTTTGAAAAAGAATAACTTTACTACTATGCATTAAATCATACCTATGCATTACAATGTGAGCATTTCTTGCTTAAATATACTGTTAAAAGACTCAGTTAATAAACGTGGGAGGAGTAACATACGTAGAGTTGGGACTAGTCTTGGTCGTGACTTTCTTACTACCTTATTGATTAAAGATCTTATTGTTAATTTCTTAACTGATGAACCAAAGTCTACTTTCTTTATTGAAAAAGATCCAAAAACTTATTCAGAGACCATGAGATCCTTAGATGCTAGTTTTTAGAAAGAAGTCATTAAAAATGGGTTAGACTCAATAGTGTTACATCAAACTTTGCAATTGGTCGACTTACCTAAGGGTTTTAGACCTATAGTAGTAAATGGATCCTCAAGAAGAAGCTAACACCCGATGGTTACAATAGATAAATACAAAGCCAAACTAGAGATTAGAGGATTTGACAAGAAGAAGGAATTAACTACTTTGACGCTTATTCTCCTATGACTAAAATTGCAACCATTTGAAGCCTAGTTGCCTTAGCTGTTATCCATGGTCATATAGTACATCAAATGGATGTGAAAACACCATTCCTTATTGGTGACTTAGAGGAAGAAATTTACATGTCTTGGCCTTAGGGATGTATGGTTCCTGGGTAGGGGAGTAAAGTTTTTTCAGCTTTCAAAGTCCCTTTATAGCCTTAAACAGGACCCTAAATAGTTGTATGAAAAGTTTGACAGCACAATATTACAACATGGTTTTACTATGAACACCTTTGATTCTTGTATCTTCTCAAAATTGATTGGTTTAGATTGTGTGATAATATGTCTATATGTCGACGATATTTTTATCTTTGGTACTAATGTGCATCTTGTTAATGAGATTGAAAAGTTATTATCTTCTTGTTTTGAAGTGAAGGACATAGGAGAAGCAAATGTGTTCCTGGGGACTAAGATTAGAAAGACAAATGATGGTTTTCCATTATGTCAGTGTCATTATGTTGAGAAAATGTTAAAGAAATTTAACTGCTTTGATGTGACTCCTATGAGAACTCCTTATGATCCTAACATACACCTTAAAAAGAACAAGGGGTCTAATGTTTCATAAACTGAGTATGCCAAAATCATAGGACGTGTAACATTTCTTATGCGCTATGCTCGACTTAACAGCTGACATTGCTAATGCTATTAGTAGGTTGAGCTATTATATCCATAACCCCGGTAAAGAGCATTAAGATGCATTGTTTCAATTGCTTAAATACTTGAGAGGTAATATGGATTGGTGTTTGCATTTTAATAAGCTTCCTGTTGTGTTAGAATGATTTGTGATGCAAACTGGGCCTCTAATAATAATGAAGTTGCTTCTACCAGTAGTTATGTGTTTACATTAGGCGGAGGAGCTATCTCGTGAAAGTACGCCAAATAGACTTGTATATTCGCTCTATCATAGAAGCCGACTTTGTTGCTCTTGAGTGGATAGGTCAAGAAGCAAAATGGCTTAACAATCTACTAGCAAATAAGCCACTTTGGGGGAGGCAGCCTATAGCTATTTCCCTTCACTGTGAATCATAGGCAGCAATTGAAATCACACACAATAGTGTGTATAATGGAAACATATTTGCATTAGACATAGCACGGTGAAAGACTTGCTAAAACATGGTGTAGTTTCCTTAGAATACGTGAAATTCTAAAGAAATTTAGTGGGTCCAATAACTAACGGCATGACCAAGTGAGTCATCCTTGAGAGGTCAAGGGGGTTGGGACTGAAGCCCGCGGATTGAGGTAGGATGGTGGATACCCACTTGTAGTCAAATGAAGACATATTAGCCTCAATATGCACTATATCTCCATCCCTATAGCGTATAGTAGTGCTTCTAAGAGGTTGACCTCTTATCCTCTCAATAGATCCATAGCCTGTTTGGGCGGTGCAATTTAGACGTCCTTGATGGATTCACCACTTGATATATGTCAGGTTGAGGCATCATGCTTTTATAATACAATACCTGTGTTTATAGTGGTCCCTGCTAAGATGAAATTGATCAAATTACCCATGTGAGTGTAAAGGTTTGGCTGCCATCTATGAGAGACTCTATGTTGTCTCTCTAGAGCATTCATGTGACTTGATGTGTGCACATTACCATAAAAGGTGCAAGTTACTTATTGCAGAATATGCAGTGACCATGAGGGGTGATATGTGTGTTGAAGGCCTCAACCAGGTTCTATCAAGTTCAAGATTCATTCACTTAAAAGAGTCGATCGTTGCCCTACTTCACTATGCATCACTTCAATCAAAAGACATTGATGCTTAAGTGTCTAACCCCGCCTTTGACCAAATCTTTCCTTTACTAGCCTGTATCCCATTAATGGGGGATTGTTGGATATAATGGCAACAACTAGTTCATAGCTTCTTCTTGTCCCATATAATAGGATTACAAGCCCCTTGTGGGTTTTTATCACTCCTTTTTCTTAGGCGTATCGTATTCCTTTGGGCTTGGTTTTATCAGTATTGTGAGGTGAGGGTTGACCGCCACACACGTGCCTCACCGACCCTCCTGCCTAGTTCGATCCAGGCTGGGTATGGTGCGACCGTGGGCTATAGGCTATGGGATTATCTTGTCTACTAATTTTTTAGAGAAAAATTCTTTTTTTTTTCCGTTGGTGTAACAGTCAACGAATGCGTGCGGCTTTTTTCTACTCATTTTTCTGTAACAGCTAGTGGATACAATCAATTGTTATCCCTAATCTTCAACTATAATATTGCTGTTTAGCAAATTTTCCTCACCCTCCAATGGGAATTTTTTCCCCCCATAAATACCAACCTTCCTGAAGCTACTAAACGCATGAAAAAACATTCTTCCGTTCCTCTCTTATTGCTCTACTATTCTCTCCTCAGTACCCTGGGCATTTACAGTCTTACGTATTTCAAGCTTCTAGCTGCGAGTATACGGGCTCAAAGGCTAACGGTGTAAACCTTGGGCAGCAATCGGCCACTTTGATTTGCATGTTGGTCGAGCTAAAATCGCTTTCAAGGATGTGGTTCTCCACAGGACACTTGTCTTGCTCACTTTCACTACCATTGATTTTCCTTATATTTTCTGCAATTTGAAAGCAATTTCCTAACATCTACAAATCAATAGCTCTCACTATTAATAAAGCCCTCATAAACCTTTCAAAACTCAAGCCTTTGGATAGAACCAAGTGTAGAAGTTGGTTCCAAAAACTTATAATTTTCTTTGAACAATTTAAAGTTGACTATGTGTTATTCTTCAACCTATCCAAAGAGAATAATGCATCTAAAGCCACTACTGCTTCTGCTAACGGAGCTAACAAGGACAAAACCAAACCTGTTGATGAAGCAACAATGAAAAAGTTGAATAAAGACAATAAAATAACCAGGGGGCATCTGTTGAAACATGTGACTAATCTCTGTTCAATTTGCTTGTCACCTTCAAATCTACAAATATCATATGCGAGAAATTGGAGATCAAGTATGGAGCTGAGGATAACATAAAGAAGTACGTGGTCAATGAATGGCTGTAGTTCCATATTACTGATGACAAACCATTCATGGAGCAAGTTCATGCCTATGAGAACTTCTGTTGATAATTTAAACAGGAATATGAAGATGTGTGACATACTGTAGGCTAAAGTACTTATTGAAAAATTTCTGTTGTCCTGAAGTGATTATGGGAATCAACTAAAAAATAAGAAGAAAGATATTACCCTGATGGAACTGATTAGCCACGTTAAAACTGAAGAAGCTATTTGTCTCAAAGATAAGAAGGATTTCCTTTCTTTAAATTCTTCTAAAGATAATTTAGTTGAATATGCTATGCCTTCACATAGAGACAGGTTTAAAGGCAAAGGTAAGAAGTACCAACAGCCAAGCCATCCTAGGAAGCATAACAAGTCTAGCAACAAGATCCAAAAACTAAAGAGATTGTGCCATGTTTACGGTAAGTCGAGGCACAAAGTGTACCAATGCCCACTTCGCAAAGGGAAAGTCCTAGACAAACTAAAAACCTGTCAAACCATATGCAACCCATACCAACCTTGCTGATGACACCGAAATTATCTTTGCTATGGTCAAAGAGGCAAATATGGTGGCAAACAGTGCTTAATAGATCTAGGGCACTGAAGCTCCAGCTACTTTTGCGCTAACAAAGAACTTATGTCGGACTATGAAGATGCTGTAGATAGTGAATGTGTCCACATGAGAAACTCTATGACCATTGGAGTTACAGGTAACAAAAAGATTCTTCTTGAATTTACTTTTGGAAAATTATTGTCTTTGAGCAATGTTTTGTATGTGCATTCCCTTTATAAAAACTTATTTTCTGGTACACTTCTCAACAAAGCCAAACTGAAAACAATTTTTATAGATGAAAAAGTAGTTATTTCTTATAATGGGGTCTTTGTCAAGAAGGGATACTTGAATGAGAGTTTATTGGTACAAAATCTTCTTTCAGAGACTACAAATGGAAATGTTTCTAGTTCTAGTTATATTGTTGTGTCTGTTAATTTGTTGCATGAATGGTAGGCTAGGCCGTGTTAATTTTGCTTTTATAAAACAACTCAAAAATCTATGCTTAATTCTTACAGTGAATGTTTATAATTTTTCTATGTGTCCTATGTGCATAGTGGCAAAATATACCAAAAAACTTTCAAATCTATCACTAATAGAAACAAAACTAATGGAATTAGTGTATTCAAATCTAGCAGACTTCAAAAAGATAGTCAACAAAGGGAGAAAAAGGTATTACATCACCTTTACAAATGACTAATCTAGATATACTGAAGTATACCTTCATAGATCAAACAGTGAGTCTGAGGAAATGTTTTTGAAATACATGGCAGAGGTGAAAAACCAACTGGACCAAAATTAAGAGTCTTAGAACCAATAACAGTGATGGACATGGGATTAACTCTATGGCAACCTTTTGTGAGAAAAATGGCATTATACATGAGGTTAGTGCACCCTGTATACCCCAACAGAATTGGATTGTCGAAGGCAAAAATAGAACCCTTAAAGAAATGATCAATTTCATGCTTTTGAGTTGGGGAATTTTTTGATAACATATAGGGGGAAGCTGTTTTATCTACCTGCCATTTTCTTAATAAAGGACCTCATAAGAAGTTAGACCAGACCCCATATGAACTAGGAAAAGGCTACTCCCCTAACTTGAGTTTCTTAAGGGTGTGGGGGTGTTCAGCTAAAGTTCCTCTAACTGAACTCAAATGGAAAAGCATTGATCTTAAAACCTTCGATCTTGTGTTTATTGGTTATGCCCAAAATAGTGTTGCATACAGATTCATGTTATTAAATAACTTTGCTATTTGTAAGTCTAAGGATCCAAACTTCTTTAAGCATATTTTTCCTTTAAAAAATAATGTCTCCACTATTATCCATCAAAACCATATCTTCTCATGACAATGTGAGTATGGTTGCTTCCACTTCTGTTGCTAGAGACTCAATTGATGAACCTAGGAGGAGTAAGAGACACAAAGTTGAGATTAGTTTTGGTCCTCGCTTTTTATTAAAGATTTTGATGCTATATCTTGACTGATGAACTTGGGTTTGCATTATTTATTGAAGAAGATCCAAAAACTTATGCAGAGGCTATGAGATCCATAAAGTTTCTGGAAAGAAGCCATTAAAAGTGAGTTAAACTCTATAATGTCAAATCAAACTTGGCAATTGGTCGACTTATCTAAGGGTTGTAAACCTATTAATAATAAAAGGATCTTCAAGAAGAAGTGAAGACCCGATGGTTCAATAGATAAATACAAAGCCAGACTAGTAATTAGAAGATTTGACTAGAAGAAGGGAATTGACTACTTTGACACTTATTTTCATGCAGCTAAAATTGTCACCATTAGAACTCTAGTCGCCTTAGCTGTTATCTATGGACTTGTTATACATCAAATGGACATGAAAGCAGCATTCCTTAATCGTGACCTAGAGGAAGAGATTTACCTGTCTCAACTTGAGTGACGTATGGTTCCTGGGTAGGAAAATAATGTTTTTAAAGGTTAAAATCACTTTATGGCCTTAAACGGGCCCCTAAACAGCAGTATCAAAAGCTTGACAACATAGTGGCACAACATGGTTTTACTATGAACACCTTGGATTCTTATGTCTATTCAAAATTGATTGGTTCAGGTTGTGTGATAATATTCCTACGTGTTGATGAGATGTTGATCTTTATTACTGATGTACATGTTGTTAATGAGACTAAAAAGTTGTCATCTTCTCATTTTAAAATGAATGACATTGTAAAAGCAAACTTGATCTTGGGGATCAAGATTAGAAAGACAAATGATGATTTTTTTTATGTGTTGTCCTCATTATGTTGAGAAAATGTTAAAGAAATTTAACTGTTTTGATGTGACTCCTATAAGAATTGCTTATGATCCTAGCATACAACTTGAAAGGAATAAGGGGTCTAATGTTTCCCAAACTAAGGATGCTTAAATGGTAGCACATGTGATGCTTTAAATGGACTATAATCGATCTAGCATTGCTTACATTGTTAGTAGGTTGAGTCGTTGTATCCATAACCCTAGTAAAGAGCATTGGGACGTATTGTTTCGATAGCTTAAGTACATAAGAGATACTATGAACTGGTGTTCACATTTTAAGAAGTTCCCTGCTGTATTACAATGATTTTGGGTCTCTAATAATGATGAAGTTAGGTCTACTAGTGATTATGTTTACCTTAGGTAGAGGAGATATTTAGTAGAATTCTGCTAAGCAGACTTGTATAGATCGCTTTGCCATGGAAGCTGAATATATAGGTCTTAAGTTGGTAGGTTAAGAAGTAGAATGGCTAAAAAATCTACTAGCATATATGCCACTGGGGGGGAGATAGCCTACGGATATTTCCCTTCACTATGACTCACAAACAGGAATCGACGTCACACTTAACAACACGTTAATGGAAAAAAGAGACACATTCACATGAGACACAGTGCAGTGAACAGTTGCTTAAATATGGTGTCGTTTTCTTGGAATGCTTGAGATCTAAGAGAAATTTAACGAATCCACTAACTAAGGGCTTGACCAGGCGAGTCACTCGCTAGACGTAGAGGGGGATGGGGCTGGAGCCCATAGATGTAGGTAGTGTGGTGGACACCACTTGTGGTCAACCAAAGCCATGCTAGCCTCAATATGCACTACATCTCCATCCCTATGGCATACGGTAGTGCTTCTAAGAGGTTGAGCTCTTAGGCTCTTAATGGAACCATGGCCTGTTGGGGCAATGCTATTGAGATGCAGTTAATGGATTCAATGCAGACATATGTGAGATTAAGCGGCATCATGCTCTTACTAATTTCATACCCATGTTTATGGTAGTACATGTTGAGATGCACTTGAAAGAATTACCTACATAAGTGTGAAGGTTTGGTTGCCTTCTATGAGAGACTCCGGGCTATATCTCTAGAGCCCTTATGAGACTCGAGAAGTACCTACAAGACCTAAGATATGGGCATGGCCTTAAAAGGTGTAAGTTAGCTTTCGTGGAATACGTCATGACCATAAGGCGTGATATGTGCAGTGGGGTCTCAACCAGGTTCTGTAAAGTTCAAGATTCGTTCACTCTAAAGATCTGGTTGTTGCCCTACTTCACTACGTGTCAATTCAATTGAAAGATATAATGCTTAAGCATCTAACCGTTCCTTTTCCTGGATCCTTTATTCGCTAGTCTGTATCCCATTAGTGGGGGATTGTTGGATAAAATGGCAACAATAAGCTTTCCTTTCATAGCTTTCCCTAGTCCCACATAGGTGGATTGGAAGCCCCTTATGAGTTTTCTATTACTTCATTTTCCTTAGGCTTCTTGAATTTGTTTGGGCTTGGTTTTGTTAGTGTCGTCAAGTGAGGGTTGGCCACCACATGCGTTTTCCCCTGTAAATACTCTTAATTTTGGTTTGTTGGCATAATGGTCAACGATTGTGTGCGGATTTTTTTCCTCATTTTCCTTAGTAAAGGCTAGTAAATGCAGTCAATGGTTATCCCTAATCATCAACCATAATATCTCCATCCAGTGCATTTTCTCACCCTCCAAGAGCAATTTTCCCCTGTAAATACAAGCCTTGCTGAAGCTACTAGTACACCTGATCAAATTAAGGGTCGGGTCGGATCACGAGGGTTAGTAGGTAGGATTTTCTCGATCGTAACCCAACCAAACCCCTGACCCTAAGCTTGACCCTCGGGTACCCTGTGGGTACCCTCGGGTCATCATGTTAGACCCAACTCTCAAACCTTCCCTATATAGAAAATGAGATTTTTTTTCACTAAGTCTCCTTTTTGTTATAAAGTTCAACATTAAACACCATACAAAACAAATGGTCAAATGATAATATGACGTTCCAACAAAACATATTGTAATTACAAACACTCTAATATGTAATTTAGTGATTAAAACGATTAGTCCACTAAAATGACTACTCCAAACATTAGAGAAGGAGCGTTAGAAGGTTATGAGCCAGTAGCATTTGGAGAAGTGAATGGGTAGAGGTTAAGAGGAGATACGAAAGTGAAAGCGAAAAAGTTTTGAATAAATGAAACTGAAAGTATCTTGTTTTATTTTAAATTTAATTTCTTTTTTTAAAAAGTAGAGTCTATAGATCAGGCCAAAGGGTCAAAACCTTTACTCGAACCCGAACCTCATCATAGTCGGGTATTCTTAATTTGAGAATTGGGGCAGGTCAAAGACCTAAAAAAAAAAAACTTGACCATGACCCTAATTTTGAGGGTCAGGTCTAGGCGTCTCGGGCGAGGCCCCGACCTATTGATCAGGTCCAGCTGCTAGACACAACAAAAAAAAATAATCTTTCGTTCTTCTCTTATTCCTTTACTATTCTCTCCTCTAGTACTCTTGGCAATTGCAATCTTGGCTATTCCAAGCTTCTAACTGTGAGTGCATACGTTCAAAGGCTCGGTGTGTCAACCTTAGGGAGGGATTAGTTGTTTTGATTTGTACCCTGATCGAGCTAAATTCGCTTTCAAGGAAGTGATTCTCCACAGAACAACTCTCTTGCTTATTTCTCTTCCATTAATTTCCCTTATATTTCCTAAAATTTGAAAGTGATTTCGTATCATCCGCAAATCAGTTGCACTCATTGTTAACAAAGCCTTCCCATATCTCTCAAAACTTGAACCTCTGGACAGAACCAAATATAGATGTTGGTCCTAAAAACTTCTAATTTTCCTTAAACAATAGAAGTTGACCATGTGTTGTTCTCTAACCTAACAGTAGAAAATAATGGTGCTAAAACTGCTTTTGCTTTTGTTGACGAAGCTAAAAAAGACAAAGCAAACCTATTGATAAGGCAACCATGAAAAAAATTTGAGAAAGACAATAAAATGGTCAGGGGGCATCTATATAACTTATATGACTAACCCCTACTCAATTTTTTATCACCTTTAAATCAATCATGATCATATGGAAGAAACTAAACGTCAAGTATAGAGATGATGATGCTATAAAGGTGAAATACGTGGTTCATGAGCGGCCACAGTTCTAAATTACTTATTACAAGTCAATCATAGAGCAATTTCATTTTTATGAGAACCTACACAAAAGTTCTGAATGAAAACATGAAGCTGTGCGAGATACTACAGGCTAATGTGCTAATCGAGAAATTTCTACCATCCTAGAGTGATTACAGGAATCAGCTAAAACATAAGAACAAAGATATCATCCTTCAGGAATTTATCAGCTATATGGGAACTGAAGAAGCTAATCATATTAAAGATAAGATGGATTCCCTTCCATTGAACTCTTCTAAAGCTGACTTAGTTGAATCTATTGTACATACACATAGACATATGTTTAAAGGAAAAGGTAAGAAGAACCCGAAGTTGAGATGCAAAGCGTACCAGTGCCCACTTAGCAGAGGATAGGCCCAGACAAACCAGAAGCCATCAGACAACCTACAACCCAGACCAACCTTGCTAAGGACACTGAAATCATATCTGTTGTAGTTGAAGAGGCAAACCTTGTGGTAAACAATGCTGAATGGATCTACGACACTAGAGCTTCAAGGTACCTCTGAGCTAACAAAGAACTTATGCACGACTTTGGAGATGTTGTAGACGGTAAATGCGCCTGCATTGAAAATCTACTACTACAAGAGTTATGGGCGAGGGCAAGATTCTTCTTAATTTTACTTCTAAAAAATTACTATATTTGAGCAACATGTTGTATGTGTCTTGCCTTCATAGACACTTAGTTTCTAGTATACTTCTCAACAAAGCTAGATTGAAAACTATTGTTGGATGCGACAAACCAGTTATTTCGCGTAATGGGGTCTTTGTTAGGAAAGATACCTGAATGAGAGTCGCTCGTACTTATTCTTGCTTTTGAGACCATGAATGGAAATGCTTCTAGAGATGGTTATATTGTTGAGTCCGTTGATTTGTGGCATGGTGGGATGGGCCAGGTTAATTTTGCTTTAACAAAACGACTCAAAAATATGTGCTTTATTCCAATAATGAATGTTGATAATTTTTCTAAGTGTCTTATTTGCATAGAAGCAAATAGATAGAAAAGCCCTTCAAACCTATCACTAGTTGAAAAACAGAACTCCTAGAACTACTGCATTTAGATCTAGCAAACTTCAAAAACACAGTTAGTAAAAGGGGAAAGAAGTGTTACATCACCTCTATAGATGACTGCTCTAGATACACAAAAACCTGTACCTCCCTATGTCCAAAAGTAAGGCTAAAAAAATGTTTTTGAAATACAAGGTGAAGGTGGAAAGCCAGTATACTAAAAATTAAGAGAGTTAGAGCCTATGGGGGTGGTGAATATGAGACTAAATCTCTTGCAACCTTTTGTGAGAAAAATTGGATCATATATGCAGTTAGTGCACCCCATAGTCCCCAACAAAATGGGATAGCCGAAAACAAAAATAGAATGCCCATAGAAATTATGAATGTCATGCTTTTGTGCTCAAGGCTTTCTGACAACATGTGAGGGGAAGTTGTTTTATCTGTCTGCTATATTCTTAATAGAGTACCCCATCACAAGTTAGACTTGACCCCATATGAACTATGGAAATACTACACCCCTGACTTGAGTTTCTTGAGGGTATAGGGGTGTTTGGCTAACGTTTGTATGTCGGAACTCAAACGAGAAAACATCGGTCCTAAAACCTTCGATTTTGTGTTTATTAGTTATGTCCAAAATAGTGTTGCATAAAAAATTGAATGACTTCTCTATTTATGAGTTTAGGGATGCAAAATTCTTCAAGCATGTTTTTCCTTTAAAAAAGAATATCTCTACTATTGCATGAAACCATCCCTATGCAAGGCAATGTGAGTACACATGCTTCTAGTTCTGTTACTAGAGATTGATGAACCTAGGAGGAGTAAGAAACATAGAGTTGAGACCAGTTTTGGTTTTTTTCTTAGTACCTTTTGGATTGAAGATTTTGATGTTAACTCCTTGACTGATGAACTAGTATCTACTTTATTTATTAAAGATGTTCCAAAAGCTTATCTAGAAGCCATGAGATCCATAGATACTAGTTTCTAGAAAAAAGCCCTTAAAAGTGAGTTAGACTCTATGGTCTCAAATCAAACTTGGGAGTTGGTCGACTTACCTAAGGGTTGTAGATCTGTTAGAAGTTAATGGATCTCCAAGAAAAAGGTAAGACCTAATGGTTCAATAGATAACTACAAAATCAGACTAGTGATTAGAGGATTTAACCAAAAGAAGGGAATTGACTACTTTGACACTTATTCTCCTACAACTTAAGTTGCTAACAATCGAACTCTAGTTGCCTTAGCTGATATCCATAGATATGTTGCACATCAGATAGACATGAAAACAATATTCCTTAATGGTGATCAAGTGGAGGAGATTTGTATGCCTCAACTTAAGGGACGTATGGTTCCTGGGCATGAGAATAACGTATGTAAGCACAGAAAATTTCTTTACCACCTTAAACAGGCCCCTAAACAATTATATGAAAAGTTTGACAACACAATGGCATAACATGGTTTGACTGTGAACACCTCTGATTCTCGTGCGTGTTCAAAATTGATGGGTTCAGATTGTATGATAATATGTCTATATATCGATGACATGTTGATATTTGGTATTAATATGCAAGTTGTTAATGGGATG
This sequence comes from Selenicereus undatus, assembly GCA_017589665.1. NCBI lineage: Eukaryota > Viridiplantae > Streptophyta > Magnoliopsida > Caryophyllales > Cactaceae > Selenicereus > Selenicereus undatus. The sequence goes on from JACYFF010031958.1 coordinate 64,094,116, forward strand.
AGAAAGTTGTTGTCTTCTCATTTTGAAATAAAGGACACGGGAGAAGTAGATATGATCTTTGGGATCAAGATTAGGAAGACAAATTCTGGTTTTTCTTTGTATTAGTCTCATTATATTGAGAAAATGTTGAATAAGCTCAACTATTTGATGTGATCCTGTGAAAACTCCTTATGATCCTACATACACGAATGTAGTGTTTCCTAAGCTAAGTATGCTAAAACCATAAGAAGCGTGATGTTTCTTATGAACTATACTCGTCCAGACATTTCTTATGTTGTTAGTAGGTTGAGTCGTTATACCCATCACCCTAGTAAAGAGCATTAGGGCGCATTATTTTGATTGCGTAAGTACCTAAGAGGTACTATGGACTAGTGTTTGCATTTTAATGAGTTTCTTATTGTGTTAGAAAGATTTTGTGATGCAAATTGGGCCTCTAATAATGATGAAGTTGTTTCTACCAGTAGATGTGCCACTTTGGGGAGGCGACCTACCACTATTTCCCTTTCTTGTGACTCGTACGCAATAGTCAAAGTCACACATAATAGTGCCTATAATGGAAAGAAGAGACACATTCGCATTAGACACACTGTGAAGTGAATGTCATGCCTATACAGGTCCAAGAGAACTCACAAATCCTCCTTCATGCTCACAAGCTCCATCAAAAGGGGACTTGGCCCTTGTGCTGATTTGGAACTTCAATTCCAACCTCATCCTAAATCTTTGGGATGTGTTACTCTTCTATTTTGGGAAGGTCAAGGGGCCTTCTAAAGGTTTTAGTACATCAAAATGAAGTTAAACCCTCGGAGATAATAAAGAAGCCCTAAAATAGCAAGGTGCATGCTAATGGCAATTTAACCTGGTTTTAACCCGGTTTTGTGGGCTTAATTATTCAAGCTTAGAATGGGTTTAAAATGCTGAAAACCCACTTTTTGGGAACCTTCTTATGTCATCTAAAAGGGCATAAAAAGATTTCTAGGCTAAGGCATTGGGTCATAGGTCAAGTTGAGCCTTTTTCTACATGCTGCAGAAACTATCCCAGCCTGCACATGCTGCACCTTTTGCCCTATATATCTCCCAAATGGTAGCTCCAAATTGCTTGCCACTTAAACCACGTGAAAGATGACTTCCTAAGATTTCTAAGAAGGTCTATTTCATCAGATTTTGCCAAGGAACGTAGGAGATATAGCTGTTTAAAGTTGACCCAAGTAAACTGAAAAGTGCTGACAAAAGTAAAAAGCACTTTTCAGCTTTTGTTTGTTGCTTTTTGGTCCCCTCCCCTTGGTTTATGGTCGTTTGAAGGTTGTTTTGCTGCTTTCTTTAGCTTGTATGAGGCTCTCATATATAAAAGAGGCCTTAGGATGTAGAAAGAGGTTGTTAAATGATATACAAAGAAGCTAAAGCTTTCTCTTTCTCTCAAAATCTTAAGTTCTCCTTATCCTTCTCCAAGGTGGTGAGTCTTGAGTGGAATCCTTTATGGAATTGTGGGTGGCTTAGCCTTTAAACAATTCTTGGTGGATCTTTAGTCTTGATTGGTGGCCTACCCTTTAAATCAAGTTATATCTTGTTACAAAGCGAAAATTTGCAACTAAACTCACGCAAGCTACACCCGGCCCAGTAGCACACGCTTCATTTGGTATCAGGGCTAATCCAAGTTGTTGTTCTTGAGTTTATAGCACATTTTCTTGCTTTGGTTTCATCCTTGTCAAAGTTTTCCTTCAGGCTTGGTGTTCGATAAATTTTAGTGTAAAACAAAGTGTCGAAAACGTACAGCTTTTGCTGTAGTACTTGAGAGTCGTCTCCACATGGACGAGGATGAAATTAGGTCACAATTAATCTTAAAGTAACATGGGCACAAAACTAATTAACATACTAATAATCTTATAAAATGATCCAAATTAAGAAATCAAAATACCATGAGAGACATAAACAAAGTAATCTAGCTACAAATTACCCAAAGTCCTAATATTAGCAAATGTAACATCAAAGCATTTAACTAATCAAATTCTAACCCATCATACCTCAATAGTTTTATTAAAACAAATTACATTGGTTAAAAAAAAAAACAAACAAGATGCCAAGACTAAGAACTAGAATAAAGAACCTATAAAGCAGTAAACACCAAAGCTAATCAAAAGAACCAAAGTTAATTGAAAGAATAGAATGAAGAAGACAGAGAGTGGAGGAGGCAGAGACTACCTCGCATCATGACAGACCCAACCATGGGCTTAAATCCTACATCAACAACTTTGCAAGGCCTGAATTGAATGTTGAAGATATCATAATTGAAGGGCAAAGCGGAGAAGAAATCAAGGGAATGGGGTATGAAAATCTAGAACAAAGAAGAAGAATAGGGGGGACGTCCTAGCTCGTTAGAGCTCAGCCCAAGTTCATCAATGGATGAGCACTCAACCCAAAACTGTGCAACACAGACTAGAGCAACGCCTTAAGTCGAAACAAGGTAAAACAGAGGAAGGAAAATTAGCCAGAGCAGACCACGATTTAAACCCAAAACCCACATCAACAAAATCCACATTAAAATCCACATCAAGAACTCACACAAAGACAACCAAAAACCATGATTGAACAAATATAATCGAAGAGAAAACAAAAAATAGAGGAGAAATAGAGCAAGGTAGAAAAACACTTAGTTTCAACTTTCAACGCAAAACAAGCTATGAACGAGTTTCAAGCTCGCCAAAAATGGCGGAAACGCCATTACCATGCTCAACGAAATGAAAGCAGGGAAGGGGGTGATCGAAATTATACAAACCAACATCCAAAATCTTACAAAAGCAAACTAAAAACCATGAATTTCAACTGGCAAACACGAAATCGTAGCTTAATTACATGAAATTCGGAACCAAAAACCAATCTAACATCAAACCATAAACCAAAACTTTAAAACTAACACCCTAAATCTGGAAACCGAAAACACATACGAAATTGAAGCCTAAAACTCGAAATTAAAACTAATTAGAACCCTAAAAACTTCCCAACCTCTTCTCTGGAGCCGGCTCTCTTCAATTTATACCCAGCAAGCTCAATCTCGACCCTTGATTCGTTGTGCCGTGGATGGTGGAGATGAGGAAATCTGGCAAGTGATGCACCGGCGTGATGTGCTGGCATTTTGGAGTGGTGGCTAGGGATGAAGATAGTGGAAGGAGTTGGAGGTTTAGGGAGAGAGAGAGATAGATGACATAGAGAGAGATAGGAGATGATGAGGGCAAACATGGAGGAGCAGGGGAGGCGGTATCGGGTTTTTAGGGGATTGGAGGCCGAGATAGAGGAGAGAGAAAATGAGAGTTAAAAGGGGGGTTTAGTCACGTGAGGGGCGCGTGACTGGGAAAAATTTTAGGTTTTCCTTTTATTTATTATTTTTTTTCTTGTTTTTTGCTAAAAAGAAAACAGGCTTAAGGATTGGGTCGGGTTTGAGTAATCTGGCCCAATGCTTTATTTTCGGCATTTTTTTATCTTTTTCCCGCATTTTTTCAAAATTTATTCAATACCTACAAAACAAAATCAAATCAAATAAAAACCTAAAAATAACAATTATAACGAGCATAAATAAAGCATAAAAATATCGTAAAAATAACACATTTTTTGCGCTAACACTTGGTTTGTTAGTATTCTGGGGTAAGGGTTGGCCACCACACACGCGCACATGCCGCATGCCGGCCGGGTGTGGTTCAGGCCAGGCGCATCCGACCCATTGCTGGTGGCCATGGGCAATGGGTTGTGGGCTTCTCTTGTCTACTAATTTTTTATAGAAAATTTATTTTATTTTTTGTCTGTTAGCATAACAGTCAATGATTACGTGCGGTTTTTTCTCCTCAATTTCCTCAATAATGGCCAGTGGATGCAGTAAAGTGTTATCATTGATCTTCAGCCACAATATCTCTATTTAGCATATTTTCCTTAACCTCTAATAGCTATTTTTCCCTATAAATACTAGCCTTCCTAAAGTTATCAGACACACAGAAAAACATTCTTCATTTCCTCGCTTCTTCCCCTACTATTCTCTCCTCTAGTACTATGGGCGATTGCAATCTTGTGTATTCCAACCTTCTGGCCACGAGTGCATGCATTCACAGACTGACTGTGTAAACCTTAGGAAGGGATCAATTGCTTCAATTTGCACCACGATCGAGTCGAAATCACTTTCAAGACAATTTTTCTCGATGGCGTAGCTCTCTCGCTCATTTCTCTTCCATCCATTTCCCTTATATTTCCTACAATTTGAAAGTGGTTTCCTATCATCTAACAATCCATGCCTCTCACTGTTAACAAAACCCCCCTAAACCTCTCAAAACTCAAATCTCTAGATGGAATCAACTACCGACATTGGTCCCAAAAACTTCTAGTTTTCTTTGAACAATTAAAAGTCGACTACATGTTGTTCTCCTACCTTAGACCACTACTACTTCTATTGGTAGAACTGACAAACACAAAGCCAAACCTATTGATGAGGCAACCCTGCAAAAAATTCAAGAAAGACAATGAAACAGTCAGGGGGCATCTACTGAACCACATGACTAATCCCCTGTTGAATTTGTTTGTCACCCGCAAATTTGCCAAGATCATATGGAAGAAACTGAAGGTGAAGCATGGAGCTGATAACACTAAAAAGAAGTACATGGTTGACGGCTGTGGTTCTAGATTACTGATGATAAGCCAATCATAGAGCAGGTTCATGTCTATGAGAACCTATGTGCTAAAGTTTTGAACAAGACCATGAACATGTGCGAGATACTATAGGCAAATGTGTTGATCGAGAAATTATCACTATCCTAAAGTCATTACATGAATCGGTTGAAAATATAAGAAGAAAAATCTCATCCAACACGAACTGATCCATTACAAGAGAATTGAGGAAGCCAATCATCTCAAAGATAACATGGATGCTCTTTCTTTAAATTCTTCTAAAGCTAACTTACTTGAATTTGCTTGTCCAACTTATAGAGACAAGTTTATGGGCAAAGGTAAGAAGAACCTAAGTCCAAGCCATCCTAGGCAGTAGAACAAGTTTGGCAATAAGATCCAGAAACCAAAGGGGTTGTTCTATGTATGCGGTAAGTCGGCGCACAAAGCATACCAGTGCCCACTTCACAAAGGGCAGTCCCAGACAGACCAAAAGCTTGTTAAACAACCTACAACCCATACCAACCTTGTTAAGGAAACTGAAATTATATGTGTTGTGGTTGAAAAGGCAAACCTGTGGCAAACATCAGTAAATGGATCTACGGCACTAGAGCTTCAAGGCACTTCCATGCTAACAAAGCACTTATACAATGCTGTAAAGATGTTGCAGATGGTAAATGTGTCTATATAAGGAACTCTACAACTGTTAGAATATGGGTAAATGGAAAATTCTTCTTAAATTTGCTTCTGAAAAATTACTATCTTTGAGCAATGTGTTATAAGTGTTTTCCCTTCATAAAAACTTTGTTTCTAGCATACTTCTCAACAAAGTTGGCTGAAAACTGTTGTTGGAGATGACACAGTAGCTATTTCTTGTAATAGAGACTTTGTTGGGAAGGGATACCTCAATGGAAATTTGTTTGCATTTAATCTTACTTTTGAGACCATGAATTGAAATGGTTTTAGTTCTAGTTATTTTATTTAGATTGCTTATTTGTGGCAAGGTGGGCTAGGCCATGTTAATTTTGTTTCCATAAAACAACTCGAATCTACACTTAATTCCTGCTATTAATGTTTATAATTTTTCTGAGTGTCCTATGTGCATAGAGCAAAGTCTTGCTAAAAAACCCTTCAAATATGTTAATAGTAGAAAAATAAAACTGCTAGAACTAGTACATTCAGACCTAGTAGACTTCAAAAACACAATCAGCAAAGGGGGAAAAAAAGGTATTACATACATCATCTTTGTGGATGACTGCTCTAAATATACCAAAGTATACTTTCTTAGGTCAAAAAGTGATGTTGCAAAAATGTTTTTGAAACACAAGGTAGATGAGGAAACTAACTCAAACAAAAAATCAAGAGACTTAGAACCGATAGGGGTGGTGAATAAGAGACTAATTTGACAACCTTTTGTGACAAAAATGGTATCATACATGACGTTAGTGCACGTTGTACTCCCCAGCAAAATTGTATAACTGAACGCAAAAGTAAAACCCTTAATGAAATGATAAATGAGATACTTTTGAGCTTGGTGGTTTCTGACAACATATGGGGTGAAGCAATTTTATCTATTTGCTATATTCTTAATAAAGTACCCCATAAGAAGTTAAACTAGATCCCATATGAACTATGGAAAGGTTATGCGCCTAACTTAAGTTTTTTAAGGGTATGGGAGTGTCTGGGTAAATTTCCCCTGCTTGAACCCAAATGTGAAAACATCATTCTTAAAACCTTTAATTATGTGTTTATTAGTTATGCCTAAAATAGTGTTGTGTATAGATTCATGTCATTGAATGATTTCTTTAATTATGAGTCCAGGGATACAAAATTCTTTGAGCATGTTTTCCCCTTGAAAAAGAATATCTCTACTATTGTACATGAAACCATACATGTGCATCACAATGTGAGTATGCCTGCTTCTAGTTCTGTTGCTAAAGACTCAATTTATAAACCTAGGGGAAGTAACAGACGCAGAGTTGAGACTATTTTTGGTCCTAACTTTCTTACTACCTTTTTTATTCAAGATTTTGATGTTATGTTCTTTACTAATGAACTAGTGTCTACTTTCTTTATTGAGGAATATCCAAATACTTATGCAGAGGCCATGAGATCCATATATGCTAGTTTTTGGAAAGAAGCTATTAAAAGTGAGTTACGCTCTAGTGCCAAATCAAACTTGGGAGTTGGTTGACTTTCCTAAGGGTTGTACACCTATTAGTAGTAAAAAGATCATCAAGAAGAAGCTAAGACCCAATTGTTCAATAGATAAATACAAAGCCATACTGGTGATTAGAGGATTTGACTAGAAGAAGGGAATTGACTATTTTGACACTTATTCTTCGTAAGTAAAATTGCCACCATTAGAACTCTAAGCACTTTAGCTACTATCCATGGTCTTGTATATTAGATGGACATGAAAATGGCATTCCTTAATGGCGACCTAGAGGAAGATATTATATGTCTTAACCTGAGGGATATATGGTTCCTGGCCAGGAGAATAAAGTGAGTAACAATAGAAAATTTATTTATGGCCTTAAATTGGCACCTAAATAGTGGTATGAAAAGTTTCACAGCACAATGATACAACATGTTTTATTGTGAACACCTCTTATTCTTATGTGTATTCAAAATTGATTCGTTCAGATGGTGAGATAATACCTATGACATGTTAATATTTTGTACTAATGTTCATGTTGTTAATAAGATTAAAAGTTGTCTTCTCATTTTGAGATAAAGGATATGGGAGAAGTAGATGTAATCTTAGGGATCATGATTAGAAAGACAAATGATGGTTTTTCTTCTGTCGGTCTCATTATATGAAGAAAATGTTAAAGAAATTTAATTATTTTGATGTGACTCCTATGGGAACTCCTTATGATTTGATGTGTCAGTCTCATTATATAGATGATGGATAATGAATGATGGTTTGACGGATTGGGTCGAATCGGGCGATACTCCATTCGACCCGCCACCTGATCCATCACCTGTTTAGTCATCCACTTGTTTATCTCCTATTTGTAATTAGTTTACTTTTTACTTTTGTCCATTAAATTTTCCCCTTTTCCAAACGATTATATTATTAATTTTATGATTTTCGTCCAATTAACATGATGAATATGATATTTATTCATTTATTGTACCTAAAATATCTTTTTTTAATTTTTCAAAGGATGAAACTTTTTTTTCTTATAATTCACGAACATATTACGCATAAACTTTCATTATGGCTGTTCATTATTAGGTTTGGACTCGGACTAGACCAAAGATCGGCTTGTATCGAATCGGATCGGATCGAACCGGACTAGACCAAATGTGCTTAGTCAGTCCAGCCCATGGTCCAGTCTTTATCCAATTTTGGTCTTCGTTTTGGTCTAGGTCCAGACCGATTAGACCTGAAGATTGGACAGTGCACCGATTTTTAAGGCTTTTTGAATTTTGAATTTTCATTTTTACTTACACGTTCATACTCGGCTGCCCTCTACCCCTTTGTCTCTGACTGTCTCGGATTAGCCTATTACCCTAATTGTTCGCTGTCTACCCACTCTCTTCCTTCGTCTCGCATCCCAATCACCCGCTCACCCTCGACGACTTACTCGCAATCAGCCCTCGATCGGTCGACGCTACCCCTTTCCAGTCTCCACCCAGCCCTGAGCCGTTGACAGACTTCACTGCTCGCCTGTTCCCGAGTCCCAACGACCAACGCTTCCCGCTTGCATTTGTAATGGTATGTGCTGATTATTGTATTCAAACTTCTCCATAAAACCCGAGCAATTTCTTGTATATATGGTGATTATATATGTGGAGTGTGATATGTGCGTGGAAAGGATGATATATGTGTTGACTGTTGTACATTCAAATGAGAGTTTCAAAGCAATTTCTTATGTTTGCTACATTCCAAACAAAGAAGGTATAGTATTATTGACAGAGGGTTTAACATATTGTTGGTCTTCACAAGAAGCAAGAGGAGCAACAAGGTTGGAAGTCAAGTTCATAGGGTCTAGGCAAAGCCCCATTTTGGTGGACATGATCCCAGCTTGATTATCCTCAAAGAGTAACCCTTGGCTGTTCAACATAGCGTGACTGTTGAACAACAAATTAAAACTTTTGATTTTCTGCTTGCTATTTGGAATTGATATATAGGAAGATTCTAGACAATTGGGTAAAGAATATTGAGCCTATTGGCAAGCTGGGTTTTTGTGTAGGGTGGAGGAGAACGAACATACTATTTGTTGAGATCAACTATCATTCTTTCTTTACAAGAATAAAAAATCAACATCAACTCTCTGACATCAATTTCGGTATAAATAAATAATCACAATATGTTTCCCCATGGAATGATATATTTGACATCAAAATTTACAACTTACCTCTAATGAAGACAAGGTCATGCAATAGTAATTTGATCAGAGAGGGATCTGGTAAATTGCAAGACTCTAGCACGCCATCCCATTTTGCTAATTAGCTCAATACAAGAAGAACTTCAATCAAGTAAATAGTCGCCTGTTGCATTCTAACCAAAACATCTCCCAGATCATGACTACACCATATATCAAATGCTTCATGGGGCAATAACCCCAAATGCAACTAACATCAACTCATTAGAAAGAAGGAAACCCTCTAGATCACTAAGCCAGATGAATGTTAATCCCTTTTTGTTCTTTTCCATTAATATAGGAATGGTTGGCTTCTATTATGGTTGCTATATACATATTAGGATCATTATTTTTTTATTAAAAAAAAGAAAAGGAAAGATGTGCCATTAGGAGAGGTGAGGCATGGTTTGGGCCAAAGTACCTCTATGAATTACATCATAAAGTAGCAATGTAGCATGGTTTTGGCCAAAGTACTTGTACGATTTGCATGTGTATTATATAATGACATTATCCACTTTCCATTTACTTTAATAATGAGAATGGCGTTTCACTCTTTTGTTATTTTCAAGTGCAAAGTGTACTTTTTAAGTCCAAATTGCGATTAGATTAGTCATCACGGAGTCTCTTACAGCTTGTTCTCAAAATGTAAGTTTTGCATTTTGATTTTTCAAAGTAGCATGATGTGTGTGTGGGGGTTACTTCAGAAGTGGAAGAATCGGTTGACATGGTTACCATATTCCAAGTGAGCACCAACCGAATGACCCTATCGAAATTGAAGAAGAGAAAGAGGCAAGTGAAAGAGCAACACAAAGCAAGAGCAAGAGGAAACAAATGGTTAAAAAGTCTGCCTAAAGGGCAGAGTGTTGGAAGCATTTCGAAGAAATCCAAGAGAATGGCAAGAGAGCGGCCGATAAGTGCAATAACTATGGTATTATATATAAGGTCGATCCTCGTAGAAATAGTAAGAAGAACTTGAAAAATCATTTTTCAAAGTGTCGTACAAACTCTGAACAATCAAAGCAAACAGACACAAAGTCAGTCGGTTTTTAAAAAGGATCCAAACAATGAGGGAGAAGCTAGATTGAAGTCATGGGTATTGAATCTTCATGAGGCAAGGGAGTTTATAGCCAAAATGATCATAATTGATGAGTTGCTCTTTAGATTTGTTGAAAATGTGAGATTTAGGCTAATGATGTTTGTTTGTTGTCCTTCACTTAATAGGCCTTCATTACAAGAGACATTTATCACATATATGTGGATGAAAGGATGAAATTGAAATAATATCTTATTCATTCATGTCAAAAGGTGTGTGTGACAACTGACACATGGACTTCTCTTTAGAGGATTAACTACATGATTATAACTGCTCACTTTATTGATAATGATTGGAAATTGCAAAAGAAAATATTAAATTTTTGTGCAATTTCTAGTCATAAAGGTGATGATGTTACTCTTTTTTTGAAAAGTGTTTAGAGGATTAGGGTTTAGCATCTAAACTGTACACTATTGTTGTTGATAATGCTCAGACCAATAGCACTGCCTGTACTACCCTTATTAGTGAGTTTCAACGACATAGCCATTTTCTATTTTTTGATGGAGAATTATTAAATGTTAGGTGTGTTGCTCATATACTTAACTTGATTGTATGGGATGGGTTGAAGGTTGTTGGGAAGTCAGTTAAGCGTGTTCAAGCTGCTGTGAGGTTTATTAGTCGATCTCCTAGTACGGTGCAAAGATTTCAAGAATGTGTAGTTGTAGAAAAAAATTGAGTGCAAGGCTTCTTTGTCTCTTGATGTTCCCACTAGATGGAATTCCATTTATAAGATTCTTAACACTACTTTAGTTTATGAGCATGTATTCACAAAGTATAACAAAAGAGATTCTTATTATAACATGGAGTTGGCAAAAGATAATGACGTTGATAGACCTCCTAACTCTAATGATTGGAAACAAGTTAAACACTTGTTAGTTTTTTTGGAGATTTTTGATAATGTTACTTTGCGTTTGTTTGGTACTTCATATGTGACATCCAACTTGCCTTTCTTTGATATTGTGGCTATTCATACTATGTTAAATAACTTGGAGCAAGTTGTCAAGACCATTGATGCGAAGGATGAAGAAAGTGAGGAAATTGAGGAGATTGGATCTAGAGTCACAAACTTTAAAGAAATGGTCAAGTGGATGATGATGAAATATGATAAGTACGGTGGCACACATGAGAAAATGAACCCTTTGGTGTGTATTGCTCCCATCTTTGATCCTAGGTACAAGTTAGTGGGTGTTTGGTAAAGTACAAGGTAGTCTTACAGTTTTGAAAGTGAGAGAGAAATTGAAAACTTTGTTTGATGAGTATTGGCAATTCTACAAGCCATTGACTCCTCAAAGTGGGCAAAGTAGTGGGCCACAACCTAAAGTTGAGAAAGGTAATGCATCTAGTAGAGCTGCCTCTTATGCACAACAACTAAGAAAGAAGTTAAAGGGGTCAGATGGACGAAGAGGAATCATCAAGACAGAGTTGCAAAAGTATCGAAATGAGGGACTTGAAGTGGATGAAGTAGGGGATAATGTGTTGGCATGGTGGAAAGTATATGGTCATCGACATCCTGTGGTAGCACGTATGGTTCGTGATGTATTGGTCGCGTTGGTTTCTGAGGTTGCATCGGAGTCGGCATTCAGTGCAGGAGGATGTACTCTTGATTCATTTAGAACTTCTTTAACTCCAAAGGTAATTGATTAATTAGTGCAGTTTCTTTGTATTGTATTATAAATTTATAACTTATTTATCTTTTGTTAACTTATGAATTTTGCTCGGTTTGATTGTTAAAACATGGTCCAAGTTCTTATATGTGCACGAGATTGGCTTAAGCCAAGCAGTAGATTAGATATGGATGACTACTTTGATGAATTGAGAGACCTTGATTAGGGTAATGTTCAATTTTTCATTTCTTTTCTAATTTTGTTTATTTACTTTATATGATTACATGTTCTAACTTTTAATTTTTGTTCTTTTTATTGTGTTTATTTTAGATCTTGGTAATTTGAGTCTTAAGGATAACGTGATTGATATGGGTGATGCTTTGAACACTTAATATTGAGGTAATTTTCTTTTAATTGTGTTTATTTACATTATATTACTATCCTAGTATCTTTATTATTTTTCTTTGATAAATTAATTGTTAGTTTTTATATTTACTAACTCGATCTTTTATTTATTTCATATACTACCTAAATAATTAGCTGAACCTTTAAGACAGGAGCACATTTCTTGCAAGGAAATCTTTCTCTAAGTCGAAGACAGTGGTTTCAAGTTTGGGAATCGTATCAGCATTGGTTTGAAGATTGAGTCAGTTGACTCACTTTGAGAAAAGAACATGTTGTTGAACACTTAAAACTTTCGTTATGTAATTAACTTTTAAGTTTAGTAGGTCAAGTATTAAAGTTTTGTAGTTTGGGAGTTGCTTTAGATTCGTGTTTTGGATGTATTGGTTTGTTAAATTGGTAAGTTTAAGTCAATTGGTTTAACTCAAGTCACCTAGTCTAAATTGGAGATTGGAATAACCAATATTTGTCTTTTGAAGTGAGCAACGGCCAGGCAGCAAAGGGACTCGGTCCAAATTCGAACTAATCTTCGTTTGGCTTGGGTTATTCCTAGTCTGTTCCGGTCCTGACTGATTTTGACCGGTCTAGTCCTCGATCCTCAGCTTCATCCCCAACCAGTCTTCGGTCCAGGCCAGTCCGGTCCGGTGCTGGACTGATGAACAGCCGTAACTTTCTCCACCCGTTTATAACCCGACCCACCTGTTTTCACCCATGGATGGTGGATGGATTGATTGCATTGGATTTTCGCAGATGATGGATGAATTGGATGAAGTGAATGAAGGTGCATAATGGATATGGATGACGGTTCACCCGATCCAAAATTGATCCATTGTCACCTTACTTATGATCCTAGCATACACCTTAAAAAGAATCAGGAGTCTAGTATTTCCTAAACTAAAGCTAAAGTCATAGGAAGTGTGATGTTTCTTATGAACTATACTTGATATGACATTGCTTGTATTGTTAGTAGGTTGAGTCATTCTACCTATAAGGCTAGTAAAGAGCATTGGGATGCATCATTTTGATCGCTTAAGTGCTTGAGAGGTACTTTGGATTGGTGTTTGCATTTTAATAAGCTTCATATTATTTTAAAAGGATTTTGTGACCCAAACTAGGTCTCTGATAACGATGAAGTTAGTCCTACTAGTGGTTATCTGTTTACCTTTGGTGGAGGAGCTATCTCGTGGAAGTTCGCCAAGCAGACTTGTATAGCTCGCTATACCATGGACGCTGAATTTATTGCTTTTAAGTTAGTGGGTCATGAAGCAGAATGGCTGAAAAATCTACTAGCAGATATGCCACTACAGGAAAGGCAGCCTATGGTTATTTTCCTTTATTATGACTCGCAAAGAGCTATCGGAGTCGCACCCAACATTGTGTATAATGGAAAGAAGGGATATATTCGTATTAGACACAGTGCAATGAAACAATTGCTAAAACATGGCGTCATTTCTTAGAATACATGAGATTTGAGAAAAATTAAGCGGATCTCCTGACTAAGGGCTTGACCAAGTGAGTCATTCTTGGGACATTGAAAGGGGTGGTACTAAAGCCTATGGATTGAGATAGTACGGTGGATATCTACTTATGGTCAAATGAAGTCATATTAGCATCAATATGCACTACTTCTACATCACTATGGCATACGGTAGTGCTTCTGAGAGGTTGAGCTCTTATGCTCTTAATGGATCCATAGCCCATTGGGATGGTGCTATTGGGATGTATTTGATGGATTCACTACTTGATATATGTGAGGTTAACCAGCATCATGGTCCTAATAATTCGATACCCATGTTTACGATCATCCATGTTGAGATAGACCTAATAGAATTATCTAATTAAGTGTGAAGTTCTATGAGAGACTATGGCCTGTCTCTCTAGAGCACTTATGAGACCTTAGGTGTGCCTGGCCTTAAAAGGCACAAGTTAGATATCGTGGAATACGCAGTGACTATAAGGGGTGATAAATGTTGTGGGGGTCTTAACCAAGTTTTAACAAGTTCAAGATTCATTCACTTGAAAAACTCGGTTGTTGCCCTAGTTCACTGCGCATCAATTCAATTGAAAGATATAATTGCAACAACTAGCTTTCTTTTCATAACTTCTCCTTGTTCCATATAGAAAGATTAAAAGGCCCTTGTAGGCTTTTTATTACTTCCTTTTTGTTAAGCTTGTTGAATTCCTTTGGGCTTTGTTTTATTATTGTTGTGGGGTGAGGGTTGATCCCCACACATGCATGTGCATGCCATCGCTCGAACGGTGAGGCCATGGTTATGGTCTATGTGCCGTGGGCTATAGGCTTCTCTTGGTTGGGAATTTTTTAGAGAAAAATTCCCTTATTTGTTGTCCGTTAGCATAACAGGCAACAATTGCATGCAGATTTTTCTCTTTGTTTCCTGCAGTAACGGATAGTGGATGCAATTAAGGATTACTCATGATCTTCAATCATAATACCTCTGTTTAGCAGATTTTTCTCACCCTCCAATAGCTATTCTATCCCCTATAAATGCCAGCCTTCCTAAAGCTGCTAGACACATAGAAAAACATTCTTCTTGTCCTTTCTTCTTCCTCTATTATTCTCTCCTTCAGTACTCTGGGCAATTGCAGTCTTGTGTATTCTAAGCTTCTGACCGTCAGTGCACGCGTTCAGAGGCTCACTGTATAAATATTGAGGAGTAATCAGATGCTTTGATTTGCACCCCACTCTAGCCAAAATCACTTTCAAGGCAGTGGTTCTCCACGACACGACACTCTTAAATAACTATGTGCCATTAATTTCCCTTATATTTCCAACAAAGCTATATCCAATTAAATCATTAGATTTACTATGCCTGCATACCAACATATGTTTGCATAAGAAATGGACATATGGTATACAAGATTACATGATCAACATGTATAATAATCATAATGCAATGTAAACAAAACTTGTGTGCCTCGTGAACTTTGTATAGCTATCTTATTTGTCAGACCTAAATGGTGAATAAGATGAAAATGCGACCTTCTTATGACAACAACATTTTGTTTTATTATTGTTTATATTTAAACTTGCAAGTTCATGTAATTAACATAAAAGAACATAAGCAAAAAAAGAAAACAAAAGAACAATCAATGCAATCCAAAGCAAAAACATAAGATAGACAACCAGTATAATATTTTGTTGGCGGGAGCAAGGGTGAGGGGTGGTAGTAGCTTCTAACTTTAAGGTAGGGTGAACGTAGAGGTGGGCATAAGGCGGGCGACTCACTTCAAGGCTGGGTCTCTTTCGAAATTGTTATGATAATTGAAGGCTTCTGTCACTGCATAACCGATAATACTGCATAAGACTAAGTGAGGACATAGTTGAGCATGTCAGCTGAAGCAGTAGAAGCTGCTTACCTATAACAACAGCTGCTATAGATTTTCTAAAATTATTCTCAATAATAATAGGATTTCTAGAGAAAGGCACTTGCCTCGTGTAGATAAAAGGAGTTGATTGCCTTTCCCTAGATGTAAAACTAGGTGGAAGTATGAGCTTCTTTCAAATTTCAATCATTCAGCCTACTATTAGAACCCACAAACTAATAACGTAAGTTAGTAGCCTCCTCTGACTACAGCCAGGGTTCAAAAAGAGACGTGAAGGTCACAAAAGATCCCTTTAAGTGGATATTATATTTATAAATAAGAATTATCAAAGAAGATAGTAAATATACATCCCTACTGTCGACTTGTCAAGTACCCAGACTTACGCACCAAAATTTTCCACATCTAAAAAACAACTAATATGAGAACATTTCCACGGCCAAAAGTCCTCCAATTGTTAGATAATCACAACCAACAATATTAACCATGAAACTAAGTTTGAAACAAGGAGCCACCTTGATTTCTGACATATTTTTTTTCTTATATATGTAGAGATATACACACAAACATCTAAAGGAAATAATATTCCATCTACAAATGAATTTGCAGTAATATAAGCAAAATGAACTAATCATAATAGGTATCATTTTAATGCATTTGCAAGAAGTCGAACTGGAAAAGGCAATGTAAAAGTATAAAACATTAAAAGAGGTATTTCATCTACACCCTAAGGTTTTGATAAATGTTTTTTACCCTCTTGTCCTTTTCGAATTAGTATTCACCTTCCTTCACTTTTACATCAAAGTATTAACCACCAAAATTACCAAAATGTCCTTCATGTTTATAAATTTTTTGCCCTTGCCTCTCTCCTCTGCACATTTGAAGCTTCATTTAGCCCTAACCCAATTCTCTCAACCTCGATCTCACTAATGCGACCTACAATGGCTATGACAGTGACTATTAAGCCCAATGCTAAGGTCGCTGTGGTCTGGCTAGCCTCCCAACACTATGCATGATACGACTTGAATCTTCTTTGACCTTCCAGGATAAGATTTTCTCTCATATCCCTTCTTCAATTCCCTAATAATTGGCCACATCTAGGCAAGAAAATTGGCATCTGTATTGTTAAAGGCTACAACTTAGTCACCTGAAACTATGATTTTTCCATGCCATCAAATAATCAAGCCAATTTCAAGGGTATGAAGTGCATTTTATGAATTTGGGGGTTTAGAATACTTTGATGCAAAGGCGAAAGGGAGCAAATAATAATTTGAAAAGGATAGACGTGTAAAAAAATATTTATTAAGATCTCAAGAGGGGTAAATGAAAATACTTTGAAATTTAAAATTTTGATTAGAACTCTGACCAAAGGTTATGACCACGACCACGACCACGATTATCAAGTCTTTAAAACCATTAATGTATATAAGCCCTTAGAAATCCCTTTCACCTACCATAGTCTTAATAATTTTATTTTCCCTCGTTGATAACAGTATGATATGGATTGACTTTTCCAACCTTTTGATCTATCTTAGAATGAATTAGGTTTCTTTTGATAACAATGAGAAACTCTTTTATAGGTATGCTTAACTTACTGCGTTTTATTGTGACAAATTTTCATCTAAGCATTGCAATTGCAATTAAGGCAAGAAAAGGGAGCAAATGGGATGCAACTAATAACAGATGCACATTTCTACAATAAGAGGATAACAATTTGGCAATTATTAGGCCATGTTAGGTAGTTGCTTATTAACTTGAATGTTTACACATTTACGACGTTCTGGCCTACGATGAAAGAACCATAATAACTAGTCAATTCAAAAAGAAATGTGCCATGTAATTATGGTGTAGTTTGTTTTTTTTATGCTATCTACGCCATTCCTCCCAACAAAAATTTAAACAAAAAAAATCATCAATGAGCAAAAGTTACTTTTATGTTTACATTAGTAAGTTAAATTAACTTGAGGTCATTAAATTTTAAAGCAATGTAGGAGAAATTATGACAAGAGATGAAGTAGCGTACACAAAATTCAGACAACATGAGCTAATACAGGCATGACAATAACCAACTATAAAAATTGAATATCAAGCATAGATGCTAGACATATCTTCTCTCTTAAGTTTAATCGTCCAAAACCTTCGATTGTCTTCAACATATAACAACAATTAGAAGCTTAATCCCACTAACATTAAGCCTTTTATCGTGGACCTGAACCTTTTTATGGGTTTATTGAGAGAGGCTTTCAATGACCTCTTAACTACTTTATAAATGTGATTTAGAATAACATCATATGAGTTTAAAATTCAGAAAGGCAAAGACTCTTTATCAATAAAAAGGTATTTTGAATTCAAGTGACTTTAAAGTGACATTACATTTTTTATTTCTTGAATTTATGAAAAAACCTAAAGGAATTATGTGCCAACCAGTAGCTTTTTATGGGAGTGAGGGCAAAACATTTACTGAGAAAGGCCCTCGTTAATTAAGATTCTCCATGCAAACAGGCTTTTTATTTAAGGAGCTTTGCAATCAAAATTATTTGACCATGCACTGGCATGGAGAATAGCCTCACATATGACACAAAGAAACTGGGTTGTCGATGATGTATTAGATTATGAACACCTTTTTATTTGTTGCTCTAATAGAATGCATACAATGGAGGATGACTTGATGATTTACTATGCAAATGTTAATTTTAAGCCATCCTTTCCTCTAGGAAGTTGTTGTGACCTCAGTTGATATTGAGAAATTCTTGTCTTACTCAAGAAAGAATTATGAAGACAATTCCTTTAAGATAATTTCAAGCCATCCTTTTCTCAAGAAAGAATTCTCTCAATCTTTGTTTTATGTTTTCTATTCTATTTTTAAAATCATTGTGCATTTAAACTCTTCACATCACAAGTGAGCTTCCTATAAAGAGTGAATATAACGTAGAAGAGAACATCATTTGCTCTTCAATTGTTTATTTGTTCTTTTGTATGTTCCACACTAGAGGAGCATGGCATAATCATAACAAATTGGGGTATTATATTTGGAAAAATAATGCTAACTTTGTGATCACATAGAAAGTTAAGATATTCAAGTTTACGAGCTCTTCAACAAGAACAAGCTGTAGAGGTGCATCATTAAAGTGTCCATTTGAGCCTATTCTTTTCAATGCACGCTTAGCATTGGGTTAGAGGATCAATATTAGGAAAAATGTTTATGTAAAATCTTCAGGAAACATTGCATGAGACAAAGCAAGAGGTTAAAAGGCATTAAAAAAACAATGGGAAATTAGTTATTTGGAAGTGTTCTTAACATAATGTGTTTTATTATGATAATTTACCATCTAGGCATTACAACAAAAATTACAGCAAGAAAGAGAGCCAAATAGGATACATTTGGCAGAAGGTGCTCAATTCTACAAGCAAAGAGATAAGAATTTGACAAATAGAAAACCATCTTAGGCATTTGCTTACTAACTTGAATGTTTGCAAATCATTTGGGGCTATGATCAAAGAGGCATAACAACCAACTGAAATATAACGTGCAATGTAATGGTAGTGTTGGATTATTTTTTTTTTTTGGGATTCTATTCACGCTATTTCCTCCAATAAAAATTTTAAACGATACTTGATGCTCAAAAGTTGCTCCTCATTTGCTTTAATTAGTTTAAATTAAGTTGAAGTCAATAGATCTCAAAGTAATGTAATTGTGAGCAACCCACACAAAATTTTGAGGAAAACATGAGGCCATTACTAACATGACAATAACCAACCCTAAAAATTGAATGTCAAAAACACATAGTGGACATATCTTCTCTCCTAAGTCTAACCTCCAAAAACCTTCATTATTTGTCTTCAACATCTAACTACAATTAGAAAAAAGACAGAAAAATAGGAAATATTTACTATACATACCACGGCACGTAGCATCATACATATAGTAAGTGAATGAGTCCCACCCACTTTCTTATATAAATATTAAATTTGCTTGAAATAACAACATAAAGTAGTTGTAGTAGCTCAACTATAGACATTTGGGATATAGTTTAGGGTCCCAGTTTCCTAGGTTCATATTCACACATGCATAATGGTTTTTTTCATTTGCATACGACCTCATTATGTCTCTAGCTTTTCCTTGCTCCTTTTCATCATTTTGATAGTCTAGCTTGTCTTGTTTTTCTTTTTCCCTCTCTTTTGCAAGATTTGATGTTGCCATATTGCTCTAGTTTTTTTAGCTAACGCCTTCATTTAATTTTTATATTTCTAGAATTTTCCTACGAGTCTTATTTTTCAATTTACAAAATTGCAAAAAAAAAATCAATATATTTTACCTTTTTGGTTTTTAAATGATGGATTTAAAATCTAAATAATGAATCTTTTATGTGTTTAATTAACATAGGTTATAAATGATGAACATATATTTTTTCTTTTTTGATCAATAACCTCTCGTTGTCCTACCTGATTTTTAAGAGCTTCCCAGTTTGCTTTTATTTTAAGTTGTTTATTCATTTTTCTTAATTTTTTAGTCTCATTGATCATCCTTTTAATAATACAATAGATCAAATACTTTGAGTTAATTTTGACATTTAGTTTTCATTCATTGAATATTTTTTGTTTTAAATGATGAACTTTTCAAGGAGTCTTCTGATTCTTAACTTATAAAAATCTCAATTATATATGACTAATCCTTTTAACTATTGCAAATGTAAAATTTTGAGTTGCAAATATTTTACATCTAAATGATTAACCTTTAAATTATACTTGATAACCTTTTAACATCAAATGATTGACTTTCTAATATTTCAAATAATGAACCTTTTTTCCATATTAGTTGTTGGACCACACATATTGTTTGCGGCCTCCAATACTATTGAACCCACTTTGACCTCAATTTTATGATGCAAATCAATTATATTGGTTCCATCCTTCACCAAATCGAGGAAATATGCATCATTACATAGAAACAAATGTATAAAAAGTTCTTATATTGGATACTATAGCACAAACAATATCTAATCCAAACCCCTTTTAAAGTGTTTAAGATACAAGTGTATGTACCTAACTAGGTACACATGTTACCTAACTAGGAACACATGTTACCATAAGATATATATACATATCTCTCTCTCTGTCTCTCTGTCTCTCTGTCTCTCTATACACACACACACACACACATACATACATACCTATATATATATATATATATATATATATATATATATATATACATACACACATACATACATACATACATACATATATACATACATATATATATATATATATATATGTATATGTATGTATGTATGCACACATATGCATATATACATACAAATAAACACACACACACACATATATATATGTGTGTGTGTGTGTGTGTGTG
>JACYFF010031958.1:64115338-64220781 GCA_017589665.1 Selenicereus undatus
TATATATATATATATATATATATATATATATATATATATATATTTGTGTGTGTGTGTATATATACATATATGTATATATATATATATGTGTGTGTGTGTGTGTGTGTGTATATATACATATATATATATATATATATATATATATGTGTGTGTGTGTGTGTGTGTGTGTGTATATATATATACATATATATATATATATGTATGTATATATATATGCGTGCTGGTGGTATATATATTTAATGCCGCAAATGTTTGCTGTAGGGGACTATGGGAGCATAGTGGTCGACGTAATTTGTGTTGAGCTACGTGGCGCATGTTTGGTTCCTTTCATTGTAGTTTTTTTCTCAACTTTTCAAGTTTATGTCATGAAATTCAATTTGTTTTTTTGCCTTTTTATGCTTTATTAAATCGTTCATTTCTCCTTATTTTGTATTTATTGTTTCATTACTACAGTTTTGAGGTGATTGACATTTTCAAGTTAGACCACTACCATATTTAGTTCTTCTTTATTTAACATCTAAATGATGAATCTTTGTCATATACATGTTGAACGTGTAGTTTAAAATGATGAATCTCTTATTTCTAAAATGACATAATTCCCGCCCCCCTTTATGTTAAAAAAAATAATGAAACCTTTTTTTAAGTGACTTTTCTTATGTAGATCAAATGTTGTAAATTAATTTCGAATTTGAGTTTTAAATAATTATATATTGTTCATTTTAGGTGATGAACCTTTTATAAGATACTTGATCAATTAAAAAGAACCTAATATTAAGTGAGTAATGCTTTTAAATTGAATTAATTTTGAATTATAATTTATGAATTTTGAATTCTAAATGCTAAAATTTTACCTATACTTATTGAACCTTTAATCTACATTTAATGAATCTTTACCTTTAATTGATGAATCTTTTAGTATTTCAAATGATGAACCTTTTCTTTTAAATGAGAATCTTTGTAGAGTGTGTATCGAGCATAGTACATACATTTGTATGGTAAAATTATTGCCATTTGAGAGTGTAAATCCTAGAACTGACATTAGCACACTTATGCTTACATAAGCTTAGCTTGCTATTAGATTATCATATTGAAACTATGAGTTATAGAAGAAGCAACTAAAGGGAAGGGAGATCACGATGCAAACCTTTTAAGTAAAGAAAGACAAACAATCGTAAGATATTGTTACAAGAGGCACACCAAAATATAGCATACACTCTAAACATCCCAGTAATAATTTGTTCTACTAAGCTTCAGGCTTGATAACCAACCATAATGTCAAACCATAGTTATGTGATCATCGGACCTTTAAATCAAAATAAATTTGTCACCTTCTATCCACCAATTGAGCCACCAAACTCGAAGGAAAGCATAGTCTAAGACCCAAAATCACAAAAACAAAAAAAATGACCACACTCAAATGAAGACAAAACTCCCTACAAGCAAATTAATAGCATGGCATGCCTTTGACTGCAAGTTCATGCTTCTACAATGCCCTTGTTCCTCTGATGTTTCAATGATTAGAACATCGATGTACCAATAATATTCACTAATAATATCCAGTTATCAAATTGGGAAGCATGAAAGACTATACAGCGAGTAGGCACATGCCAAAGAGGTCATGATGAGCCACAATAGTAGTAGATGTAAACAAGTAACGATTGAAGTCACTGCTCATACCATTGAATACAACATTCAAATATCTAATAGCTTCTTAAGACCATAGGAGCTTAAGAGGCGGGGGAGGTGGGGAAAACTAATTGCTCAGTCCACAATAGCCTTAAGTGACTTTCACCGTTTGACTTGATCTACCTAAGTCATGGAAGTGTATCTCAATTGCATATGCCTATTTAAGATGATGATAAAAATGACCTTAAAAGCAAATGCGAAATATGTGGGTATAGAAATGCTTTTTCTCTTGCTGCAATGCTTTATAAGACATGCCATGGCCATAAACTTCATTAATCTTCTTCCCACATCTATACATCCAAAAGCCTCTAAAACCAACAAATTTTCACAAGATGAGTGGAAATCTAGAAGATTGTTAAGAAATCCATAATCGACAAAATTAAAGATGAGAAAGGGAATCCGCTCCAAGCATTCAAATCTTTATATTGTGCCACCTATCATTGACTCAAAAATGCAATAATACATAATATTGGATATCATACATGCATTAACTATGGAATTTATTGCAAGGATTTGGATAAAGATAATCCCAACCAAAATACGATTAATTGAGATGATTTTACAATTTGTATTCATGTCAAAACAAAACCTTGATAATTGAGAGACTAAACAAAAGTAATTGCTACAATTTTGAGAAAAAGCCACATCTCTACAATTGAAAAGTGAAATTAGCCCTAACCATCAGATTTTCAAAATTTTTATTAATAAAATTTTTAAGTGATCCTATTTTGATATAATTAAAACCTCAATGATAAGGAAAAACAGTTCTCAAAAGTTTTAGTGCTTACCCTTGGAAAGAAGTTCTTTTCCAACTAATCCCTTATGCTTAGATGAGACACAAGAATCAGAACATTCGGTACCAAATACAAATGACCATTCACCAATGGATAACACAATGTTATTTCCAAAGACGAAATTAAAATGACAAAAGTGAAAAAAAGATTCACATCACACTCAGAAGGTGAGACCTCAAATATAGTAACGACATGCTCCCTGTTTTCCCATTTGGTCCCTGGAATTTGATTCCAAAACAAAAAATGGTTAGCTTTAAACATAAAAGCATATTAGATGAAGTAGAATATATCAAGAGAGAGAAATAAAGTCAGGGAATTGTATACCTCAAGAATTATTGATTGCTAATCTTATTATATAGTCAAATTGCAAACATTTTAGACTTTTAAACTAGGTATAATTATAAGGCTTGACATTCTAAAACAATGACAGTGAAAAATTAAAAGTACAAGATGTTATAGAAATTGTTGGGTTTTGTGGCCCAAAATCCAAGAATCGGTACGGTGGGACCGTGCTAAACGACACGGGCGTGTCAAGGCAAAGAAGCGGAGTGTCAAGGGAAGACAAAAAAACGACACTGGGGTGCCGTGCTCAGCTTTGGGCACGAGTTCTGGTGGCAGCTAGGGTTACTTCGGCGTGCAGTTTTCTCATGACGGCTAGAGTTCTTTTATAAGGATAAAACCCTGAACTTCTAGATCCTATATAAAGGGGTTATACCTATGATCTAAAATCACTCCTGAACTCGTGAATCTCTGAATCCCCAAACACATTGAGAGGTAGAGAAACTTTGATATTACAAGAGAGGTTGTAATTCTGTTGTTGGATCAAATTACTTGTTGTAGTTGTGATCGTTTTGTATTCTCCCTGCTCATATAGTGGATTGATTGTGCTCGTCACTATCCGTGATTTTTTTTCGCATTGGGTTTCCACGTAAATCTTGTGTGTTGTTGTTTTGTTCTTGTTATCGCTCTTTAAATTTCTGAATATCTGTTTCATCCTATTGCTTCCGCTATTAGCTTGCTCTAATTTCCTAACAGAAACCAAACAACCAAATTTAGACTACTTCTCTTCTTTCAGAGTAATTATTTCCCACTCTTGATAAATACATTAAATATTCCAAAAAAATCGGTCATTTATTGTACACACTGGTAAATTAGAAATCAAACAAGTAAAAAATTTTAAGGAAAGATGCTTTTAGGTTATGCCAATTTTTTCATCTGGTAAAATTACATCTCAGATTATTTCATGTAAAATGATAGATTGAACAAAGCTTTGGTCACCATATGAATCAGGATTATGTCTATTGTCCATAGACTGTAGCACCTAATAAACAAATTGTCTCATAGATAGCCCTCTATCGCTTCCTTATTATGAGGCAGCATTTCAACCACTACATCAAGGGTTTAAAGAAATATGATTTTTATAATGATGGGGGTAAGAATATGTGCATTTGAACTAGCAAAGGCAAAGTCTCATGACTCACAATAAGGTATGGTATGGAATTGTAAGAAATTCCAAGAGAAAAATCTAATCCAAATCTAAAGAAATGTTTAGGCAACTACTGAGCTCTAAAATTTTTCACATCCAACTAAGCCTCGTGAACTTAAGGAAGGATGCACAATATGCAAAGTACAACAATAATCTTAGTAAGGACTAATGAATATTTAAATTATGAAAATAACATGAAGAAAAGGGTGGTTAAGAGTACAACCTTTCTCCAATTATAACATGAAGAAAAAAACATATTTCCAAGCCAACCCCCCCTCTAAAAAAAGAAGGCATCCATAATTTGACATCCAATTAAACAAGGATTCTAACTGTAATGAAACCAAAGACACAAAAATATGAAAATATGTCCACATATATAATTATTCTTTTAAAGTCGTTCACAATGTACATATTTTTTTTTTTAAAACCTGTGCGAAAATGCCATTAAAATAAATAAATTTTATTTTTAGTTAATTACCTTCATAGTCGAGCAATCTAATATCAACCAATATATGACCTATTTCAGGAACATATATAGTCACTAATTACTAAACATAACCATCTCATTATCATAAATTAGAAAATTATTTTTTAAAAAATAGACACTCAAGAATGGGAAGAAGAGAAGTAAAAAATACATAGCATCGAGAGAAAAAATTCAAAAAATGGTGCAGCGGACTAGTCAAAGTTGTCTTACAATGATGACAGCGAGGCGGTAGTTGTTAATACAGTGCGAGGAGACAAGCCGAGAGGGAGAGGGGTGGGGAGAGGGAGAATGGCTTTCGAAGCAACCGCAAAACAAAGCTGTCCTGACTCACGTTAACATTTGCTAAACATCCTGTAAAGAAGTTCTTCACCCAAGGAACAGAGCGAGAGAGTGAAAGAGAGAGGGAAAAATAAAACGATTATAGAATCTTCGTGGTGATAAAAAAAGGTTGCGAGGAGAGAGAGAGACTGAGTGAGAGAGCAAGCCCTCACTGTACCCTAAGCACCACCTCCTCATTCTCCCTAAGACCTTGCCGTAATTCAATCGATCATTCAATCAATCAGTCAGTTCATTCGCCGTTAATTCTACTTCTTTGGGTGCTGCTTCTGAAATCAATTTGTGCAAATGGTTCCGCCATAGCGTCCCAAAACCCTAAAAAAGATTTCACTTATTACTGCGCTTGAAAAGTTCTGGGCTTTTGGGGGGGGGGGGGAGATGGAGATGTACGTGGCGCCGGCGTCTTCACAGAAGTCCGATCTTGCATCTGGGTCTGGGGATTTAAGGGTTTATCAAACATGGAAAGGCAATAATGTAAGTTGCCCTTTCTTCAATCATGAGGGTCTCTTTGTTTCTTGTGTGCTTGTGAGCTTTACTACGTCTGGGTACTACTGTTTTGCACTTTACGTGTTGTTCATTTTTTATGCTCCATGTTTTACTGTTTTTGGTTTGATGTCACTAGTACATTTGTGGGTAATTCCAGTTACTTTACCTGCGAATGATTTTGATTGGGAGGCTTTAGTGAGCGATTAATTTGCTGGGGTGTTAGTAATGTGAGCAATCACTTAGCCTTCTTTTTGGTGCTAAGGAAGAGCTCCTGTCTTTCTTCTTTGGGGGGGGGGGGGGCAGCAACTAGAGAAATATATTGCTTATTTATGAAAGTGCTGTACTTGTCAAGAGCCAAAAGAGTAGGGAAGTACACTCAGGAAACTCACCAATGCATGTACAATCTTGAACTCTGAAAGGCCTAAATCCCTGGCTACAGAATTTCCCATTTAACACAAGTAAGCAAGATGAAAATTACAATTAAAATGGGCAATAACGAAACTAAAATCTTTACTGTGGGCCTCTTATGGAGTTTTGAAATGATTGCAAGTTCATTGCGTTCAGCAATAATGTCACAGAATTATATGTTGGAATAATCTGTGTCTTACAGAGAATTGTGAAGGCTTTAGTGAATGTTGGGGAACTTCTCTGTAGAACACGATCGATTCTTGTAGCACTGACATTGCATCATGGTTCCTTATAGTTTACAACAAATCCTTAATTCACCTGGAGCTCTTGCCAAAGGGGAAATCAGTTTTAACTTATGAGGATTTCTGGGATGCCGACACCATTTGATGTTTCTTTGTTTGGATCCAGGGCCTCTTTTTTTCATCTTATTTCTATTCTATGTTATCAACAAAATTAATAACCTGTGGTGAATTTGATCTTTATTCTCACATTGTACCCCTTTGCCAACAAAGCCCAATCAGTCATTGTTAATCCCTCAGGCCTACCTAATACCCAGTAAGTCTTCGATGAATTGATCTGTTAGGTTAAACGACTGGGATGTTGTGATGCTGTGTTTCACATGGCAAGATTGAATAGGAGCTTATTTTCTTTTGTTTTAAATCTTTTGCGCCTATCTTGGATAGTGCCCATTGAGCACCTAAATTATTGTGTCTCGAACTGATAAGTAAACAAGGCTATATGTGCTTGAAGTTTTGCTCACTAGTAAAGGTTTATTGATTACACCTAAAGAGCCAACATTGGCTAACTTCAGTTTTGAACCTGCCATGGCCTCATGGCTGCAACTTCTTGAAAGGAACTAAAATATGGGTTTTATTACTTACCTGTTTAACTCATCCTTTTCAAATTTAATTACATAAGAGGATTTCGTAATGGTGAAAATGACTGAAATAGGCTCATACCATATCTCCTCTCATTCTATAGATGAGCATTGCATGATAGAGACACCAAAATGTGTCAAATCTTTCTTAATACCCTGATGATGAAAATTGTGGTTAAGTTGGTATTCCAGGACATTGAATGGAAAATTTGAAGTATGACAGATATATGCATAAGTTAAACCTACATTGTGGAGCTGTAAGTTGAGTGGTAATTCTAACTGCATTTTCCCCTCATCTAAGGGTAGAAAAATTAGTCCAAAGCTATCAATACCTTAAGCTTTCAAGTCACATATCATATTGAGTGGAAAATGTGAGCCGAATATTGAGATGTGTGCAGAGTTGACACCTCTCTACTAGTTTGCCTGTGACTTTTTCCATGCTTATTCAAAGGCATGAAATTAATATCATTGGAAACTAGGCTGAATAAACTTAAAAAAAGTAACCTAAAGCGTATATTGGACGAGAGAGTAATTTCTAAATCCAGTCACGGGAATTGTTGTGTCAGGTGGGTCTGTATGTCCTAGTGAGATATTATTGGCCTTCGTTTGGATTCTACATGGCAACTAGCTTTAAAATCCTAGGAGAACGCTATTGTTGCTCCCCTTAATAAAAGAAGCCCTGAACCTATGAAGAATGCTACTCCTTACAATGTCTATCGCAGTTGCAGGGCTGTCTTATGTAATAATGGATGCCGTTTATTGTAGTTAAGTGGTCATATTTATAGGGGTGAGCTAGGTTGGGATTTCTAAGGTTCTCCTTGGATTGTTAGAACTAGTAGCCATATGGAGGGTTCGAGAACTGACCAACCTGAGCGCACTTTGGCTCTGAGTTGTTTTGGCCATAATGCTCTTATTTGACCTTTGTTCTATGTGATTCTTTTTGTTTCAAGGCAATAAACTTTAAGTATATAGCTTCCTTTTCATAGGGGTTAAATTTTTAAAAAGTTTCTCATTTTTTATTTATTTAGGGAGATTTGAAGTAGCCTGACGGGATAGTTTTTCAGCTCTGACTTATTTTGGATGTGACACTCTCATTTGACGTTCTAATGCTGGTTACTCTTTTTTTGTTTGAAAGCCATGTCCATAAGCGAATGGCTTCTCCATTTTAGGGGTTTCTTCATAAGAGACTTTCATGGTTTTGTCTACGTAGATTTTCAACTGTTCAACTGTTATCCGATCTGGGTTGTTTTGGGGATAAACTAGGATCCGTTGCACAGGTTATGATCTGGTTCGATTAGGAAACCTGGTCGTTGGATTCTTGGACCAGTTTGCCCCCAATCAATGAATTGAAGGTTTGCAGTCAGTTGAAGGCTTTTGGTGCAATTGGAATCAAAGATAGGAATCATGAAGTGTTGCAAAAGATGTCGCCTGTACAGTCAATGAGGCATTGATGAGAACACGACTCCCAAGGCTAGCTTCACTTGTAGATGCAACATTTTGTTTATCCTCTTCTTGCGACAATTGTTGATTGTCTCACAAACTATTCCGGGGGGAGGGGGAGATGAGTTGAATTGGGTTTGATTCAAGGAGGGAGACGTAATGGAAGTAGTAAAGAAACTAAATCCTTAGAGCTTTTAACTGGAGCGAGAAAGAGGAGTGGGGGAGACCGGGGGGTTAATGTCAAGGAGGGTTTGGTTTTTTTGTAGAAACTAAGATGCAATGGAAGTGGAATAGAAATCTAAACCCCTAAGAGTTTCTTTTTTTTGGGCCGAGGGGGGGGGGTGTTGTTAGAGTGGGAGAGGCGGGAAATGGGGGTATGTGTTTAGCTGAAGGTCCAAAAGCAAGCTAAGCGAGTGGTTAGCAAAACAAATAAATGCACCTAGACTTGATTCGTAACCAAAAACGATGTAGTACTAGATTGTGCTGTTTAGTTCTTTCCTTATATTTTATTTGCTGCTAATACTTGTTTGTTGTTTCCAATTTTAACTGTTCCTTCCTGTTTTTCTTCTCTCTTCCCCCCTTAGTTACTCATTTGGTGGAATCTCTCTGTAGATTACAGTACCACTTAAATTAAGATATTTATTTATTAAACTTAATATTGTATTGGAAGTAGTTAAATATAACAAAATTAATTGAAAGTTGTACATATATAACTTAATATTTTGATCTGTGGATATACAAATAAAAATTAGTTACAGAATTCCATGAACTTGGGTCAATTGTTTGAACCCACTCTAATCAGTCTAATTGGTTAACCCTTTGACCCACCATCTTAATTAGGTTGCTCACGAGATCGATTTTGACAACATTGATTGCCAATAAGATCTTTTAGTGGAAAAAGGGAAAAAAAGTCGATTTCCATTATTTTTTTCTGAATTTTGTGAAAAGATCCCCTTTTCACTCAGACTCATTGACTATAAGGGACAATTGGAGGGTTGCAGGCATAAGAAGAAAAAGGTTTTTGAAAGGCCCTTGATTGATTTTTCTTTCTCTTTTTAAAATTTTGTGAAGTGGTCTTCTTGTCATTTGTGGGATAGGTTTTTGAAGGTTACTTGAGTACCCCTTGGACTGGGGACTGCTTGACTCTGTTGTTCTGCATCCTGAATTGAGCTCGGAGATGAGGGTATGAAACTATGAATTCAGGCCAGACCAAATGCACCTAAAGAAATCGTTCATTGTTTGTCCGGCTCATTGAATTGGAATAGTTCTTATCAGATGCACACGTGAATTATTTGCTGACATAATGCGAAAGAAATCTTTAGTTAGGTGATCGTGCACAATTTATACAAATAATTTCCTCTTTAGTTATTACATTTTTTTAACATTTTTATACCTTGAAATGATAAGACAGAAACTGACAAAGAAATGAAATAGGTTAGATCCTCGGGTAACAACTTCTATGATTGAAGGGAAGGATCGAAGGAAGCCTCTTGCCAATGGTGGATGTAGTGTTTTGGTACTAATATCAGGTGCTGTTGCTATGAAAATTCATTTAGAATTCTGTATAGAAATATATAAATTTTTAAAGAGGATATCTATAAAATTAATTGGTATTCATCAAATCCTGAAAAGCTTAAAAACCAGGACACCCTTGTCTAAAATTTCTACATATGCTACTGTTAGTGCACAAATTTGAAAACTCTGATATGCGCTTGACAATAAATTTGCATTGAGCCTTGCTAGATTTCGCTGCAAACACTTTGAAGCATCTTGCTGAGGGTTTTCATGAGAATGGGATGGCTTCAACTCTACTAGGGGCTCCCATTTTTAAGTCTGAGGTAGGCAGGGACTTTAGGGTTCTTTTATAGATTAGGTCAGCTATGGAAAAAGTCAGAAACTGAGCTTTAAGGAAACTGAGCTTTAGGAAAAGTTTGGGCATAAAGAAAAGCCAATGAGCATTCAGAGAAGCTGGTGTGGGTATTGTTAACCCAATAAAGCAAAGATAAAGCTCGCCAATGGGGTCAAAGGTGCCATGTGGCAGGTCTGTTGATATGTTAGGTAATGCCTGCTGGGGGGGGGGGGGAGCTGGCCACAAGTCCTTGGCTTTGCAGTATGCCCCTTTGGTTCGAATACCATTTTTTGGCAATTCCTTATATGCTCCTAGGAGCCTGTGCTCTTATTGCCTACGTGTATATATTTTCATCCGTGTATTTGTCATATATTGATTTTTTAATATGTATTTGCTAATGTAACTCTTGGGAGTATGTGCTCTTGAGAGTATGATATAGGTATTGCCATTTTTTCTGCTACAATTTTCTCGGGTTATAAGCTATATAACTTTTCCTGCGCCCTCCATTTTGTATGTGTTTTTTTGTTTTTTGGGGGGGGGGGATTCAAAGCTTGTTGAATCTAGTTTATGATGGTACTAATTTCATGGCATTTGGATAATTGTGGAGAGAGACACAAGCAAAATTACGGGGGGGTGTCAATGTTTGTGCATGTCTCACTGATCGTTGTATGGGTTAAATTTTCCCGTTGCTTATTGGGTTTTGTCAGATGATTGTCACTAAACAATTGTATTTAAAGGATTCAATTCTTTAGAATGAATGAGTTATTCACCTTGTTGGGCAAAAATGCACCTGAGAATCAGCATTTGGTGGTTAAATATGCTTAGTCTCTAGGCTTGTTTGGGCCTTTTGGGTTGTTTTTGATCTTTTATTGGTTTTGGGTACAATTTTCAGTACATTTCAGAGTTCTTGCTAACTCTGGTGTTCACCATTTGGAATCATGTCTTCATTACTTTGGATTCTTATCAGGCAATTGAAAATGTCTATGCCTGCTGACTTCAATGGGGTAGGAATCACCATAGGATATTTACTGAGCTTTATAGCCTTCTGTTTAGCTTTTTTATTCAGATTTCAAACTTAAGATTCAGATTACGGCCTCATTTGAATTTGCCCATATTCATCCAGTGCATGTTAGATTGTGGATCTTACTTACGAGTTACGAGATTCAAATCCAAAACCAGGCCCTGGAAATCCTATGCTCTTCATTTATCCTTTCTATGTGTTGACCTGTTCTTGTGTCTCGTGAGCTTCTTGCTATTGTTAAAGACGACTTAGATAGGACATTTACAAGAGGGTCTTCCTAAGGTTGTTCGCACTTATCATTCAAAACAAAATTAATTATAAATATCGTTATTGATAGATAATGCATATAAAAATAATTATAAAAATCTGCAGAATGATGATGCTGTTTAAGGATATTCGGTGAATAGTGGTAGTAATAATATTAATGGATAGGAAGTAATAAAAGCAAATGATAATATAAATAAGACTCGGTTAACTGAACTGAATAATCGAACAAATGATGAATTATGAAAGCAATACAACAACAACAGCCATCCAAGATGGATTATTAGTGTTTGTGGAGGCCAAGATGTATGCAAAATTATCCTTGATATGTGCTCTTAGAGAGGCTGTTTCTAGACGTGGAGGCAACAAAACATTATTATAATAATTTACTCTGGATCATCTGTATGTTTTGTTTTGTGGATTATGAATTCATTGCCTTTCCTACTTTGATTGTCAATGTTTGTATGATAGATTCAAATCTGGTTAACTTCTCCATTTCAGCTAATTAACCGTGCATCTCTATATTGTTGCTTTGCAGAAATTTTTTCTTCAAGGGCGGCTAATCTTTGGGCCAGATGTGAGATCGTTACTTTTTACGCTACCTATGATCGTTGCCCCAGTCGCAATTTTTTGCGTGTTTGTTGCTAGGAAACTGATGCATGTTTATCCCCATAACTCAGGAGTAGCAATCTTGGTGGTGGTGGTGGTGCTTACTGTCTATGTGAGAGCCCCCCCCCTCTTCCTCTCCCTCCCTCCCTACCTCTCTCCCTCCCTCCCTCTCTCTCTCGCACACACACACACATACACGTGCAGAAACATCTTGGGCTTCCCTTTCGATGGCTTTTCTTAGGGATGGTATTTAAATCATTATTTCAAAGAACATAACCATATTTGAAACTCTTGTAGGTATCTACTGAATTTCACATCTTAATGAGGCTTTAACATTGGATTTGATATACATGTTATGATGAGGACCATGAAGTTGAAGTAGTTGATAATTTGAATTTAGATACCTCTGCTGGCTGCATGATCTATGCTGAAACATATAATTGAATGTCTCATAAGCCAGCAGGCAGATGACACATGGTCAACGACACTACAACAGTTGTTCCTATTACCTCTTATCATCTTATGAGAGACTCTTCCTGATATAGTTTTGAGATTAAACTTCCTACCTTAATCAGCGTTTCCGTGGATTTGAGTTGAAATAAGCCGACAAAATTATCATATGGACATTTTGGTGACTAGGCTGGTTGGGGTCGAACCTCGTCATCACATTGTTGTATCTTGTTTGTCCAAGATTAATTTCCACCTCTCTTGATCTGGATTAATTGACATTTGTACGTCACCCTGTTCACCCCTTAGGATGATTCGACTAGCCAAATCTGGCCAACACCTACTATGTGGGTGCTGTGGAAAGCTATGACAATATTTATGCTTACTTTTGTGGTTAAAAGAAATATCTTTGGTCACCGGTAGATCTAATGTTTTGGATGCGCGGTGAGTTGCCCCCCTGCTTTTGTTGCGAGTGCCCTTTGTATATCATTGTGATCTAGAAAAATAGGGCAAATTAACACGGTTTTTAGAGGTTGCCCTAGGCATATTTATAGGATAACATAACTCGATTCCACTGTGTTGAAATCCTGGATCAGCCGCTGTTTTTGTGGTACTGGTTCAAGTTGTGTCGGTATTGGATAGGATCCATTCGACTCAGGTACTGTGTTACACTTCTTAGGCTGTGGGCCAATTGGACTGCATCTTGCTTATACTAGTTGAGACTTCACTAATAGAAAGGACGGTTGCTCGGCTCTATTCATCTAGATATTTATACTTCTTTGCCAACGCACTAATCCTGGGCCAAAGTTGTGTAGTGAATTGATTTGATTTGTTTGCAATTTTGTGCTGCTGGTTGTAATTGGCTGAAGCTGCTGTAACCTTATGTGGTCAGGGTCTGAATACTTCTTGTTTCAGCTAAAGTGGTGTGGTTTCTCAGCACCCATGACTAATATCTTCCCTTGCTATATTTATACAATCTTACGGTTGAATTTTCTTTTACCGCATTTGAGTTGATATCTTTCTCCATCTTGCCTCTTCCCTAGTGATCGGCATGTGTGCGCTTTCTCTTGTTCTTTGCTCCTTCTACACACTGAATGTTTGGAGAATCTAGAAAATTGTAATGGGAGGAGTGAAGTGGCTGTTGAGGAAATGAATCATGAATTTTAAATCACTTTTGTCTTGAGAAACAAGAAATGCAAAGGAATACCTATTCAGAAGTTGGTATTTTATGTGGTTAACTCTTCGGTTTGAATGGAGGTTGAACGAAGACATATCGTTACTTTCTCCTTTGTCTGGCCTTCCTCCTCAAATGTCGCGAGGGTTACGCACCCTTGGTTTCTAACTGAATTCCAGAGCACTACTTTACTGTGAAACTATCCCAATTTTGAACGAAGAAGAGATTTATATTTTAATGAGTTTCAATGTCTCGGGCAATTGTTGATCCTTTGGCTAGAGGATGAATATTGTGAAAAAAATAATGATGCTGAGAGCATTTAGATGTTGCAAATTGCAGTGATGATCCCGTTACTAGCTGTTCCTTTCCTACTGCTGAGGCCTTCAATTGTGTTGGTGCATGATGTAGCTTTATATATCTACACATTTCTTGTTTGCGTCTCCATTCCCCTCTCTCCCCTTCCCTCATCTTTCCTGGGGAGCAGTTTTAGGTTCATCAAAGTTGTACGCTTCTGAAATTCATGATCAGCGTAATAAGGTAGCAGTAAACATTTATGTTGGGTATGAGAACTCGGTTCCTTTTCAATAATATGCTGGCTTATTTAATTATAGATAAGGGCCATAAAGTTTCTTCTTGGCCTCCATTCTGTAGGGCGTCTAACATGTTTTGTCTGGAAAGGCCTCTTTACCGGGCATTTGGCCTTTTCTTTCTTTGTGTTTTCTGATACCTCCTGCTCTCCAGCTCCGGGGATGATTCTTCTGGAGAGTATTTGGGCATTGGTGGTTCTTGGAAAGGTTGCTGCTACATTCAGCTGTGATTTGATCTTACCTTCTGAGCACAGGAGTGTAATTGCTGTGTTATTTCTTTCTAAAGATATACATTGTCTTTTCCTTTTATATTGAGGTCTTATGAGTAGCTCCTTTTATTTTCAGGACTTAGTCCTGCTCTTTCTTACTTCTGGAAGAGATCCTGGCATAATTCCTCGCAGTGCACATCCTCCAGAGCCTGAAGTTTATGAAGGGAGTATGGAAGCTGGGGGTGCCCAAACGCCACAGCTTCGATTGCCACGCATCAAAGAAGTTGAGGTTAATGGCATTCCAGTGAAGATAAAATATTGTGATACTTGTATGCTTTACAGACCTCCTCGGTGTTCACATTGCTCTATCTGCAACAACTGTGTTGAAAGATTTGACCATCACTGCCCTTGGGTTGGTCAATGCATTGGGCTGGTGAGTACCTGCAATTCTGTTCATACATGCTGTTGTGGAAGGCTCTTTCTAGAACCATGATATGCACTGGTTGTAGTTCTTTTGTGCAATCCTGCTCTTGTGTTTATTGAGTGGAGTCTGCTTCTGAAGTTGATTGTTGCCAGTCGAGTATATTGTTATCGTTGACGAAACCTCTCTTATTGGTTAGAATGATGACCTAGCACTACTCTCTTCTGTTCGTCTAAAAAATCCATTCATGGGTCATGCCATGTGTATGTAAAACATGGTCTGGAGTTAGAGAAAGTGGAAATCTATAATTTATGCTTTTCTTGTTTTTAGAATTGTGATCTTACTTGTGGAATAGACTCTGGGATAAATGAGTGTTTGCATTCTCATGATCTACAGCCTGGAGTTAGAGAAAGTGGAGATCTATAATTTTTGCTTGCTGGTTTTTAGAATTGTGATCTTACTTGTGGAATAGACTATTGGATGAATGAGTGTTTGCATACTCATGATTTACCATCTGACATAGACATTCTTGTTGGCATTTTGAGGATTGAATTTTCAATTAGAAGAAAATTTACTAAAATTTACCGGCAGTTATGTAGCTGGTTAAAATGCTTATTATGGTTTTGGTTTGTAATTCTGGACCCTTTTAACTCATTTGTCTGGAAATTTCATCACCCATTTTAGCAAGGGCTTTACATTTTGTCAAAACTCAAAATCAAAATGCTAATAGGATTCATTAATATGATGAATGTTCAGACAGTCCAGGACATGCCTTGCTATGGTGCAGAATCAAGTAACAATTAAGATTTTGCAGATTAGGAATTTGTGATGGAAATGGGGGATTCAGATTATGGTTTTGAAGGAGAAATTTAAAGGGAAAATGTTAACAGATTGATATCTTCAAGGGAATACCTCATTTTTAATCGCTTGTTTAAGTTTTTGGCTTCTTGATAGACTGTCTTACTGTTAATGAGTGAATGAAATGCCTGTAGGCCCCAAGGTTTTCATTGTATTGGCCTTTCTTTAGCCTAGCCAACAGCTTATGGACCAAGGAAGCTATTGGAAGTAATCCCAGCCATTACAGTAGTCCTTTGAAAGAAGGGCTAAACTTACTGAAAATACGTTCAGAAAAGTAAATAATATCCAAATAAAATAGTTCTGATTGGAAAGCCAATGCAAGTGTGACACTGAGCTGATTTTGTGCGTTCAGTGTTCTGTGTCCGTGTAAGGTTTAGGCTTGGTCACAGGTCTTCTTTAAGCCTGATGTTTAGTGAAGAACATTTAAGATTAAAAGTTCTAAGGATTCACGTGGAGCATCGTACGTTTAACTTATTGACATGAAGTCATCAATCTGAATATGAGAATAGTAGGTAGGCATATTTTGGGGCTTCAATAGCAGGATTTCCTGATGAATTTCAAGGATCAGCCATCTAGGGTTATTACTCCTTCAGATAGCTTGAAACCAGCATCGGTTTAAACCTAAGCACAATGGTTCAGCACTATTCTCATCTCTACTTCTGATCTCATATCTGTCATGAATAGCACATAAATGAGTTTCATACTTCTGAATGATGGAAGTTCACCAAATTTTAGGAAGTTTTCCATTCAATGCCATGAGCAATTTAGCAATTAAATTCAGCCTAACTAGGCTTTCCAATACGTTCGTCTTATTGGTTAAAACCATGACTTTTAGGGCTTCAAGGCGGCAATGTGAAACTTGGGGACCCATGCAGGTTGAGATGTTAGATGTCAATGCACATGTTCACACTTCATCCTTGGAATTTGGACGACCATGGTTGTAGATGTAATAGAAGACAATTTCATGCTGATTGTTTTGCTCTTGCCTAGTTTTCTTGTATACTCCAGACCAAAAACAACCTTGGTCAGTGGCTGCCAGATTTCTCTTTAAATTTGGATGACCATGGCATATGGCCCACTTTACAGACACTATAGGCGGGAAGATGGAACGAAGTTTGTCATCTGCTACTCCCTGGTTAGAAGGATCAATGCAATTAGCTTTGCCCAAAGAACATATAAATTTGAGTAGGATCCAAATGTTTATTTAAATCATCCAAGGCCCCCCCCCTCCAAAAAAAACAAAAAGCGAGTGATAGAACCACTTGTTACATACAAATAGCATCTTGTTGCATGGGAACACGAAAATGCTGACTTATGTGGCTAAATTTGAATGTTGAAAAATGGAATTGCTTAACAATTGGCGAGGACATCATCCAGTGAGTACAATCAGGTTTACAACTACACAAACCATTAAGTTTAGATCTAGATCTTGTGTAAAACCGACTGCGTTGCGGCTTTATTGGAACCATTAAATTTTGTGTATGGTAAAGTAGCTTTGGGAAGGGGAACTACTTTGGAACACTGCTTTCCCAGATTATAAGAACTTAGTGGACTTGTCAAATTTGCTGGGTCTGGATAAAGTACAACTTGGTGTAGTTTTGGGTTCTGGTTTTGGCACAATGCAGGTTTCTGATTTATCAAACTGGTCCAGTTTCTTTTTATTGGTCTTTCGTCAATTCCAGTTAAAGATTATATATACCACTTGACCAGTGTCCATCGTCTATGGGAAGCTATGATATTGCATTTGCTTAAAAGGGTGCTTGAACTGTTAGAGTTTTGATTGTGGGACAAGAAATGCAATTGAAGCAGAGCTGGAATGAGAAACTAATAGTAGAAGACATATAAGGAATATATCAGCAGGTCATTGATTTTTTAAATGTATACCTAAGAACTTAGATTCTTAAGGAGTTAATATTATTTAATTTATGATAATGTAATCGTCTTAACCATAGATGCAGTGAGTTGATTAGCACCTTTTCAGTGTTTGTCTTGTTCGTATTGATTCTGATAAAGCTAAATCTTCTTAGTTATGGCAGTTTGGTTATGACCTATGAAGCGCGAGATTGAGTGGTCATCACTTGTTATAGGGGAGAGGGTAAAAGAAAAAGGAAATTAAGTAATAGGGGTATCCTTTTCAGCTAGCATATTATCTAACTGCATAATTATTGTTAGTATGATGATCCTATGGGTCTGGTTTAATCCTCTAATTTGCATATCATTTAAGGTTGGGGGTCACATTTGTTTGTGTTAAAAACCTTAAAATTTGTGGGCTAGTTTTATGGTTTGGGGTTTTGGAGCAGTTATTCCTCATATCTAGAACCTAGGGTAGGTTTTTCGCAAATTAAAAGTATCTGATGGAGACTGGAGGCTAGAATTTGGGAATTTGTTAGAGATGGAAGGGTAAAGGGGGGTAGATTGATTTCTTTGAAGGAAAGCCCTCCATTTTGTTGTTTATGCAATGAGCCTCTCAGAATACTAGTTTGGTATTACTTACAGCTGATGAAAGAATTAAAACACCAATAAAGTCACATAACATGAGGATAACTTGTCATTGCGCTTATTCCTAACGAAGTTTTAACAATATCACAGAGGTAGAGCCCCGTTTTGAAGAGAGAGAGAGAGGGGGGGGGGGGGAGGCTGGTTGGTGGGTGTCTTAGGGCTGACTTGAGGTCATCAGAGGTCCGCTTGGGGTTCGCTGGACCTCGGGTCTCCGGGAGCCTCCGTCGTCTCTGCTCACCGGCGGCCGGTGCTTCTTCATCGGCCGGCTTCCTCTTTTTTCTTCAGATCTACTCTTTTTCTTTAGTGTTCTTACTTGGGTGAGGCTTTTGCAGTGGATGCCGGTTTGCTCTGTTGCCGATAGTGAGGCTTCAATCGGCAGTCTTGTCGCCGGCGACCTTCCCAGACGCAGCGGAGTGGTTTTTCCATATTTTCTCATTTCCCTTTGGTTTCTTTCTTTCTTGAGGCGTCCATTGCAGCCGCCGGAAGTTTCTGTCGCAGCCGGTGGGGTTTCTCGCCGGAGACTTGGCACCGACGACTTTTTCGGTCACCGGAGAGTCGTCGGAGTTTCATATTTTGCGTTTTTTATTTCAGAAGTGGACGTCTGAAGTGCTCTTGGGCCAGGTTTGTACGTTTTTCATTCTCTGTAGTTGCTTGCCTGGGCTTCTACTTGGTTAATGGTCCTTGTCTTTTAACTCTCATCAAGAGTGTTCTCTCAAGTATTCCGACTTACTTCCTCTCCCTTTTCCCCTTACCTTCAGTGGCCAATAAATTAGAAGCAATCTAGAGAAATTTCCTTTGGGGTTCTTTTGGGAGTGACGTCATGTTTTATCTTAGAAGATGGAACATTGTGAAGCAACCACTGCTTTTGGGAGGGTTAGGTATGAGGGAGTTGCGTGTCTTTAACGAGGCCCTTCTTGGTAAGTGGCTGTGGAGATTTATGAATGAAAAGGGCAATATGTGGAGG
Source organism: Selenicereus undatus (assembly GCA_017589665.1). NCBI lineage: Eukaryota > Viridiplantae > Streptophyta > Magnoliopsida > Caryophyllales > Cactaceae > Selenicereus > Selenicereus undatus. Next base: position 64,134,241 of record JACYFF010031958.1, read on the forward strand.
AAGGTAGTTACCATGAAATATGGGGACGAGGGATTTGGATGGTTTCCCTCTATCATGAGCTTAGTTTTAAAAAGCGCGAGGCGCATAAGGTCCTAAGGCGTGAGGCGCAAAACGCGAGGCGAACGCTCGCACATCATGGATGCGGAGCGCACTTCTATGCAAAAGTTCTTAAAAGTATTTCATATTTCACAAAACATATTTTGCAGAAACAAGTTACATAAATGCATTAAAAATGTGATCAGACATCAATATGACTACTAACATAGCAAACAACCTTAATATATGTTATCTTATCATCGTAGTTCCCCTATGCATGTACTTATGGTCCAAGTTTAGCTTACCTTTTAGCACACAAGGAAGGAAAAGAAGAAAAAAGGTAAAGGCAAGGCTAAGAAAGAGAAGAAAAAGGGGGAAGATATGGTCTCACATCCTTGAGGCGCACCTCATCCCCTTCGAGCAGCTGACTCGGTAGCCTCATGCCAAGGTGTGCCTAGGCGTGCCTCAAGCAGGCTTTTTTAAACTAAGATCATGAGGGGCTCTTATGGGTATAGTGTTTGGAGATAGATCTCCAAAGGTTGGGGGAGATTCTTTCCTCATTGTTCCTTTGAGGTAGGAGATGGCTCTTTAATCTTTTTTTGGCATGATCGCTGGTGCGGCGAGTTTTCTTTGAAAGACTTGTTCCCTAGCTTTCGTGTTTTGGCAGTGGACAAAAATGCCTCTATCCCTAAGTATCGGGAGCAGGTTTATGGTAACAGTAACAGTGTCTGGGTACATGTTGTTGTTCGAGATGGATTCATTGATGATGATTCCTTGGTTAGCTTTTTCAATAAGCTTAATGAAGGCCAAAGTAGGAGAATCTTCAGTTGATAGGGTGTGGTGGGATCTAACCACTTAGGGGTGCTTCACAGTTAGATCTTTTTATTTGAAGCTTCTTGATGGGAGGTTTTCACCACAGGAGATTCATTCTGAAAAATGCTTCCCTTGCAAGCTCATTTGGAAGTCCTCAGCCGCCTTAAAGGTTTTGTTCTTTGTATGAGAAGCTACACATGGGAACATATTAACGTGTGACAACTTAAAAAAGGGGGGAAATTTTGGTGAATAGATGCTTCATGTGTAAAAGGGGCCGTGAATCTACGGATCATTTATTGCTCCATTGTCAGTTTGCAAGCATTCTTTGGGGTCTAGCTTTTAGTTGCCTGGGAATTTCCTGGGTTGCTTCTGATTCTATTAGGAACCATCTTTTGGCTTGGGAAGGTTCCTTTGGTAGGAAAGTTAAGGAGGAGGAAGTCATGGTCCTACCTCATGTCATCTTTTGGAGTATTTGGAGAGAGAGAAACATAAGAGTTTTTGAAAACATAGAAATCCCTCTTCAGTGTTTGAAAGAGAATTTCATCAAAATTCTCTACTTTTGGAAGAATGGGAACTTTTAACTCTTCCTTTATTGATTTGGCGGATTGTGTAGATAGTTTATATTTAGGTTTTATATAGCCTTTTGTACGATGCTAACTGTGCAACTGAGCTCATGATATTTCTATATTAATATATTACCTTTTCCTTATCAAAAAAAAAAAAAACTTGTCACTGCCTCTTTATCAGATTTTGCTAGAGTGGGAATTGAGTTGAATTTTTTAGACGGGAGGTTTTTAAAGCTCTTCATGATTGTTGTAGGGATAAATCTCCCTGCGTGGATGACATGACTATCTCTTTCCTTCAGGCTAATTAGGGCACTCTTAGGGGTGATATTATTATATGAGCATGGTTAATGAGTTCTTCAACATAGGGAAATTTGTGGGGAGTCTTAATGCCACCTTTATTAGTTTGATTCCTAAGAAGAAGAAATTAGAGACTATCGATCGATTCGTTTGATTGGTTTTATCTACAAGTTGCAAAAATTCTCGTCGAAGATTGAGAGGTGTTATAGGGGTTCTTGATCAGAGAAAAGAATGCATTCGTTGGGAGACGTTAAATCCTTAGATGTCGGGCTTATTGCTAATGAGCTTATTGGTTTGAGGATTAAATATGGAAATCCCGGGGTGGTTTGTAAGTTGGACATTGACAAGACTTATGGCCTTTGTTAATTGGGAGTTCCTTATTTATGTCATGAGGAGAATGGGTTTTGGGGAGATTGGATTTCATGAATTCGTCATTGCATATCCTCAACCTCCTTTGCTATACTTGTTAATTGCTCCCCCACAGAGGTTTTCTCTACTTCTGAGGTTGCGCCAGGGGGACCCGATCTCTCCTCTTCTCCCCCCCCCTTTTAGTTATGGAGGTTTTCACTAAGATGCTTTGCTCGGCTACCGAAGCATGTCTCCTTTTCGAGTTTTCAATCGGTCAAATGAATTCGGCAACTATTGATGTCTCTCATCTTCTTTTTGTTGATGACACCATTATCTTTGGTGACAATGATTGTGAGCAGATGGTGGACCTTTAGTGTATTCTTGCATGGTTTGAGGCCTGAGGCAGGGCTTGAGGTTGAAACTTGGCCAAAAGCTCTTTAATGCCAGTGGGTCAAGTTGACAATATCTAACTTTTTGCAGGGATTGCTCACTTGATTCTTTTCCTACTTCCTACTTGGGCGTGTCCCTTGGAGCAAAATTCAAGGAAAAGTCCATTTGGAAACCAGTTGGAGAGTTTTGAAAGAAGACTTTGAGAGTGGATGGCAAAATACCTTTCTAAGGAGGGAAGGTTGATTCTCATCAAAAGTATTCTTTCTAGCATTTCCACTTCCTTTCTCTCTTTCCAATACCTTCATCGGTGGCTAATATTCTGGAGGCCATTCAAAGGAAATTCCTTTGGGGCTCTGTTGGGAGTGATTTCAAGTATTTAGCGAGATGGAATGTTGTTAAGCTTCCCATGCTTGATGGAGGTTAAGGTGTTAGAGAATAACTGGTTTTTAATGAGGCCTCGTTGGGTAAATGGTTAGGTAGGTTCATAAATGAGAGAGACATCCTACGGAGGAGTGATTTGTACTAAATATGGTGTTGATGGCTTTGGGTGGTATCCTTCTAATCCAAATGGTCCAGATGGACTATGTCTTTGGTGGTACATTTGCAGAGGAAGGGAAACTTTTTCTCTGCATGTATCACTTGAAGTTGGTGCTGGGTCGATCATTTTTTTTGGGATGACCGTAGGTGTGAAGGGGGTCCCATGAAAGACCTGCTTTCCTCTATTTTTGTTCTTGCAGTGAATAAAGATGCATCAGTTGATGATTATTGTGAGCGTGCTGGGTCCTTGTGTGTGGTCATCGATTTTTGTCCGGAAAGCCTTTGTGGATGTTATCACTCTTGTTAGCTTTTTGTCTAAGCTCAGTGGAATCACAGCCCATGATTCTTCTCATGATTCATTCAAATGGAATCCTAATTGTAAAGGGATCTTCACTATCAAGTCTTTCTATATAAAGCTCGTCTCTTTGGCTTCTTACCCTATTCAACCGTTTTCAGGGGACCATTTCCCTTGCAAGATTATTGGGAAATCATTGGCTCCACTTAAAGTTTCTTTTTTTGTTTGGGAAGCTTCCCATGGGAGTATCTTGACTTGTGATAATTTGCAAAGGAGGGGTAAGATTCTGGTGAATATGTGCTTGGGTGTTTCTTGGGTTGTATCTAACTCTGTTAGGAGTCATCATTTTGCTTGGGAGGGCTTTTTTTGGTAGGAAGGCTACGAAGAATATTCTTATTGTTCTCCCACATGCGATTTTTTTTTAGCATTTGGCGTGAAAGAAATAGGATGGTCTTTGAGGGTTTGGAGTTGCCTCTTCAGTGCTTCAAAGATAATTTCATTAAGACTCTATTTTTGGGATAATGGGAACTTTTGTTATCCCTCTCTTGATCTTGTAGATTTTGTGGATAGATGCCATATTGGATGTGTATAGCTTTTGTAGGCTGCTAGCTTTGCATCCAACCTTTTGATCACGAATTCATGATATCTTATGTTATCCTGTTTTCCTTATCAACAACAACAATAACAACAACAACAACTCCCAGTGTGAGTTCCGCTTTCGTGGGGTCTGGGGAGATCCAATTATAGGCAACCTTACCTCTACTGATATTCCTACCCATAGAGAGGTTGATTCCAAAAGACCCACAAAAACAGTTTTGTGAAAATGTTTTATAGAGAAATTATTGCAAACCATTTACCGAGGAGAAAAGGTTTCGAAGAAGTTGAAGCTGCAGGAACAAAGAGCAAATAAACAAATAAACAGGGGCAGAGACATGCCTCAACAATCCAAGAGACGCCGATGCCGTCACTTACCAGAAAAGCACATCCTGCAAACATGCACGCCCGAAACCCTACCTGCACCCAGCCACTGAAGCTACCCCCACTAACGGGGCCGATCCCCTATGATCTGAGACCTTAATCCTATTCCGCCACAGCCTCCTATCTTGATCCATGTCCTCTGTCAGACCGACAACTTTCAGGTCCTCTCTAACCACTTCGTCTAGGCTCTTTGCTTAACATATTACCCCTATCTTGAGCCTCCTATCTTGAGCCTATTCCCCCTGTTTTCCTTATCAAAAAAAAAAGGTCACATAACATAGGCATTTGCTTAACAGGATAGGAACCTCAAACAGGAAAGCAATTTACCCCTGCTGATAAAGGTCTGTAAATAAAATGCTAATCTAAACTTAAATTATAATCTAATATGGGCTCGTATTGTTGGGTAATGAAGTGGAAAATAGTGCTAGTGTTGAGGCATAGTCATTGGACGTTTTTGATGATTTTTCTTATGAGAAAATCAAGTTCTGGTTTAGACGATGATTGTTGATTAACTGTGGAAAGATTATTTGAAAGATTAATTTTAACATGATTTTTTCCTTGGGCGTTTTCCGGTTTTATCAAACCAAACTATGACACTGGAGTCTTGCAGAGGCATGGAGGATGTGTGTTGTGGGAGGGGGAGCTAGATGTAAGTGGTCTTCACTTTGCCTTGAATTGTGAAGAGGTTTATGTGCGACTTGGATGTAAAAAGCATTGTTTGCCTGCTGCCCTACAATAACAGAAGTCCAGGACAGTTTGCTGAGACATTTTGTTTCAGTCCACTATTTTCTAAAGTGTGAAAAAATTGCACAAGTTACTTGTAGCTGTCAGGAAAGTGGATTTTGCCTTTTGACATCTTTACTGCAACAATAGTATGGATTCAAAATGAGGCTGTTCTGCAACAAAACGGCGGCATTAGAAAGGTTTTGAACTTGAGTAAACCGCATTGTTAACACCCGACAAGCTGCGATTTGTAACACAATTGCCACATTAGAGGGATTTCGCAGTAATGTGACCGAATCCACAATCGTGACCGAAACTGATTTTTAATCCTTGCTAATACTATTATGTGATCCCTAGTTGCTCACATCCATTTGAAAATGGGGCCTTGAGGTGGGTTTTTAACGCTCTGTAGTGGTGGTTTGCTGCAGAGAAACTATCGATTCTTCTTCATGTTTGTCTCCACTACTACAATCTTGTGTATATATGTTTTTGCGTTCTGCTGGGTGTACATCAAGCGCATCATGGATGCTGAAGAGACCACAATATGGAAAGCGATGATTAAGACACCGGCCTCGATTGTTCTTATAATTTACACGTTCATAGCTATGTGGTTTGTTGGTGGTCTTACAGCCTTCCATTTGTATCTGATCAGTTCAAATCAGGTAATATCTCCCCTCAATTCATTAATCATTAATTTCGCCATTCATGCTTCTTAATGTCAATTCTGATGATTATAGTTTCTCTGCTTATGGCTATCTCTGCAGACAACTTATGAAAATTTTAGGTATAGGTATGATCACCGGGCAAACCCATATAACAAGGGAGTGGTGGAGAACTTCAAAGAGATATTCTGCACCCCCATTCCTCCGTCCAAGAACAACTTCAGGGCCAAGGTCCCTAAGGAGCCTGCACCATCAGCCCGTCCTGTGGGTGCAGGGTTTGTCAGCCCGAGCATGGGAAAGGGTACAGATGACATTGAGATGGGCCGGAAGGCAACATGGGGTGGCGAATTTGGGCCGGGGCTTGATTCCGGTGAAGGACAAATGAGTGACAATGACATCCTAACTATTAAGGATGGCAGATTAGGTGAGGCATCTCCTGATATAAGGACACATGTGGATGAAGTTGGGGACCGTGCTGGCCTTCCTACTAGGCATTCTAGCCGGAGAAGGCAAAGTGGAAACTGGGAGATGTCACCCGAGGTTCTTGCCTTGTCAGCCCGATTGGGGGAGCAGAGCCGGGTTGGTAGGAGCAGCAATACTGGATTGCCCAGTGGAAATTAGGCGACAGAGCTAAAGTTGTGATTTGTATTCGTGTTCTCCAGGGAAGAGTAAAAGGATGAGCACTGGCAGATGTTAGCTTGTTTTGTTCCCCGGGTTTGAAGTGTTTGGGCTAGTGCGGTTGATTGGAGACTTCTGGGTCATCCAAGTCCAACTGTGTGTTTAAGTTAAAAATGTGAATTGTAGGTAATAGGTGTTATTATTCAAGGTGTTCATATATTGATAATTCTCAGACCTTCGGGATAATCAACAGGTGTGATGTGTGAGTGTTTGTTTTTTAAGCATTTGATCTTGCGTTCTCCCACACTTAACGGCAGGGTAAGCAATGTATTCTGCATGCTTTGACATTCATGGGCTGCTCATTCGGGTGCTTTATTCGACTTTAGTTCTTAGCATGATTTTCAGTTCTAGTACAGCTTCACTTTGCCAACAACTGGTTAAGTTGGCTTATGTTCTTTATGTTGTGGAGAATGGATTGTTGCTAGTTCGTCAAAAGTGCGACCAGAAGGTCGTTCATAGGTTTACATTGCAGCAGCTTTATAATACTGCATATGTAGACAGTTATCTTCAGCTGTGCAGTTAAGGTTACCCAGATAAAAAGTACCGGTAATCCTGATTTCCAGGGATTTTTGAGCGTCTTGCAGCAAGTAATTCGCCCCCATTGAAGTTAAACGCTTTTATCAAATCTGAAATTAAGGCGTTTTTGCATTACCATTTTGTGCCTAAAAAGAACAGTTTTTGAAGGAAGAGATTGCAAACAAATTTTGGGACCAATGTTGAGTCTATGCCATGTTTTGAGGGAGCCTATCAAATTGGGGTCTCTTTCAACTTAAACCAATTCTTCGTCAGGTAATAAAAGATCGTACCAGCGCTCGATCAGATCGTCTGGTAATAAATGCATTATAAATTAGGATTGTTTCATGTGCTTTAGACTTGGATTAGTAGGGTTCTCCATTGTGCCCTGTTCTTTTCCTTTAAATTTCTCATGCTCAACTTGCTGGCAAAGGATGTTGTTGTATCAAGGGGAAATGGGGAATGTAATAGATTAGCAAAAACTGTTCTTTCATATAAGATGAGATTTTTAAGACCTGGTGTTCACATGATCATTCAAAGATTACTTGATTGCAAATGATTTAACTTTTCCTTCAAACCACCCTTGCTATAACCAATACATATGTTGAAATTTCATATTAAACCAAATTCAATACGGTATTATATTAAACAATATGTAAAAAATCTCACATCAAAAATATCAGAATTCCAAAAGAAAAAAAAAAAGGTGTTGGCACCGAGTTTGGTATAATAGGACAGGTTCCAATAACCGCACAGTACGAAAAATTTTACTAGCAAATTGATATATAACGTACCAAAGTAGTTATTTAGAATTATCTGAAAGTCAAGCTTTGGAGGGTACCTGCCTGGTCAACACCCATATCCCTTAATTTGTTGGGGCATAGAGACTTGACATGAGAGAGAGAGAGTGACTAACCCTAAGGGGTGATTTGATCGCTAGGGAAATGTGCTTTTGCCACTTCCTACTACTTGTGAACAAAATTTATATCATACATTCAAGTGTATGTACTTTTATATGACATATAAATAGTTATACATTAAAATATAAAATATATAACAAATACACCCTCAAAAAATATATACATCATAGATACGACGAGAATACGTACTTTTGGATGTATATAATAATTTGCCATTGATGAATGGTGATGATATCTTGAAAAAGGCATAGTTCCAAAGATGCAATAAAAAGTCCAAATAAAATTAATAATAAATATAAAAGTACAAACTCAAAACCCATAATAATATTTCTTTTCGCTGTACGCCTGTATCTGTGAATGCAAAAAGTCAAATTTCAAAAAAAAAAAGAAAAACACCAAAACCTAACAGTAATAATAGTCGTTTAATAAGTTGCCCCTCAACCAAATTTCTCTGATGTCTCGGATGTCTTTTCTGCTCTTTCTCTTCCTTTCTATTTGCTCTTTGCAGCAGCCATTATTATCTACTCCAGATTACTTCAGCCTCCATGCAGATGTGTTGAGTAAAGTTAATCAGCAGGAGAGAGAAAAAACAGGTAATTACGTCTTTACATTTAAGCAGTTTGAGGTCATTCACTCACTGTTGTATGCTCGTAAATGGCAATTGAGACATACCAATTGTCATTTTTGGGTTTTGTTTTTGGCATAAATGCAACATGATTATTTCTGTTAGGTAAAAGAAAAAGAAAAAGTAAAAGTTGAAGAAGAAAAAAATGTTCAAGAATCAGCTGCAAGAGTTAGCCCAGAGAAGTTGCTTCAATCTGCCTTCATATGCGTGCATAAGAGAAGGGCCAGATCATGCCCCAAGGTTCAAGGCTCGTGTCAACTTCAATGGTGAGATGTTTGAAAGCCCCGGTTATTGCCCTACTCTTAGACAGGCTGAACATGCTGCTGCTGAGGTCGCCCTCAATATCCTCTCCTCTAGGGGTTCCAAGTCCCTCACTGCTAGAGTTCTTGTATGCTCTCTCATTTCTCACCCCTTCTTTTTTTTTTCTTTTTAAAAATCTCACTCCTTTTTTCATCTTATTAAGGGTCAAGTATCTATTCCATATCTATCTTAGATGCCTTTTAAAAAAGACAGATTAAAGGGGGAAAGGTGGGCATTAGTTTAGAACTCCATTTTGTAGTAGAAATCAGTGGGCGCTGAGTTGCTAAACAAAGCTTTTATTTTATTATTGGGAAAAAAAAAAGGTCATTATGGGTTGGTATGCTTGCTGTTGGGAGGCACGACTTGGTTTTTGAGGATGGAACATATAATATGTTTTGAGTTCTAAATTTGGCTTGAGACTATTTTGCCAAGTTTTAAAGGTGATGACTTCAATAATACGACAATGAAAGATTGGTCACAAATTGCCATGTTGGGTGTTAATGGTAATAACTAGTGAGAGGTGCCTACAGCTATGTCAATGATATAGTGTACGAAGGAAGGAATTGGGTAGAAAATTTTTGTAGCCGTTGTCAAGAAATTATTGGATTAAGAAAGGTGTGGTGACATGATTTAGATTTAGTCACACTAAATTATTGGATTTGGAGGGGGCAGAGGTAATATAGGAATTGATCGAAAGTGTAACCGAAGTGTGTGTTCCATGTTTTTACTTTAAGGATGAAACTGGAGTGTACAAGAACCTTCTCCAAGAAACAGCACATAAGGCAGGGCTAAATCTGCCTGTGTATACAACAGTGAGGTCAGGGCCAGGGCATGTCCCAACATTTACTTGCACAGTGGAGCTTGCTGGCATGAGCTTCACTGGTGAATCAGCAAAGACTAAGAAGCAGGCTGAGAAGAATGCTGCAATTGCTGCTTGGTCTTCTTTGAAGAAGAGTAAGTCAAGTTACCATTTTACCCGCAACTTTTAAAGCTTTCATGATATAATACTGTGATTTTTGAAGGTATTATGATCTCTATGCAGTGCCAAAGTTGGTATCGGAAAAGCAGCATGATCAAGAGCAAGATCAAGCGATTGTGGCAAGGGTTCTCTCAAATTTGAGGACAAAAACAGGTGGGACTCAGAGGGATCAGCATCCAAGAAGATCAAGAAATGCAAGAGCTTGGAGATTAGATCATTCAACCAAGTACAAGCCTTTGGAATTCCCTCAAATTTCTACCTTAAAAGGCTCATCGGATCCCATCAAACACAACAGTAGCTTCATAGACCTTTTGCCCCCACCTCCTCCAAGAATGATCTCAAAGATACTGCCCTTAGCAACAACTTGTACGAAGAACAGGGAAGGGCATGATGGTAAATTCGTTCAAGATCCCAATAAAGTAACAAACACTGCTGCCTTGAAAGAACAAGGGCACACCCATTTTAGGGGATTGTTTTTGGGACCAGCAAATCCATCAACTGCCCTTGAAAGGGCTCCTAATTTGAGCTGTGCCCAGATCGGAATTTTCGGAAATTACATCATTAACCCTAAAGGGGTTGCTCCAGCAGTTCAAATCAGGTCAATTGTACCAGTTTGTGCAGCGCCAACATTGCCACCACCTCTTTCATCGCTTAAACCCTTTCCATTAAACCCTACCCTTCCTCTAAAAGAAGCTTCTTCTTCCTATATTAGTTCTGCTTCCCCATCCACAGATTTGTCTTGTGCTCATCTTAGCTCTGAGCTTAGCAAGTTGAACGTAAAAGGGGATTAGATTATTTAGGGGTCATGAAAAACACCAGTGAGAACCAAGAATGATAACGAGTTTCCAAAACTCCATTGTATTTAGTCCCTCTTTGCTAGATAGTAAAGGCATGGTTGTCACCCTTTTGAATCATGAATGCATGGACATGTAGACTATAATAGTTGTGTGAATAATTTTGTTAAGGTGGCAGTATAGTAGTCTTATTTTGATCTTGAACTCACTATGTTGACGCCTTGTTACTATGCATTTGTGCACTTTTTTTTATTATAGCTAATAGGTCCATGGAGCAGCAAGTTATGTCCACTTCCAATAGGCATGTGTTCAAGACAGAAAAACTACTTGATGTCTTGATGATGGTTATTTGCTAGTCTATGTTTAGATAGTTTTACTTTGATTGGGGGGGGGCGCCCCCCCCCCAAAACAAACGGATGGTTGTTTCTAGTGAGGATATAATGAAAGTTATGGACTAAAACATAAGCAGTTATATTACCTTTGCTAGAGGTTGTATATGTCATCAAGTTCAAGTCCTCTTGAAAGTAACAAAATATTAAAATTTCTAAGCCATTCATCTAACTCTAACCAGTCTATCAAATTTGTGGGTTTGTCAAATATTTTGTGTCCATGACATATGTTACATGGACTTGGGTATAGGGTGTCGCGGATGTGGATCCAAGTGTCTGACTCATCAAAGCTTTAACTTTAAGACACAAGGACACCATCCAAGATTTGGACAGGGATATGAGGACTCATAATTTTACATATGACAGTGGCAATTTCAAGTTAATATTCTTAGAATATTTCAATAGTTACAAGGTTGTCAACTTGCTAAATTGTTGAACATTAAAGATCCATTAAAATAATCATGAACGAAGAAAAAAAAGACTACATCTTCCTAATTCCTTTCACCCCTGCTACTTTAGAGTTTGTATAAGGGTCCGATACGTATCCCACATCCTATCTGCAGAGTGTCGTGACTGTCACGAGTACGACGGAGGAAAATGGAGAGTCCGGGTATCATAATATTCTATGACCCAACCATTCTATCTCTTGGTCACTTGTTAATTTGCCAATTGAACACAATGATCTATATTTTGTTTAAAATTTTAAATTACTTGAATTGACTTGTTTACTGTTAAGTACAACTTTGATAATACCTCTTAAAATTTATCATACTTTTTTTGGGTCATAAGTTTGTCGCACATATTTTGCTGAAGTATATCCATGTGATACATTGAATATCATAGAGGATAGATTATAAAGATAACCCCCCCTTCTTTTTGAAAGCTGCCCACCAAGACAGAATTCTCCTACGCCTACAGAGGTCGCTCGAGAATGCTTGGATTTGGGTAAGCACTTGGGTATTTGTATCATAGGGGATGAAACTCCTGCCATTCGAAGGATTACATGAAGTTTGAGGGAGAAACTAGAAAGTAAATAATAATAAGGTGACGAACCGATTGAATTATTGCCATTAACTTCTTTCGATTTTTATTAGCCGGGATAATGGGTTTTAGAGGTTTATTTTTCTTTATGTTAGTTGTGTATTTGCAATTTAGTGGTTATCTATGTACTTGCCTTATAACACTATTTTGGATTTTACCCTACTACTAATATAAAAAAAAAAAGCTGCCCACCAAGACTACTCTTGTACTTTGTGTTTTTGTGTTATTTTACATTTCATTTTGTTCCTTTTCGATAGTGCTGATGTGCATTTCACATTCACTCCTAACTGACCGAGTGAGGAGGCAATTGAATGAAATTTGGACTGTTGAGAGAAAAGGCATTAAATTAAAGAGTGAGAGATGGCCCGGGGGGGGGGGGGGGCCGGGCATGGAGGCAGATGATGGTGGCATAGCAATAAGGAGTAGTCTGTGTAGGAGGGGCAGACAATTGCAGTCATCAAAGCAATACATTTATTTTCTTAGTCAGAGAAATTTATTGGTCTTGTCCAACCCATTAAATGCTCCCCTAACCTACTTGGCCCAATTTTCAGTTTTGAAAGCAGGCCTAGTTTCTCGAGTAATTTTCGTTTTTCAAATTCCCTTCGACAACAACTACATGACATTCCCTGCCCCTTAAGACTTGTAAATAAAGTTGAAAGAAGTTGACAAGAGATGATTATTGATCCGAAATCGATACAAAATTGATATAAAGTTAAGTGAATTTGGGTATAAATTTTCGATCCGTTTAATTAAATGGGTCGACACATTCAACCCGTTTAATTAAATGGGTTAGGTTTAGGTCAAGATTCTCGACACGAAAAGTACCTATTTAACTCGTTTAATTAAATGAATTAAATAAGTCAACTCATTTTTTCATTTGTAATTTATCCATTTATTTTTTATTAGATAATTAAGAATATAAAATTTTTTAAAAATTGTGAATTATGACGAATCAGGGAAATTTTAAAGAGTAATTATTTAATGTGACATGCAAACTTAATTTTTAACATTGTAATTATGTATTAGATGAAAATATTAAATGTGTAAATCATTAATTAAGCAATTAAACTTGACTTGTTTATCTTGAACGTGCTAAACGGGTCAACTTGTTTAAAAATTAAATGGGTACATGTTAAGATTTTTTAACCTGTTTAATAAATGGGTTAGGTTCAGGTCGAAGAATTTTCAACCCTTTTAAGTTCAACATGAACACGAACCCGACCCGTCACGACCTATTACCCAACTCTACTTGTAAATCATCTGAAATAATCATGTAAGAGAAGCATTAGCATAAATTTAGGTAGTGTTTGGTTGGAAGAAAAACAAATTTTTTGAAAAATTATTTTTCATGGAAAATGTTTTCCTAAAGAAAATTGATTTTCATGTCACATTTTCCGAAGTTTGGTACAAGATAAATCCATTAAAAAAAAGAAAAATATAAACTGAATTATTTAAGTAGCAAAAAATATCTTCTGAATGATCGTAGCAGAGATAAATGTTGATCACATAAACGAATGTTGAGTTTTAAATTCATATTTGAACCTTTTCTTAATTTTTTTTTATAAAGGATACAAGTTAACATCGAATTGTTTAAGTGGTGAAAATATCAACTGAACTGTTGTGGAAGGATAAACATATTGACCAAATAAAGAAATGTTGAGCTGAAAATCCGTATTTGAACCTATTTTAACATTTCGTATCCAATGATAAAGTTTCAATTTAAACTATTGAAATTGTTTTAGTGGTGAAAAATATTGGCTGAATTATTTAAGTGGCGAAAAATGTTGATTGGATTGTTATGGTGGAGAAAAATGCAAAAGAAGGAATGTCGAGCTCAAAATCTGGATTTGATCATATTTCAATCTTTCCTATCTGATAGCAAGTTTTCATTCAAACCGTTGAAATTATTTTAGTGACGAGTCAATTGAATTGTTCACGTGGCAAAAAGTGCTGACTGAATTATCGTGGCGAAGATAAATGTCGACTAAATGAAAGAAATTTGAGCTCAAAATTTGAATTTGAGTTTATTTTAATTTGTCCCATCAGATAGTCAAATTTCGATCCAACTGGTTAAAGTCATATTTTGCACTTGAATTTCGGTAGATCATATTGTCAAAAAGTTGAAAAAAGAAAATCAATTTCCTATCTTCTCAAAATGAAGTTCATTTTCCTCCACTGGAGCAAAATAATTTTTCATCTTTTATTGTGCCAAACAAAGAAAAATTGAAAAACTATTTTCTAAAAAAAATCATTTTCCACTCAGCCAAACACTACCTTAGTGTATATAGCATCTAAACAAAACTAAAATATGCATTGAATCGGCCTTGCAATCTTACCATAGTGATCTATCACTAGATCCATCATATAATGTCATCGAGTTGTAAATAAAACATTTCAATTCTTTTTCTTTAATTTTTAATGTTTTACTCAGAGTAGAGTTTGCTCATACTCCATTTTGTTACTAGAAATGGAGCAGGAAACTCAATACCAAGTCCTTGGCAACCTTTGATAAGCTACCATGCTCACTCTTATAGATGTCTCAAAGACAATTCCTATCAAAGCAATTGTCGCTCTAGAGGTAGCTAAATGCCTGTCCACTATAGAAGGTTGTAAACTCACAAAGGAGTTCTTGAATCGAAAATACCATCAGACGTTACACACAATATTGTCTTCAAAGCCCAGTTATGAAGGGGAACTAATCAAATTTTGTTCACTATAGGATTTGCACACCTATATATTCAATGAAATCTTTATCCAAACAATTTGCAAGGCAACTGATACATTGAAAATTCAAACTCTTGTTCAAGGAATTCAAATTTATATATATTCAAATAATAAGTTTGATAAAAGGCAGTTTCACTCTTTTTCTTTTCTTTTTTAAAAGATCAATAAGCAGGCCCCTAGATGTGGGCCTTGTCTAGGATCCCACACAAAGGTTGTGATTGACCAAAGCAAGGGTGACTTTCATTAAAATCACTTTTGAATGAATTATTGATCACCCGTAAATTAAGTAATCACTCCTTGATGTGTTATTAGTCAACCTAATGCAGCTAAAAAGGCACCCACCAAGGAGCATATCTCACCATAACTAAGATACTATTGGCCGCAATTAAAAAAGATCGTGTCTTTGGATTTATCTTTTGTGAGATAGTATGTTGAATAAGTTGTTTGCAAAACGATGTGATTGTTAGCTTTTTTTAGGTGCATAAGTAGGCCCTCATGTGGGCCCTATTTGGGTCCCACATAAGGGTTGATGCCTGAGGGGGGAACCAAGTGAGAACACCGGGTGCTCCTGATTCCTTGTGTAGGGGTGGTAATGGATCGGGTTCAGATCGAGTGAACCATCATCTGCATCCATTGCCCGCCTTCATCCGCGTTCATCCAGTCCACCCATCATCTGCGAAGATCCAATCCAATCCATCCATCCACCAACCATGGGTGGAAACAGTGGATCGAGTTGTAAACGGGTGATAAAAGATTATGTGTAATATTTTTGATAATTTGGAAGAAAAATATAAGCTTTGCCTTTTGGAAAGTTTATAAAAGATATTTTATGCACAAGAAATGAATAGATATATATATATATATATATATATATATATATATATATATATATATATATATATATATATATATATATATATATATATATTCATCACATTAATTTAGTGAAAATCACAAATGAACAATATAATTGTAAAAAAGGATTAAAATTTAATGGACAAAAATAAAAAGTGATTGGGGAAAAATTCGATTTCTCCTAAATGGGCCTAACCAAGTTGGACCCACTGACCAAGCTTATATCTGGGATAATGGGCCTTCTCTGGGGGCTTCCCCAGGCCCATATCTGAGATAAAGGGCCCGGAAACGCAACCCTAGGGCCCTTCCATACCGAGACCGGCGACCCACTCTGGCGCCCCAGGTAAGATTACTGTTTTACCCTTTTCAAGAAAAGACTATAAATAGTCGCCTACCTACCTCGGGAAAAGGGTTGGCAGATAGATACTCTGAATTCTCTTTGCATTCTCTCTCTCTTTTGACCATTGACTTGAACCGAAAATTAACTTGACCGTCGAAGAGGCGTTCCCTGGACCACAACCTGGGGTTGCCCTTTTTGTAGGTGGGGCCGCTAGAAGAAGAGGACGTCAGGTGTTGCGCGCCAGCCGTCAGATAAACCTGCTCCTTCATCCCATGTCATCATCATCAATCGTACCTCAGCGATTCCCCCCGGAAATAGATTGGCGCTGTCTGTGGGGACCCTTAGCCCCCATTGGGGCTAAGAGTGTAGCGACCGGCTGTAAGCCGTGCTCAAGAGCCCTTAGCCCCCATTGAGGCTAAGAATATAGCGACCGACTACAGGGCCGTGCTCTGGGACCCTTAGCACCCATTGGGGCTAAGAGTGTAGCGACCGGCCATAAGGCCGCTCTGGGACCCTTAGCCCCCATTAGGGCTAAGAGTGTAGCGACCGGTCGTAAGGCCGTGCTCTAGGA
Source organism: Selenicereus undatus (assembly GCA_017589665.1). Classification (NCBI taxonomy): domain Eukaryota; kingdom Viridiplantae; phylum Streptophyta; class Magnoliopsida; order Caryophyllales; family Cactaceae; genus Selenicereus; species Selenicereus undatus. The sequence continues at coordinate 64,150,615 of JACYFF010031958.1, forward strand.
CCCTTAGCCCCCATTGGGGCTAAGAGTGTAGCAACCGGCCATAAGGCCGCTCTGGGACCCTTAGCCCCCATTGGGGCTAAGAGTGTAGTGACCGTCCGTAAGGCCGTGCTTTGGGACCCTTAGCCGCCATTGAGGCTAATAGTGTAGCGACTGGCCGTAAGGTCATGCTCTGGTACCCTTAGCCCCAATTGGGGCTAAGACTGTAGCGACCAGCTGTAAGGCCGTGCTCTGGGACCCTTAGCCGAAATGGAGGCTAAAGGTCCCAGAACACGACCTTATGCCCGGTCGCTGCACTCTTAGCCCCAATGGGGGCTAAGGGTCCTAGAGCACGACCTTATGGCCGGTCGCTACACTCTTAGCTCCCATTTTCTTAGCCCCAATGGGGGCTAAGGGTCCCCGAGTACGGCCTTATGGCCAGTCGCTACACTCTTAGCCCTAATGGGGGCTAATGGTCTCAGAGCACGGCCTTACGACAGGTCGTTACACTTTTAGCGCCAATGGGGGCTAGGGGCCCTTGAGCACGGCTTATGGCTAGTCGCTATACTCTTAGCGCCAATGGGGGCTAAGTGTCCCAAAGCACGACCTTATGGCCGGTCGCTACACTCTTAGTCTCAATGGGGGCTAAGGGTTCCAGAGTACGACCCTATGGCTGGTCGCTACACTCTTAGCTTACGGCTGGTCACTACACTCTTAGCCCTAATGGGGGCTGAGGGTCGACATGCACAGCTTCCAGAGCTGTCACACTCCTCATGATCCTCAACTAGCTGACACATCGCTTGTCCTTTCGCCTGGGGGTTACTACTGCCCCACGGCACTCGAAGACATGAAGAATGAGAATACAAGTTAAGGCGAAAGAACAAGTATAAGTTAAGGCGAAATAACAAGTACAAGTTAAGGCGAAAAAAAAAGTATGGGGCAAAAGACTAGACAACGAAAGAAGCTAACAGACAGGAGTGAACATTCTTCATTAATAAACTGGGAGTACAACCTCCAATTCAAAAGCAAAAAACACACGGAGAAGTGGGGGGTTACACATCGGGCTCTCCACTATCCTGATGACCTTCCCCTTCGAAAGCCCCGTCCTTAGGGTCTAGGGGGTTGGTGGCCTCATCCCCTGCGCCTTCACCCTCACTAGAAGGAGGGGTAAATTCTACCTCCTCGGGGTCACGACCTTCATCTTCTGCCCGCTGACGCTCATTCACATAATGGAGGTAGGCTTCATAATAGCTATCCTTTCGAAACTCCTGGGATAGCATCACTAAGACCTTGCGTAAATACCCAAGGGTATCCGTACGACCTTACTGATAGCCTTGCTCCTTGGCCCGAGCCGCCTTTACCGCCCCCATGGCCGCGTCAGTCTCAGCTTTTGCGAGCGCCTCTTCTAGTTGGCGTTGTAGGTTCTTCTTTTTAGCTTCCCGGGCGTCTAGCTCGGCCTTCAGCTTCTCACCGCGCTGCTGGAACCCAGTGACAAGCCCCTCCAATCTTCGGCATTCCGCCATAGATCTCACTCCACGGGTAAAGGCCTCGACCATCGCCACTTCCTCATCGGTGACCTTTAGGGGGTCCGAGGCTCCGGGGGTGACCAAGTCCAAGGACTTAACTAGGTCCTAGACGAGTGAGAACTTGGTGGTAGGATCCGCCTTGATGAAGTTGGTGGAGGGCCACAGGGTGACTTAGGGGGAGCCACCGGTAGTTTGGGAAGCAGCCCCGACGGTTTTAGAGGGAACGACTTTTTCCTGAAGGCCAGCGGTTCGATCCCCAGGTGACTGGCTCCCCGACCGTAGAGGGGCAGACCGTCCGGCTCCCGCTTCCGCCGCTTGCGAGGGGGCTAAGGCTGCAGCCTCATCCGATCGGCCCTCAGTACGTTGTCGCTTCCGGACCGGTAAGCTGATGGCGGGCTTCTTCTCGTGAGGGACAAGAGAGGGTGCCTGCAGAATGAATGACTTAGTCAATGAAAACCTGGGATCGCGAGAAAGCTTTGATGGATCATGAGAAGGAGGGGAGACAAACAAGGTTAAAACCCGCACCTTCTTGGCCTGTTGGGTGACGAGGCGCTGCCTTTCCTCTTTTCGCCGGCGCTCGGCATCAGTGGCTACTTGCTTCGGAGTGGCGTCCCCGGTCTCAAAGATCGTCAACGTTGTCCTCGCTTGCTCTGCATAAAACAAAAGGAAAGTCAGGTCAGCACCAAGCATAAACATGACTAGCATTAGGACGACCAAATACCATTGGAATAATTTTTAAGGACCAGAAGGCCGGTCGCAGCAAGAAGGAAATCGTTCGAGAAGAACTTCAACTTAGGGAGCCAATTCAAAGGCTCCCTGTCATCGGACTTGCTCATCCTCTTCTCGGGGCCCTTCACAGACTCAATTGCTTAAGCCACAAATTTGGGGATGGGCTGAGGCTTATCATCATCCCGTATGTAAAACTAGAAGTAACGGGCCGTCCTTCTCTCTTTGGCCGTGGGCTCCCCAAAGGGGTTCCTCACAGGTTTGCCCTCGTTCCACTCAGGTACGTCTCCCCAACCTAATTTCCAGCGCAAGAAGAGGAAGTCGTACTTCCAGTACTTCAACTTCAATTTTTTCTCAATGGTCGTCATGAAGTCCGACCTGTTGTTAAAGCAATACCACCTTAGGTCCCCAGTCTCCTTCGGAGCCCTCTAAACGGTATGCACGAGGCTAAACGCCCGCGCTGAGCAGGTGAGGCTGCGTAGCTCGCAATTCGCAATGAAGGAACAAATGTTGTGCCAAGATGTGTGCACAACTTGCGCTGGTGCCAGTTCATACTTGTTTAAAATCTCTGCAATCACCGAATGAAGGGGAAACCGGAGACCGTAGTTAAGGGACACAAGATAAACGGCTATACAATTTGCGGGCGGCTCGTTCACGGTGGCATCCGCCTTGGGGATCGCAAACGTGTATCTAGGAGGCAAAAGGTACTGCTTCTAGAGGGCCGACCTCTTTAACGTAGTGACGACCTTTGGGTTAGGGAAGTGACTGCTTGGACCATCCTGTGGGTCCGAGCGGGTTAGGGCCCCCGGGAACATTGGTCCCTCTGCCACAATCTCTGTCAGTAGCCCTTCAGGCGCACGACCTTTTCACTTAAGCGCTGACTTGCCCGGGGCTGACTGACCGTCAGGGGATGAGGAGCTAGTAAACGTCCCTTCTGAGGACGAACTCCTCGACGAACTACTAGAAAAGGAGCTGGAGGTGGCCCCTCCTGAGGACGAGCTACAACTAGTGGTGGCCACTTCGGCCCCCGATTTGGATAAAGATGGAGCTGAACAGCGATTGCCTTATGCACCCTCGGCTAGCAGCTCATCAGGTGATCTCATGCGTGGGGTATATTTGGTCTTCGCCATTCTTCGAATGTGGAAATCAGTCATATAATTAGTTATGGTGATCGCCCAGGGATATGTTACCTCCACGTCTGGACTGAGGACACTAGGGGTAGAGGAATACTCGCAGCTGGACCAGGAGGGAGTGCCCTGTTCAAAAAGGGGCACCGCGTAGGGAATCTTTTTGTGTTTCTTGCATTTATTCTTTCAGGGGATGCTGACCACCACCCGACCATCAATAAAGGCCAGGAGGCTAGGAAATTGCGGGTGCAGGCCCTCTTCTTGAGGGTCGGCCGACCCTCCGGGGACGTCCCCATTGGTTGAGCAAGACGAGGACATAATATACAAGAACAAACAATGCTTCGAGAGGGCACGAGGATGTACCTGGAGAAGATGAAGATTTAAAGGAGCTGTTTACAGGGGAGGATGAACACTTAAGCGAGCCTTTGAAGACATAAAGGAAAAGCTTGAGATGCAAACAGTGAATTTGGATGTAGAGTGGGAAAGAGGTGCAGAGCTTTTATCTCTAGAAACCATTCCTCTCTATAAGTGGATGAAATCTGTGGTGATCAAATGACCCCTTTTCACTGAATCCTCACCCTTATATAGAACAAAAAGATAGGACAAACCTCCCAAGAACACCCAACAGGTGCGACTCTTCCTAACCGACGCCACGTGACAACTTGACATCGCCTCGGCGACAACCAAAAACCCTGGACCCCGTGAGCTAACGGACATTCGAGTGCACTCCCTGGAGACCAGGCGCTACACTCTCTGCCCCAATGGGGGCTAAGGGTCCCAGAGCACCGCCTTATGGCCGGTCGCTACACTCTTAGTCCCAATGGGGGCTAAGGATCCTGGAGCACGACCTTACAGCCGGTTGCCACACTCTTAGCCCTAATGAGGGCTAAGGGTCCCAGAGCACGGCCCTACGACTGGTCGGTACACTGTTAGATCCAATGGGGGCTATGGGTCCCAGAGCACGACCTTATTGTCGGTCGCTACACTCTTAGCCCCAATGAGGGCTAAGGATCCTGGAGCAAAGCCTTACGGTCGGTTGCCACACTCTTAGCTCCAATGGGGGCTAAGGGTCCTAGAGCACGACCCTATAGCCCGTCGCTACACTCTTAGCCCCAATGGGGGCTAAGGGTCCCAAATGACGGTCTTACGGCCGGTCGCTACACTCTAATCCCCAATGGGGGCTAAGGGTCTTAGAGCACAACCCTACAGCCGGTCGCTACACTCTTCGCCCTAATAGGGGCTAAGGGTTACAGAGCACGACCCTATGGCCAGTCACTACACTCTTAGCCCTAATGGGGGCTAAGGGTCCCAGAGGACGACCTTGAGGCCGGTTGCTACACTCTTAGCCCCAATGGGGGCTAAGGGTCCTTAAGCACAGCCTAACACCCGGTTGCTACATTTTTAGCCCTAGTGGGGGCTAAGGGTCCTTGAGCATGGCCTCACGGCCGGTCGCTGCCCTCTTAGACCCGTTGGGGGCTAAGGGTCCATGAAGCACGACCTCACGGCTAGTCGCTATCCTCTTAGCCCAATGGGGACCGAGGGTCCCTGGGTACGGCTTTAAGGCCGGACACTACATTCTTAGCGCCGACGCTGGCTAAGGATTCCTAAGCATGACTCCAGGGCCGGTCACAACGCTCTTAGCCCTAAGGAGGGAAGAGGGATACGCGGTACGACCCTATAGTCGTTCATGGCATATGAATGCAAATAAACAAATGCAAAGAGGCTAGTCGTATAAGGGTCTTTTATTACAGCTAGTCCAATACAAGCGCAAAATGAGAATACAACGAAAAACCCCCCATGCCCACTGCTCATCGGCCAGTAAGGAGAGGGGCGAGGCCCTCCACCCTGACTGCACCGCCAGGCGTCCTTGAGCTTGTCCTTGATGAACAATAGTCAGGCCTCAATAACATCCCATCGCAACTTTCGTAAGTCCGACAATAGGTTCTCTCCTGCCTCCATCTTAATGAGCCGCAACCTGGTTGCATAATTGATCACCATTTCATAGAAGACAACTTGCACCATCTTAGGGATATGGGTTGCGTGCGCAAACTGCATGGCCACGAAGGTTGTCCCTAACATACTCCGCTACTGGCACGATATCCCGAAAAAAAGGAAATGAGAGCATCCTCCCTCTAGAGGGGCCGCCCGCCGGCACAGGATTAGCTGGGGAGATGGCTGGGCGAGCGGCCTGGGCTTCCCGGAGCCTAGGAGCATTGTCCTTGAGCCAAGCTTCCACAGGGCCCTAGTCCAGTTTTCGCATGGCCCACATCATGACATCTATGGTAAGCCTGCGGGAAAGGCCCAGCTTTGCGGCACCATCTATCACCATGGCGTAAAAAGCAGCCAGCACCATCTCCGAGAGGTTGGAATCATGTGCGTATCACCTCGCTGCCTCGAGGTCAAAACAGGGGCACAGGCTGTGGCAGTTCGAAGGCAGCGGCCCGGTTCCCGGGTCCAAGGGATCCTTCAACGACCATCGAAAGTGGTCACGGAAGTACTCGGCTGCTTGCTCGGTGGTGGAAAAGTTGGGAAAGAGGCCCCGACCCATTTTCTTTCTCTCCCCTTATTTTAGTCCACAAAGGAAAATCCGAAGTCCTACAAAATTACACCACCCTTTATAAAGAAGGGAACCGATGTTTGAGGGGGTGTAGCTCTCGAGGGGAATAGCCAACCACCCCAACCTTGTCACATGGCCTCCAAAGCCTGAAGTATTGACATAAAAAGGCAAACGCAAGCATTCTTTAAAGCTAAATCATGCAACACAAAGCATCATTCAAAGCGAAAAAGAGACGATTCATTGTATCAAAGAAATATCTTTTATTATCAAGGGGGGACCGATATAAGAGAAGATTCGAAACAAAACTAAGGCTATTCCTCATTACTGGAGGGGGTAGGGGGGTCGTTTGGTCCAGAGCCTCCTTCCTGGTCGTTTAGGGGACCCTGGACCTCCACTTCATCGGTCGGGCGCTGGAGCTGCGCTGCTCTCAGTACGTGATCGACACAACTCATCCAAACCTCGAAAATCGACCACCTTAGACCCACTAGGGCCGATCTCATACCCTCGTTCGTAAAACCGTGCGCTATGCCCAGCTCGATGGCCTTATTCAATAACATGGCATAAAATGTCGCCTGTACCATTTCAGGGAACCCGTAATCGGCCGCCGTGCCCTCAGCTTCGAACAATGAAAATCGTGGGCAGAGGACATGGAAGTCTTTGGGAAGGGGACGAGGCAGACGCGCAGCGCTGGACAAAGGACTTACTCACGTAATCGGCCATCTCCCTAGTGTTGTAAATAGGAGGGGACGCCATAATAATAAGGGAGAACAGGTGTACCTGTCGCTCTCTCTCTATTCTGTATACCACTTCCTCTGGAAAGATGAATGGCCGAGCATCTTACGTAGAAGAATGAAGTTGCATTTATAGAGGGGGTATAGGAAAAGCTGGAGACGGAAGAAATTCCCCAGAGTCTAATGGCTTATCCACCTCAGACACGTGGCCATCCAGTCAGTACAAATCGAGACCAATACAAGCAAAGTAACGACAATTTGGAAGGATATAAAAGCATAGCCTTTTTATTACTGTTAGGATAGACAATACACAAAGAAAAAAAAAAGAAGAAGAGGAGAGGAATAAAAGGCAAAAAGGTGAAAAGTAAGAGCCATAGTAGGGGCAGGCCGCTCATTCATAGGCTTAACGGGCTCCACTATTGCTCGCCACCATCCTAGAAAGAGGCCGCTCCCTCAAGGCCTGAGTCCTCATCCACCGGCTCCACCTTCTCACCCTCTTCTTGTCGACCAGCTCTCGAGCTCTCCCCCGATCCAGCCTTTGGACGGAATCGAGCTGCGAAAATTCGGTCACCATACAGCCAGACCCACGACTTGAAGGCGCTCCAACGGAGCTTCATGAGTGTTGACTCCAAAGAACGAAGCGCTCGTCCTTGGAAGACCCCAAGCCTTTCGGCCTTGTTCAGAAGCATCGCGTAGAAGATCACCTGAGGCAGCTCCCGAAGTTCGTAGTACTCGGCGGCCTTCTTAGCCGTGGCCAGCTCGAAGCTCGGATATAAGGTCTGAAAGTCTTTTTGATGGGGGAAAGGCAACCCCACAGCGATCCCATACAAAATGGCGAGTGACATACTCGGCCATCGCCTTATTATCAAGAGAGCGCGGGAAAGCCATAAACACCAAATCACGATTAGTACTAAATAAGGAAGGATGGAACACCCTCTCCCTGATAACTGCCTTTTATAGTAGAGGAAAAGTCAGTTTCATAAAGCTGTCGTCCAGGTCTCGAAACCTGTCAAGCTACGGACGATGGGTCTTGGGCTGTCCGTTACAAGAGCCCAATTTCCGAAGCACCCGGGATGCATGCTGACCATTGATAGTGTTCCACATTCTACTTGACTACTCACCTGGGTCGACGTACAGGTAAAATGTGGGGGCCTAAGTGATTGGGGAAAAATTCGATTTCTCCCAAATAGGCCTAACCAAGTTGGACCCACTGACTAGGCCTATATATGGGATAATGGGTCTTCCCTGGGCGCTTCCCCGTGCCCATATCTGAGATAAAGGGCCCTGAGATGCAACCCTAGGGGCTCCCCCTAGGGCCCTTCCATACCGAGACTGGCGGCCCACACGGACGCCCCAGGTAACACTACTGTTTTATCCTTTTTTTGAAAAGACTATAAATAATTGCCTACTTACCTTGGGAAAAGGGTTGATAGATTGATACTCTGAATTCTCTTTGTATTCTCTCTCTTTTGACCATTGACTTGAACCTAGAATTGACTTGACCGTTGGAGAGGCGTTCCTCGGACCACAACCCGGGGTTGCCTTTTTTGTAGGTGGGGCCGCTTTAAGAAGAGGACGTCCGGTGTTGCGCGCCAGCTGTCAGATAAACCCGCTCCTTCATCCCACGTCATCATCATCAACCGTACCTTAGCGATTCCCTCCGGAGTCAAAAAGTAAACTAATTGTAAATAGGGGATGAACAAGCAGTTGATTAAACGGGTGATGGATTAGATGGTAGGTCGGGTGGAGTATCATCTGGATCCAACCCAATCCGTCAAGCCATTATCCCTCATCCATCCATAATCCATTCATTTTCCATTTTCACTCACTTTTTGGAGTTAGTGGAATTGATATCTATTAGGTGTGGATAAAATTGACACCCTTAAATGTAGCGGTTGGAGGATTGTAAAGTTGTGCCAACAAATTCTTTATGTTTTTCTCTTTATAGTTTGAAATCTTTTCAGTGTGACCTTTTGTTTTAATTACTTAGAGCTATAAATTCACAAAAGATATTAGCAAGGACCAATACATAATAGTCATAGATTTCTTCCCTTTGTTTTATTATATTTATTTTTAATGAGCATATATAAAAATAAAAAAATGAGTATATGTTTTATTTTAAGTTAACATAACTTACAAAAAAGTGATTTATGTGCATATTTTTAATGCTAACCACATATGACACTAATACTTACCCAAACGTTATTAGTTGTTGATTTTTATAGGGAAAAAAAACTAAGTGTATGTTGGCAAATTAACCTTTTATTCACTAAAGAAACTTTACTCTAATGATTTCCTATATTTTACAAAAAAAATGTTTAATTCTTCACTAAAATACATTGGATATATGCCCCAAATACTAGATTTAAAAATCATGAAACATATGCTAAACAAAACCACCAATACAAAAATATTATGTTGTTCACAAAATATTAAATAATTATTGAAAAAAAGCAAACCTATTGCTCACAAAATAAAAGCTTTTGTTCACAAAAGGTAAACATATTATAGTCACAAAATATAAACCTATTATTTAAACTATATGTGGGTAATGCCCTATTGTTCCCCAAAAATCTTACTTTTTTTTATTTTTTAAAATATATTCTATTATTCAAAATTTCAACAAAAAATGTTCTATTATTTACAAAAATATATACCTATTGTTCACAAAGCACCAACCTATAGTTTATAACATATAGACCTACCATTTACAAAGCAATAACTTGTTGACAAAAATATAAACCTATTGTGCACGAAATAGAATTTTATACTAGTAATGTTCTATAATTCAGAAAACAATTTCATTTGTTTAAAAATGTTCTCTATTAATCAAAGTTCCAATAAAATGTTTTTTTATTGTTCATCAGAAATTAACCTATTGTTCACAAAACGTTAACCTATTATTCGCAAAATAGAAGTATATGCTACCAATGTTCTGTAGTTTCCAAAATTCTTAGTTTTTTTAAAAAACATATTCCACAAGTCAAATTTTGGTTTTCAATCAAATAACATTACCAATAAAAGATTATTCTATTGTTCACAAAAAACTACCCTGTTGTTCACAAAAAGTTAATCTATTATTCTACAGAAGAATTATTTATGCTACCAATAAAAAAGTTATTTTTATTTGGCAAATTAATTAAAATAAAAATAATGTGAGCATTATTATTTTTTATACAATCATTACAGAAAAAGAAGTAATTATAAATACTCTCATATGTTCATCGACTTAAAATATTGTTGAGTAAAATTACTGCAAGTGCACGGTATAGATGTAGCTAGCAACTAGTAAGTACGATTCATGTTCACAGAGAACTTGTTTTCAACAACCTTAACTTATCCAAACCCTCAATTTAGGCAAACAATCACTTTGAGGCTTGAAAATGATTAGCTGTTCTAAATTGCTAAGTAACTGATTAATAGAATTGCTAACAGAAAATAAAGGATCTCAAGGTGGGAATCACCACACTTTTATGCTTAATGGATTATTCATCAAACTTTGCAAAAATATGCCCTTGCTTGTGCTTGGATTGCATAGATTAAACAATTATGATCTTTTAAGCCTTTTCTCAAAGGTCATTAGATTAGCTAAATTTTCCTAACCATCCATTTTCATGAGATTAGAAATAAAGACACTACAAAATAGATTAATCACTAGTCCCAATTAGAACCCCAATTATCTTCATATTAAGGAATCCAATTACTCGCATAGTCACACTAGATAAAAGGTTCAACTTTCATTGATGCTCTAAACCATAATTAAGAATAGTGATATAAATCTCTTTAGCAACTTTCATCGAACAAGTGGGGTACTAAGCAAGAATCCAAATCACAAGGTTGGGAAAATTCCACAAAAGTTTAGATTATGATTAAATTAGGCATAACGTGGGCTACTCCCAACCCAAGATGAGGATTTAGTCTCTAGCCATGTTAAGAACAACACTTTCACAATCCAAATTGATGAACATAACTATTTTGCAAAACCCTAGAAATATAATAGTGAGAGAGAGAGAGAGAGAGAGAGAGAGAGAGAGAGAGAGAGATATTTGCGAAAGAAACTTCAATAAAATACAATAAGGTTTTGCAAACAAACCTCAATAATCACAAACTTAATGTAAAGGAGTCCTGGAAATCTCCCAAATAAACCTTGATAAATCACGTCTCTAAAGTGTTGTAAAACGTTTTAGAGTATAGTGAAAGACACCCCTCAAATATTTCTAAGAAAAGATTAAGCTCCGATAAAATTAGCGAATGCAAGACCAAGCTTCGATGCATAGCCAGTGGTGTAGAAACAGCAAGGGGAAAGCACATGGTCGTGCAAATTGTACAACTAGCTGTGAAAAAATTGCAAGAATGTTTGGTCTTGAACGCATGGTTGTGCAAAATATGCAGGGGCAGTCGTGCATGTCTTCAACTTTTTAGTAATTTTGCATAGCCGTGGCCGTGCAGACCTTGCAGCTTTTATTTCTAAATTCTTTGCTCTTCCTGCCAACTCCTTGAACCTCTTCTATATCCATGATATCTCTCCTTGCTCATATTCCCTCCAATTAGGATCAAAATACCTACAAAAAGAGAAACTAGTCCAAACAAGATGATTGTGAGCAAAGACGGGCAAATGTGATTAAATTCATCAATAAATCGAGGGGAGATGTAAAGAGGGCCCAAAATACTAAAATTAGAGGTTCATCAACTCCCCCATGATTATCTATTGCTTGTTTCCAAGGAAGCCTAAATCTTAAATGATCAAAAAGGGAGATAAACCTCTAATCATGGCCTTCTTAGGCAAGGAAACTCAATCCACTAGTAAGACACAATCATGCATTAAAGGTAGGTAAGTCAAGGTGTCCAAAACATTTTCAATACAACACATACTCCACCTTTTATAAATCACTCTACCAGAATGCAATACATCAAATACCCCATATTGAAATCATGAAGTAGGACAAGAGATCCTTAGCTAGTGGTGAGCAAGTGTGACCGGTAGAACCTCACTTGTAGGATAAAGTGGGACACTAATAAGTGCTTAATGTATACATCATTTTAAGGTTATTTTGTGTCAATTTTTGAAAATTATGTGCTTAATGTTATTATTTATAATCCTATTCTCGATTTATGCTTGGGTAAAGTTGTTTGATGTATTTTGTAGGATTTTTAGCCTTTTTGCTCAGCATTTGACCATAAATAAATGTATTGTGACCTCCCCCACGGACAACCATGAGGTGCTACATTCGTGGAGCAAGAACAGAGTAGAAAGTCGGTTACAGCCTAGAACACGGTCGGACCGTGGTATCTGCCATGGACCATGGTGAGCATGAAACCGCTGCCTTCCTTTAGCTGTGTGGCTGAGATCAATCGAGTCCCTCTGTAAAAGGCCCCATTCTACATCAGAAGAAGAACACACACAAAAGCATAGAGTTAGCATAGATTAGAGTTTTAGCATAGTTTTCTTCTCAAATTTTGTTGTTTCTTTTAAGATTTCTAGTTTGATTTTAGTTTTGGTGAGAAATCTTGAGTGTATGTGTTTGGTTTTCGAGGCGGTTTGAAGCCCTTGGTTGAAGGGCATCTCAATGAAACCTTTCTGTCAGATTTCGCTGGATTGTTGGTTAGTTTGTTTAATTCTTAATCATGTGTGTGTAGTTTACTTTTTGTTCAGGGATTTAGTAGTTTATGAAAGTGTAGTTGGATCATGTTTTAATTCATAGAATTGTGGTTATTTGCACGATTGGTTTGATTTCATTTATCAAGTAATTGTATTGTTGTGAGTGGATTTTTGCCCAAAATCTGCTTGCTTACTTAAAACAAACGAATGAAAAACTGAAAGGTGACATTTGGTTGTCGGATTGCTTGATTAAACCTAACGTAGAGTCATCTTGAAAGAGAGATTTGCATGTTAGGAGGACTAGAGAGTAATCGAAGATATTTAATTTGAATTACGGCAAGTTAGTTTGAAAGAATGACTTTTGCTTAATTTAGGAAAATTTGATTAATTTCAAAAGAATAGATCAAATTTCTGGACAGATTGCAATTTCTCGAGATTAACGATTAAAGAAAAGCACGTGATTGTCATTTTGATCCAATACCCTTTGATAACTATGAGAATTCCTATACATATTTTCTCTTTGATTGATTCAGAATAGTGAATTAGAAGTTGTTAAATCGAACCCTTTGAATTAGAATTTTACTTAGCACATTCTAACAGACAAGGCTCGGTAAGTTAGATTAATCCCTGAGGAAAAATATCTTTATCTATACTACGGCTGTGTGCTTCCGATAGTCCATAAAGTTTTTGGCGCCGTTGCTGGGGACTAAACTGTTAACTATTGAGTTAGTGTTGCGAAAGTGACTAAGTTTTTTATTATCTTTTATTGTTATTTTCTTTTGTTGTTTAATTGCGTTGGTAGTGTTGGTGATAGTGCTTGCAAAATTTTTTCCTGTTTATACGAAGTTCGATCTTGTACGAACCCGATCCTGATATTGAAAGGACTTTCCACTTAAGGAGGAAAAAACAAAGGATTGAAGAACAAAGATGCGAGGCTATAAGGAATCTAACAAGCATGGCGGGTGGAGAAGGTGACCAAAGGAGAACGCTTCGAGATTTCATTGCTCCTAGAGTCCAAGGGATCGCCTCAGGCATCGCTTGCCCTACTAGTGATGCCAGCAATTTTGAGCTCAAACAAGCACTTATTTCGATAGTGCAACAATCTTAGTTTAGAGGAACGCCTTTAGAAGACCCGAATCTGCACCTCTCAGTCTTTTTAGAGGTGTGCGATACGTTAAAGTTTAATGGAGAGTCTCTACTGACATGATTCGCCTGCGCCTATTTCCTTTCTCCTTGAGGGATAAAGCAAGGGCTTGGTTACACTCCTTGCCATTTGGATGCATTACCACTTGGGATGAGTTGACAAGAGCCTTTCTCGCCAAGTTTTTCCCTTCGAGCAAAACAACAAGCTTGAGAAATCAGATTACCAATTGTCATGCAAAAACATGAAGAGACACTCTACGAAGCCTGGGAGCAGTTTAAAGATTTGCTACGCCTAAGCCCCCATCATGGTCTTCAATGTTGGATGATTATCCAAGCCTTTTATAATGGTGTGACCCAATCTGTGAGGTCCACTATTGATGCGGTGGCAGGAGGAACTTTGATGAGAAAAACAGAGGATGAAGCCTATAATCTGATTAAGGAAATGACATTGAATAATTTTCAATGGCCCACCAAACGAGGCCAACCCAAACGGGTTAGAGGTAAGCTTGAAGTTGATGCACTTACTTTACTTTCTGCTAAAGTAGATGCTGTTGCTAAATGACTGAACCGAATGAATGTTAATGCTGTGAATTCTAGTGCCCCTTCCCCTTGTGAAATTTGTGGTTTTGTTGAGCATGTAACTTTAAACTGTCAAGTAGGAGTGCTTTTTTCCAAGACACTAATGAAGTTAATTATGTTCAAAACTTCAACCCGAGACCGGCCAATGACCTTTACTCTAATACATATAATCTGGGTTGGAATAATCATTCAAATTTCTCCTATAGATCTAATCCAAACCCATCAAATATGCCGTTTATGAATGCTAGACCTCTCCTTGGCTTTCAAAGACCCATGTTCCCTTCTTAAATGCCTCAAAAGTCCAATTTAGAAGTAATGATGGAAAGTATGCTTATGGCACAACAAAACAGAAGGAGTATATTAAGCAATTAGCCTCAAAGGTTAATATGCTTACAACTCATAATAGGATGTTGGAAGCCCAGATTGCCCAAAAAGCTAGGTTTTCATCTACGCCCTCAGGTGGACTTTCTAGTAAGCTTGAGCTTAATCCTAGGGAGTAATGTAATGCAATGATTTTAAGAGGAGGAAAACAACTAGAGGGACCTAAGGAGATTATTAATGATGAATCTTTGTATGATAAGAACGAGCATGTTGAGAATATCAAAAAAGAGATGTCTCCACCCTCTAAAGAAGTGATCGATGATGTCATCTATAAGTCTGATGGGGTTCCTAAGGAGCCTAAGACCATTTCCCCAAAGCCCTACACCCCACCTTTAGCATTTCCTAAAACGATGGCCAAAGCTAAACTTGATTCGCAATTTGGGAAGTTTTTAGAAGTCCTCAAGAAGCTCTATATAAATATTCTGTTTATTGAGGCCCTAACTCAAATGCCCTCATATGCTAAATTTTTGAAACAAATTCTATCCAATAAAAGAAAGCTTGAAGAACATAAAACTGTAGCTTTGACTGAAGAATGTAGTGCAGTGATCCAAAACAAGCTTCCAGCTAAGTTAAAGGATCCCGGTAGTTTTTCAATTCCTTTATTGATAGGGAATATGCCTATAGACCGTGCTTTATGTGATTTAGTATCAAGCTTGAGCTTAATTCCCCTTTCTATGTGTAAAAAATTGGAACTAGGTGAGATAAGACCAACTACTATCTCCTTACAATTGGCGACCGTTATGTGAAATACCCTTTGGGTATTTTAGAGGATGTTCTAATAAAAGTAGGGGATTTATATGTACCAGTAGACTTTGTAATCCTAGAAATGGAGAAGGATACGCGAACCCCATCATTCTTGGGAGACCATTCCTTGCCATCGCATGATGCCATATCGATGTGAAAAATGGTACATTATCTTTTGATGTGGGAAATGATCATGTGGAGTTTAATTTGCTAAAAGCTGCTAAGTTTCCTTCCATTTCTGATGAGTGTAATAAGATTGATGTGGTTGATGGTTTAATACAAGAAACCGCAATTAACGTTGATCCTAAAGATCCACTTGAACACTTGATGTTGAACAATAGTGCTACCAAGGATGAAAATCCCGAAGTAGCTGAGTGTGCTCAACTTCTGGAAGCCTCTCTGCCAATTCCACCAACCCTTGCCAAGGTGGAATCACTACAAGATGAAAGTAAGCCCTCGTCTGATGAGGCGAAAGTTCCCGAGGTAGAATTGAAACCTCTCCCTTCATCCTTAAGGTATGAATTTCTTAGACCAAATCTACATATCCAGTGATTATGAATGCAAATTTGAATGCAACCCAAATAGATTCTTTACTTAGAGTACTTAGGAAGCATCCTAAAGCTATAGGATATACCCTTGATGACTTAAAATGAATTCATCCTTCTTTTTGTATGCATCGAATCTTAATGGAAGATGACCATAAGCCTTGAATCGAACACCAAAGAGGATTGAACCCTAGCATGCAAGAGGTAGTTAAAAAGGAAATTTTAAAGTTGCTTAACGCCGGTATTATTTACCCTATCTCTGATAGTGGGTGGATAAGCCCGGTCCATGTTGTTCCTAAGAAAGGAGGGATGACTGTTATAAAAAGTGAGAATAATGAGTTAATCCCTACTAGGACTGTTATAGGCAGGCGTATGTGCATTGATTATCAGAAACTGAATAAAGCCACTCGTAAAGATCACTTTCCCCTTCCCTTCATTGACCAAATGCTTGAACGATTGGCTAAAAGTTCATATTTTTGCTACCTAGATGGATATTCAGGATTCTTTCAAATCTCTATCCATCTAATGACCAAGAAAGACTACTTTTACATGTCCTTATGGTACGTATGCTTATAGAAGAATGCCATTTAGGGTATGCAATGCCCCTGCCACATTTTAACGCTGTATGATGACCATTTTTGTTGACTTTATTGAGGACATAATGGAAGTTATTATGGATGATTTTTCTATGTATGGTGCATCCTATGGCCAGTGCTTGAATAACTTATCTAAGGTTTTGCAAAGATGAGAAGATGTAAATTTGGTCTTAACTTGGGAGAAATGCCATTTTATGGTGTAAGAGGGGGTTGTCCTTGGTCATGTTGTCTCTAATAAGGGCATTGAAGTTGACAAAGCAAAGGTGGAGGTAATTGAGAAATTACCCCCACCAACTTCTTTGAAAGGTGTGAGGAGTTTTCTCGGACACGTCGGTTTTTACAGGCGGTTCATTAAAGATTTTTCAAAAATTGCAAAGCCTCTCACCCAATTGCTTGTCAAGGATGTGCCTTTTGAGTTTAATGAAGAATGCTTGAGTGCTTTTCATAGGTTAAAAGAGGCATTGATCACTACTCTAGTAATGCAAGCACGAGATTAGGAGCTACCTTTTGAAGTAATGTGTGATGCAAGTGACTATGTAGTAGGGGCTGTTTCAGGCCAACGAAAGCACAATAAGCCATATGCTATATACTATGCAAGTTGTACTCTTGATGGGGCTCAAGTGAATTATGCCACAATTGAGAAGGAGCTCTTAGCAGTTGTCTTTGCCTTGGGAAAAGTTAGATCCTACTTGATTAATTCTAAAGTCATTGTTTTTACAGATCATGCCACTTTGAAGCTTTTAATAAAGAAATCCGACTCCAAACCCCGACTCATCCGATGGGTCCTCCTTCTTCAAGAGTTTGATTTGGAAATCAAAGATAAGGCAGGGTTGGCAAATGTGGTTGTCGATCATCTATCTCATTTAGGCCCGGAGGCCACTCCTAGTGAAGAGCTTCCCATTGATGACTCTTTTCCTGATGAGCAGTTATTCGCTATATCCCAACAAGCTGCCCCATGGTATGCTGATATGGTGAACTTCAAGGTGTGTGGAGTGTTACCTCTAGGATTGTCCTACCAACAAAGAAAGAAGTTCTTTACAGATGCTAAATACTATGTGTGGGAGGAACCTTTCCTCTATAAACTATATAGAGATGGGATTTATAGAAGGTGCTTGCCTGATGTCTTACACCATTGTCATGCTTCAACTTATGGTGGCCGCTTTGGGCCAGATAAAATGATTGCGAAAGTACTCCAAGCAGGCTTCTATTGGCCCACGCTCTTTAAAGATGCAAGGAAATTTGTCATGACTTATGATAGATGTCAGCGAACAGGAAACATTTTCAAGAGGCATGAGATGCCTCAAAGTGGCATACTTGAGGTAGAGTTATTTGGTGTATGGGGGATTGACTTCATGGGTCCTTTTCCTCCTTCCCATAACAACCTTTATATTCTTGTGGCGGTTGGCTATGTTTCTAAGTGGGTGGAAGCCATCGCCTCCCTAACAAATGATTCAAAAGTTGTCCTTAAGTTTCTCAAGAAGAATATTTTCACAAGATTTGGCACACCAAGAGCTCTTCTAAGTGATAATGGCACACATCTTTGCAACAAGCCTCTTAAGTTACTTTTAAAAAAATATGTATACTTCATAAGATCGCTACACCTTACCATCTCCAAACGAGTAGGCAGGTGGAACTCTTAAGTAGAGAATTGAAGAGCATCCTGGAGTAAACAATGGATCGATCCCGCAAAGATTGGGCCTTCAAGCTTGATGACGCTCTTTGGGCATACCGTACCGCTTACAAGACCCCTCTCGGCACCCCTCCATACCGGTTGGTGTTTGGGAAGTCTTGTTACTTCCAGTAGAGATGGAACATAAGGCATACTGGGCTATAAGGATACTTAACTTTGATCTTAAGGCAGCGGGAGAACAAAGATTTTTACAACTAAACAAGCTTGATGAGCTAAGGTTGGAAGCCTATGAGAGTTCGTGTATTTACAAAGAATGAACTAAGAAGAGGCACGATAAACATATCATGAACAAGAGGTTCGAAAAAGTAGACGTCATCCTATTATTTAACTCCATATTGAGATTGTTTCCTAGCAAACTGAAATCCCGATGGTCAGGACCATTTAAGGTCACCAAGGTACAACTCAACGGAGCAATTGAAACATCGAACGAGTCCACCGGTGCATTCAAAGTTAATGGACAACGGTTAAAACCATATCTTGTGCGACAATCTATTGATAAAGTCAATGTCCATACATTATCTAACCCGGACCAAGCATGGAAGAAGGGTCAATCTCTTAACCTTAAAAGAGAGCTTCTTGGGAGGCAACCCAAGCTCTTTTTCCTTTTTCTTTTTCTTAGCTTTTATTTTTGGTATTTTTGTAGCTTGCCAATGAAAGAAAAAAGAATGAATAAAATATTAGCCACCAAGGCCAAATCCCTAGAACCACAGCCGTGGGGTGGCACCTAGAAAAATCGAAAAAAAAGGGACCAGCAGACACCACATTCAGACCATGGTGAGTCCCATGGTCCATGGTGTACTGCTACGACCCACGGTCTAGGTTTTTGACTGCGATGCCCACTCACCTCCCTCACACTTAATCTTCAACCTCTCGACACACTCTCTCTCTACCTCCATTTTCTCTCTCTAAACTCTCCATACCACACACCTTCAATCTTCTTCGTTTCTTCACCATTTTCACTCAATTTCAGCCAAAATCATCCCTTTTCACTCAATCTTTCATCTTTCTCCATAAATTCCATCTTTTTCTTTTTCTTTTTCTTCAAACTCATCTCATCCACCATACCCATCCTTTTCTTTCATCTTTTTCTTCTTCTTTTTACTAAATTTCTTCATTTTCTTCTTCAAATTTTCTTATTTAGGTTTTAGATTTGGTTTTTATTTGTTTTTTTCAACAATGGCACCAACTAAGAGACAAAAGGAGCACCAAGGAGGTTGGATCTTCAAGTCAAGCACCACCTCAACCTCAAAGGACATCTCGAACCACATGTGCTAGATGTAACATTCCTCACCCTCTTGGTTTGACCCATCCAGATTATGTTGCTAGGTACAATTGTTTGAATGAACGTATAGTTGTAGCAACTAGATATTATGATGAGGATTTGTTAGCCTGGTTGGGAATGTTGGATGATATTAGATGTTTGCTTGTAAGAGGTGGTATGGGACACTTTTTAGAAATCAAAGAGCATACATATCGGGACTTGACCCTAGAATTCTTAAGTACACTCCATGTCGAGGTCCCTAGAGGGCCTCAATGTCAAACTGAATATATATCATTTTATTTGCAGGGACAATTGTATGAATTGAAATTAGGTACCTTCAACAGTATTTTCGGTTTTCTACCTAGCATGGATTTATCGAACCGCCAAGTCCCCCGCGAATTCAACCCGAATGCATTTTGGGGTGAACTTTCGGGGATTGTTAGGTACAATACTAGTTGATCAAAATGCACACATATTAGAAACCCCTGTATTAGAGTAGCCCAGCGTATTTTGGCTTGTTCCCTTTTTGCTCAAGACGATAGTTTGAATGTCCCGAGACTATCTGAGTTGCACGTTTTGTCATGTATGCTTGACGGAGTTCATCTTAACCCAGGTTCCTTTTTAGTTAGGTAATTACATGGTGTTGCTGTTAGCACTAAAGGTAGAATAGTCATAGGTGAGATTGTGACTACTATTGCTAGATTTTTAGGAGTTGAGCCCAACCCTGAGGATAGAGTTTTTGGGTTCGAGCGACTTGATCAAACTGCTTTTGAGATTATGAACTTTTGTAAAGTTGAGGCTTGCCATTTATGTTGGATTTACCCCGAGGGCCGGCTTTTGCTGCTTCCTAATGTCGATCGAACCACTGTACTTCACCGGGCTAACCTTTATTGGGTACCTGGTGATGAAGAGGTTGTTCGACTTGCACCTCTTCATCTAGTCCCTCATTCTAGTCAAGCCAGACCTAGTTCTTCCTCTCCACCAACCCCTTCTGGCTATTATGACCTCCAAGACACCCTTAGATTTAATTAAGAGGAACAAGTTTTCAGCCGAGCGTTTGTTGCTTCTGAGCACGCCGCTCTTCGGGACTTTGTTCAAGAGTGCCACGATAAGCTTCGTGGGTTGCTTGCTTACTAAATACAATATTTTCAAGACTATAGGGCATGTCTAGAAACCTTGTGGGATTGGCATATCTCTTATTGCCAACGACCCTATCCTCACCACCCCCTTTCTGATTGCTCTATGCTGCTCGCCTCCCCTTTTTTTATTCTGCGCCCACATTGAGGGCAATGTGGGATTCAAGCATGGGGGAGTTAGTTAGTTGTTATATTTGGCGCCTGATGTCTGTTTTCAGTTTGGTGTGATTGTGCTTTGTATATGTAGTTAGTGGTAGTTTTTGTAGTTTTTGATTTTAGTATTTAGTTTTGTTTAGTAGTGCATTTAGTTTTCTTTTTATTCTAGGTTGTTTTTAGTTTTTGTCTATTTTTATTTTTTTTTCTTTTTTAGTCTCTTTGCATTTTTAGTTTGCATTGTTATTAGGAGCACGCATAAAAAAAAAAGCAAAACAAAAATTAAAAGAAAAAAATCCTCTGCTGATAATCTTTCTAGATTTGGTAAACTTATATGGTTTAATTTGATCCTTTGATTTGCCCAAATTGTGCATAAAATGTTTCCGAATGAGTTTTCGAAATGATCTCCATGTTTTGATCACATGTTGGATGCGAGTTGATTTGCCCCATGAGTCTTAATATGATTTTGGCGTATGTTCACTAGAGAGCTGGTTTTGACCTTGGTAAATGTCCCTTGGGATTTTGAGCTTTTAGAGATGTTTCTTTCATGTGTGAGTCTTCCTTGACATCATTTCTCTAAAACTTGCTTTGGTTCTCATTCAAGATCACACTTCACATATACATTTAGACAATATGATTGAGGCAATTTATTTTTGATTTGTTAAAACCATAAGGCCAAATAGCCACGTTTGTTGTATATTGTATCCCTTGCTAGCCCCTTTGAGCATATATTTGTTTTTCTTGATTTAAACCTCCTATTATAGCCCATGGTAGATTTAAACCATAAGGCCAAAGGCCAAAAAAGTCTTCATGATTGTTTAGAGTGTTTGCATTTTAGTGATGGCAAATTCGGGAGTCTTGTCAAGCTTACGGTAGATTTGAGTCTAAGGAATAAGAATTGAGAGAACCTTCATTATTATTAAACACATGAGTGATAAGAGCCACATAACTATAGTGAGGTTCTACCGACCTTGCTAGCCTTACTTGTTTCATACGCTAGAATGACTGTATTTGATGATTTGGAAAGATTGGTTCAAGTTTGACGCCGTGGTCTATCAAAAAGGTTTTCGTAAATTTCATTACCTAATCTATTTATTAATGGTTTTTGCATCTTTTTGGGCTACCTTTGGATCAGCTTTGCCATTTGAATGTTGCCCATGTCTATCCTGAGGAGGTTGTGTATAGCTTTATTTTTAGCATTGCCTGAGGACAAGCAACAGTTTAAGTATAAGGGAGTTTGATAAGTGCTTAATGTATACATCATTTTAAGGCTATTTTGTGCCAATTTTTGAGAATTATGTGCTTAACGTTATTATTTATACTCCTATTCTCGATTTATGCCTGGGTATAGTTGTTTGATGTGTTTTGCAGGATTTTTAGCCTTTTTGCCCAGCATTTGACCATAAATAGATGTTTTTTGACCTCCCCCACGGACACCTATGAGTTGCTACGCCCATGGAACAAGAATAGAGCAAAAAGCCAATTCTAGCGCAGACCACAGTCAGGCCGTGGTATCTACCACGGACCGTGGTGAACATAAAACTGCTGCCTCTTCGTCTTCCTTTGGTTGTGTGGATGAGATCAATCGCGTCCCTCTATAAAAGGGCCCTTTCTGCAGCAGAAGAAGAACACACACAAAAGCATAGAGTTAGCATTGATTAGAGCTTTAGCATTATTTTCTTCTCAAATTTAGTTGTTTCTTTTAAGATTTCTAGTTTGATTTTAGTTTTTGTGAGAAATATTGAGTGTATGTGTTTGGTTTTCGAGGCAGTTTGAAGCCCTTGGTTGAAGGCCATCTCAGTCAAACCTTTCTCTCAGATTTCACTAGATTGTTGATTGGTTTGTTTAATTCTTAATCATACATGAGTAGTTTACCTTTTGTCTGGGGATTTAATAGTTTATGAAAGTGTAGTTGGATCATATTTTAATTTATAGAATTGTGCTTATTTTCATGATTGGTTTGATTTCGTTTATCAAGTAATTGTGTTGTGATAAGTGGATTTTTGGCCAAAATTTGCTTACTTACTTGAAACTAACGAATGAAAAACTGAAAGGTGACATTTGGCTGTTGGACTGCTTGATTAAACCTAACGTAGAGTTGTCTCGAAAGAGAGATTTGCATGTTAGGAGGACTAGAGAGTAATCAAAGATACTTAACTTGAATGAAGGCAAATTAGTTTAAAAGAAGGACCTTTGCTTAGTGTAGGCAAATTTGATTGATTTCGAAAGAATATATCAAATTTCTGGATAGATTGCAATTCCTCAAGATTAACCGATTAGAGAAAAGCACAGGATTGTCATTTTGATCCAATACCCTTTCATAACTACGAGAATTCCTAGACATATTTTCTCTTTGATTGATTCAGAATAGTGAATTAGAAGTTGTTAAATCGAACCCTTTGAATTAGAATTTTACTTAGCACATTCTAACAGATAAGACTCGGTAAGTTACATTAGTCCTTGAGGAACGATATTTTTATCTATACTACGACTACTCGTGCACTTGTGGTACTCCACACATAAGACACTCTTCTCAATGTGTTTGGATTTAGAATTAGGGTATGCTCAATATTCATATCAATCATGTAAACTACCATACTTTTGGTAAGGCTTGCTATTCTCCACCACTTGTGCAAAATGCAAAAATGTCAATCATAAGGACTTGCAAAAGGGTTGCGATGGGGCTAAAGTTATTGGTGAGAAGGTGATTCATGATAGGAAGAATGGAGGCACCAACCAGGAGACTCAGGAGCACAAGACTTCCGCAACAATAAACGACAAGATCCGTACTTCACACCTCAATTGAAATAAGCATAAGCCCCACAAAAAACCTCATAGAAGGAGTTCATCCAACTTATTAAATTAATCACCATGCCAAACACTTATTCAGAACTTCTCCTTCTCACCCTCTTTTTTTTTTTACTTCAATTTCTTTTTTTCTTTTCCCAATAAGCAAGACCAACCTGTGTGGATGCATGGGAAATATAAACTCTCAACTCATACTCCTTAAAATCAAAAACCACCATTAGAAACACCCAAAAAAATGAACCCATCGTCAAAATATGCCCAAGTCAATATAAAAGTGTTGCTCTACTAAACTTTAGCTAAGGTATGACAATTTTTGCATAGGCCATAGTGAATGGGTGCAACAACAAAAGCAGGGAAAGGCACAAAGGGCTAGTAAGAGGAATGACACACATCGACGGGTAACTTTTAGAATTATGTGGCTATATAGAACAAAAGAATGCCCCAATCATGTCAACATATGGTGATGACAATTGTGATCTCAAAGGGAAGCATGCCAAGGTCTAAAGATGCAATCATGAATGAGTTACACAAGAAAGAAAGCATGAGACTATATGTAATGAATAGTCATTAAACTCAAAATCTCATAGGTCGGTCTACCACAATCAATGCGAGTTACCCCGAGATGCGCCTTATCAAGGTCACTCAAATCAAACCATATGAATCCCAAAGGTGATTGGCATACAACACAAAGTAAAGCTATTACGGATGGTGATGTTAATATAATTTCACAAAATTTTCATCAAGACAAGCACATAATCAAGTAAATCAATCATTCATTACCCCTTTGCATCATCATCGCATGAGGGGTTTTCAAAAACTCTTTCCAACTTTTTCATTGTTTTTTTTCATTTTTTTCCATTTTTTTTCAAAGCAATAAATCTACCTAAGGTGATCAACAAGTAGATAAATGAATAGAAGGGTTAGAAAGATTAGTCATAGTCTTCTAGAAGCCCTACTCAACATGTCTCCACTTGAGATGAATCAGGAATAATATATACAATGTATCACCCTTTATGCTCTACTAGATAGAAGATAAAACTAAGACTAATGCACTCTACATAGGCACCTAGACTAAAAATAAAACCTAAGACCTAGATGCAAGGATGTACACTACCATAACTAATTGCACCAAGTATGTATCATCTCAATCTCAGCAAACCAAGAATCACCACAACTCCTCACCATATCCAAGAGCTTATGAGCTCATCCCCCATGCTTGAACTTTTCATTGACCTCAATGAAGCAAAGAAACATGCTAAGTAAGGGGGAGGGGGATATACTCATAGTGCATCAGTAGAGGTCAGGGAGGCCACTAGGCCCCTAGTCAGGTGGAGGATAGGGCCACTGGAAATGCTTATAGGTATAGTACATGTGGTGCTACAAGTTCCGTTGTCTGTGGGCCCACTTACCCTGCCTACGGAGGAGCGTAGTGTTCTCTTGGGAATGTTGCTCACCTAAATGCTCGGGCCTTAGGTAAGGGCGAGCAAACTCGTTAGTGAGAAGCTGAGAAAGTGGGACCTCCTGTGATCTAGATGAGCTGGCCTCATCATTGCCAGTTATTGGGTCGACACCCCCTTGGGTACCCTCTAGTGCACCCAACTCTTGAGGCTTTTGTGGTGAGCCTTCCACATTGTTCTTCTAGTAATCAGCCTCAACATTGATTTCATCATCATAGCTCCAGTTCCCTTAATCGATAATGGAAGTCTTTTCGAGGTTGGGAAGGGAAATAAGGCATGACCATGATGGTTTAGCCACACTTGGTTACCCACCATTGTAAAGAGCGCCCTGTGAATACAAGTGGCCAGATTAAGACGCCGACCCTCATGAAGAATCGACGTAAGAGAAAAGAGAACTTGTAACCTCAAACCAAGAGCTAAGGCTGTGATAATGCCACCGGCAGCTATGATAACTTTGTTATTCTTAGCTCGCTCATCAAGCTGAGTAGTGATATGAAATATAGTGCTAATGCGAACATCATATAATGCTGCCCATAATATAAACAACTCCCATTTCCCAGGTACTCATTGACTTTCAAATCATGAAAAGACAATGTTCATCGTAAGGTGTTGGAGGTATCGAAGGATAGCGTTGCATATAAATGTAGCCTTAGCAGAGTGGGAAACATAAGGTAAGCATCACAAATAATTTTCACCCAAAAATCACTCCAGCTATAATTGGTGTAAACAATAACAGCAGTCCACCCACAGGAAGCAGTAAAAATTCACTAGAACGGGCCAAATTCATCTCATGAGTCAAGTCACCCAATCTAAAGCGAATGTAACAAGGGTCGTGACTGTAGTGCTGTTTCTCATCTATCATAGAGGAGCTAAAAAATTCCCAAATGAATTTCTCATTCATTGGTAATTGCAATTGCACATAGTCTTTTCAACCTAACTCACCCAACAAAGCATACAAATCATCCCATATACTCAAGCATTTCAACAATTCAATATCAACATACTTATGCTCACTAATTTTGCGATACACCAAAGTATCATATCGTTATGTTGTCCACCATCAATAAACACAATTCCATCCTTGTTATTTGCATTAGGGAGTTGAGATTGGGCATGATTACCTTGGGTTGGCGCCGATGGGTGGATCGGAAAACTAGTGGTGGACGTAGTGGGCTTGGAGGGCCTATTGGAGCCAAGGATGAGGATGAACCTTTGGTCTTTGGAGCCATGGTGAGCGGGAAGAAATTGCAGCCCAAATTCAAGCCAAATGAGGTGAATTCACAAATTCAAGCACCCAACTAGGAAATTAACCCCAATGGAACCCAAAACAAGCAAAGGGAATCGAGGATGTTAAGGGACGCAAAAAATGAGGGGACATATAAGGGGAAGGGGAAGAAATTGAAGTTGAGGAGGGAGGAAGAAAGGTGATGCTGGCAGGGTGATGTGGCGGAATTCAACAAAGGGCCAGGCGGTTAGTGTGGTGAAGATGAGGGGCTGGGTAGGGTGGGGTGAATTGAGGTGGGAGGAGAGAGAATAGGAGGTCGGCTCGGCTCGGGAGGGAGTTTCAGTGAAGGTGGCATCGGTGGATCACTGGCCAGGGGACGATGGCTGTGGGGGTTCGTCGGCTGACGAGGGAAGCGGGTATGGTGGCGATTGGAAATGTGGGTTAGGGTTTGGAAGGGGAGAGAGATAGTGGTTGAAGGAGGAGAAAATGGGGTAAGGGAGCCTGGTAGCACTACACGAGAACGGTGGCCAGCCGGCTCTGAGGGTGGTGGTGGTTGTCGGCTGAAGAGTGGGGGCGCTTAGAGAGAGAGAGAAAGAGAGAGGATTTAAGAGAACATGTGAGCGAGATGTGAAAGGGTTTCGTCGGGCGAGGGCTGGTTTAAAACAAAGATGCATGGCCATGTATCGAACGCACGACCAGCCGTGCTTCTATATTTTGAATACACTGACATGCACGACCGTGCTGAAATGCACGACCTACCATGCTTTCTTATCGGAGGTTTCTGCCCAAGATGCACGGCCATATGCTTTTTGTACGGCCAGCCGTGCATCTGAGCTGACAAAGAATCCTTCTTTTCTCTCCTTTTTTTAATACCATTGCTTCTTCTTTGTCTTCTCTCCCTCTTTTTTTTTCCACTTTTTGGATTTTCTCCCCTTTTTTGTTTTTGTTTTTTTTTTCTAAAAGTATTAGAGCCTGGGTTGCCTCCTAAGAAGTGCTTGTTTTAGGTCTTGAGCCTGACCTTTGTGAGTGTCTAAATGGAAGAAGCATCAGTAAGGTCACAGGAGACCTGGCCCTCAATTTGCTCATTAGCAATGCAATGTTTGAGCCGAGAGCCATTAACCTTGAAAGAGCCTGTGTCCTCGATTCTGATCTCAATGGATCCATAGGGGTGGACTTTTAAGACCTTGAAAGGACCTGACCACTATGAGGGAAGTTTTCGAGGAAACAACTTCAACCTTGACTTGAATAGGAGAACCAAGTCCTCTTTCCAAAACTCTCTCTTATTGATAGATTTGTCATGCCACATTTTCATTCTCTCCTTATAGATGTTTGAATTTTCATAAGCATCCAAATGGATCTCATCAATTTTATTCAACTACAATAATCTCTTTTCCCATACGGACTTTAGGTCAAAGTTAAAATGCTTAATGGCCCAGTAGGCCTTATGCTCTAACTCCACGAAGAGGTGGAAAGGCTTACCATAGATTAACTTGAATGGCATGGTGCCAATAGGAGTCTTGAATGCTGTGTGGTAACATCAAAGAGCATCATCTAACTTGTCTAACTAATCTTTCCTCAATCTCGTAATTGTTTTCCCTAAGATAGACTTGATTTTATGATTGAAGATCTCGACTTAGCAACTATTTTGAGGATTATAACCAAGCCTATACTTATGATGCATTCCATATTTCTTCAACAAAGCTTCAAGTTTCTTCTCAATGAAGTGCGTTATATTATCACTGATTAACATCATGGGGACTCCAAAGCGGGGAAAGATGATCTTCTTAAAGAGTTTAGCCACTACCCTTGAGTCATTAGTAGGGCTAGCAATAGCCTCAACCCATAGCAACCGGGATGTATTTGTTGCCCTTGTAGGGTAGGAAAGGCCCCATAAAGTTAATGCGCTACACATAGAAGATTCTAACTTCAAGAATAAAGTTGAGGTTATCTATTCTTCCTAGACAAATTCCTTATCCTCTGGCATCAATCATAGGCATGGACATAGGCATGTACATCCTTGAGTAATGAGGGCCAAAAGAAGCCTGCTTGGGGTGCGTTGGCTGTGATCCTTGAGGTACTTGCATGTCCACCACAAGGAGAGCCATGTCAATGGGAAATGACACTCTGGACTTCATACTCTGGTAGACAATGCCTACAGATCCCATCATTGTGGCGCTTGAACGGAAAAGGTTCTCCCCAAAAATAGGACTTGATGTTATGAAAGGATATCTTCTTTTGATGATAAGTGAAATCAGAAGGTAAAACCCCATAAGCTAGGTAACTAGCGATATTAGCAAACCAAGGGGTGTTACTAAGGGTGATTGCTAGAAAATGCTTATTAGGAAAAACATCATAGATAAGGAGATCATGGCTCGTAGCTCGAGGAGGAGAGATGGTTAGCTACCACATTTGTAGCTCCTGCTTTGTCCTTGATCTCAATGTCGAACTCTTGTAGGATAAGAATCCCCCTGATGAGGTGAGACTTAGCATTCTTCTGTAGGAGATACTTGTGTGTGGAGTGGTCGGTGTGCACAATGACTTTGGCGGACAACAAATATGGATGAAATTTCTCAATTGCAGCACCACCACAAGAAACTCCTTCTTAGTTGTAGTGTAGATCTACTAAGCCTCATCAAGTGTCTTGCTGGCATAATAGATAACATGAGCCTTTTTGTCCTTATATTGCCCCAACACCGCTCCAACCGCATCGTCACTCGTATCGCACATGATCTTGAATAGGAGACTTTAATTGGGCTATTGGATGATGGGGTAGAAATGAGAGCTTGTTTTATCATGCAAAATGCCTCAAGACACTCCTCAGTAAACATAAATGGGGAATCTTTGGCAAAAAGTTGAGTTAGAGGTTTAGCAATCTTAGAGAAATCCTTGATAAAACAGCGATAAAATCTTACATGACCAACGAAACTCTACACCTCCTTGACAGATGTAGTGGGAGGCAATCCCTCAATGACCTCAATCTTAGCTTTATCCACCTTGATGCCCTTATGAGATATAAGATGGCCCAAAACCAACCCCATGCGCACCATGAAGTGGCATTTCTTCCAATTTAGCACCAAATTGACTTCCTCACATCTACGAAGTACCTCAGTCAAATTTTCCAAACCCAGCTCAAAGGTACCTCCATAGACTGAGAACTCATCCATAAACATTTTGATGATGCTCTCAATAAAGTTAGAGAAGATTATAGTTATGCAACGCTAGAAGGTGGCCGAGGTGTTACATAACCCAAAAGCCATCCCATGATAAGCGAAAGTATAATAAGAGTATGTGAAAGTCATCTTCTCCTACTCACTTGGATGGATAGGAATCTGAAACAAACCTGAATAACCATCTAAGTAACAGAAGAAGGAATGCCTATCCAACCTTTCTAGCACCTGATCAATAAAGGGGAGGGGGAAGTGATCATTTTGGGTAGCTTGATATAATTTTCTATAATCAATGCACATTCATCACCCAATGATAGCCCTCATAAATATAAGTTCATTACGCTCGTTCTTAATGATAGTCATACTACCCTTTTTGGGAACTACTTGAGCAGGGTTCACCCACTCACTATTCGAGATAGGATAGATGATCCTAGCGCTAAGTAATTTGACAACATCTTTTTTCACAACCTCTTGCATATTAGGATTTAAATGTCCTTAAGGTTGTCTAACGGGTTTGTGACCTTTATTAAGGAAAATTCGAAGCATGCAAACTAAAGGATTGATTTTCTTTTTATTATCAATGCCATAACTTGTAGAACCCATATGCTTTCTGAGCACATCAAACAACTTTTCAAGTCAGGGGCCACTTAGTTTAGTACTGACAATGATAGGGAATGCATGATCAGGGCCAAAAAATTCATACCTAAGGCGGGATGGTAGAGGTTTTAACTTTACCTTGGGGGAAACCTTCTTGCCATCTTTGGAGGTTTGAACCTCCACACTAAAGACCTCGTTGTGGTACAGTCGAGGCTTATACACTGGAGCTGAATTCAGGATCTTGATGTAGGCTTCAGTTTCCTCATCTTGATGTGTCTTCTCCTCATACGCAAGGGGGCCAATCAAGCAAGCCTCTAAAGAATCAAATGAAGGACTAGGAAATGATGCATCCTCCATCACTACCTGCCAAGAATGTCAACTCAGTAGGAGGCATCCTCTAAGATTGGAGATGTCATGTCTCGTACAAGATTAAAGTCCATTTTTTCCTCTCTAACTTAGAGGGAAAACTTACCGTTATTCACATCTATCATAGCTCCAGCATTGGCTAAGAACGATCTTCCTAGAATAATAGAGATTTAGGCATCTTCCTCCATCTCCATCACTACAAAGTCACATGGAATGGGGATTTTTTCAACTTGCACTGAAACATCCTCCAAGACCTCCATGGGGTACTTACCTGAATTATCAACAACCTGAATGGAGATGGTAGTGAATTTCAAACCTCCCACTTGTAAATTTTTACATATAGAGTAGGGCATAAGACTTACGCTTGCCCCTAAATCATGCAAGAAGCAGCTGATAGCAACATTACCAACTACATGCAACATAGAAAAATTGCTAAGATTGTACAGTTTTGGGGGCAACTTATTCTGAATGGTAGCACTAAACTCTTCAGTAAGTGCAACTGTTGCTTGTTCCTATAACTTCCATTTGTTGGAGAGCAAGTCCTTCAAGAACTTCGCATAAGATGCCATATCTATGGTAGCCTCCAAGAAAGGGATGTTGATATACAGCTTCTTTAACATCTCCAAGAATCTCCTGTACTTCTTTTCATATCTAGCCTTAATAAGCCTATGAGGGTAAGGAATAGGGGGCTTATAGGGCTTGTTTTATGTAGCAGAACTCTCTACTCAAACCTCTATAAGGGGCTCTCAACTCCTTTCCCTTCCTCTTTAGGAATCTCCGCAATAGACTCCATCTCTTCAGCAACAGCCTCTACCTCACTCCTTTTCTCACCCTCAACAGTCCTTTGATTCTCAAGTATTCTCCCACTCCTCAGCATTATGAAATTCATATGCCCTTTAGGGTTTGTCTTTGGTTGATTTGACAGATATCCTGGAAGCTAAGAAAGTTGACTCACTTGCTGTGCAATATGTGCAATTTAGTTCTCCATAAGCTTCTAGTGTGTAGACATGGTGCCAAACTTGGAACTCAACTGTTTGATTGGCTGACCAAGAGCCTCGTTAGTCTTGGTTTAAGCTTAAATGAAGTGCTCCATGAGATTCTCCAAGTTAGACTTTTGTTAAGGAGGTGGAGGGGGTGGTTTGTAGGGAGTTTTATATTGGAAACCTGGGGGTTGAGCAACATTGTGTGGTAAGGGATTGTTGTTTCTATAGAAGAAATTTGCGTAATTCCTTCATCCTGGATTGTGTGTGTTTGACTAAGGGTTGTTTTGATAGAGGGGGTGAAAATTTTGCATAGCATTGGCATGTTCAACTCCCTGGAAGTTGGCTTGACAGTTAGTAATAGAGCTGTTAAATAGGTCAGGTCGGGTTCAGTTCGTGTTTGTGTCGAATTTAAACGGTTGCAAAATCCTTGACCTAAACCTAGCCCATTTATTAAATGGGTTCAAACGTTGACCTATACCCATTTAGTTTTTGAACGGGTTGACCTAAAATTTACCCATCAACCCATTTAATATAAACGGGTCAGGTTCAGGTTACTTGGTTATCCATTTACTTGCTTAACATTTTGACTAAAATATGATTATCGAACACTATAAATCAATCTTTTGAGTTTAATATATCATCATAATGCAACCATTGACCATGATTCACAATCCCAAAACAAAGATCGATTTAATTGAACTCATGTTTTTAGAATTCTCCTCAAAAAATACATGGTAATTAGATAAATAGCTCAACCTTTTTAACCCATTTAATTAAATAGGTTAACTAGGTATTTTTTTGTTTGAAAATTTTCAACCTGAATATAATCCAATTAATTAAATGGGTTAAATGTGTCATCCGATTTAATTAAATGGGTTGAAAATCTTTACTCGAGCCTGCTTAATTTCGTATTCGGTTCAGGTCGGGTTAACTTTTGACAGCTCTAGTTAGTACCACATGCTCTAGAATACCACAAATTTCACACACGACTCTTACTTCATACACCATGCTAGAGAAACTTCTAGGATTAGGAGTCTCAAGTTGATCAAAACTCTATGCAAGGGCATCAACCTTGCTGGTAAGAAGATCCACAACATCAATATCATACTTGCAATCACTCTTCTCTGGATTGGTTCTTTCACTGGACCAGTGGTAGTTGTTGGAGGTCATCTCCTCCAATAGAGCTTTTGCTGCCTCAATTGACTTCCCTGTGAGAGCACCTCCAACAACAGCATCAATGGACAACTTCAGAGACTGGTCTAGCCTACTGTAGAAGGTTTGGACTAGGACCCAGTTTGGAGCGTCATGGCATGGACACAGGCGTTGGAGGTCTTTGAACCTTTTTCCAGCCGCATATAATGGTTCTCCATGTTATTGGGCAAATAAAGTAATGTTTGCTCTCAACTTGGAAGTCTTGCCATTTGAGAAATACTTATTGAGGAAGGCCCTGGAGAGGCCATCCTAGGTGGTAAACTAGTTTAGCTCTTCATTATAGAGCCAATCAGTAGCTATGTCCTTTAGTGAGAAGGGGAAGAGCCTCAATCAAATCACATCAGCAGACACACCATTGAGTTTAATAGTGTTGCACTTCGCTATGACAGTGTGAAGATGCAGATTAGGGTTTTTAGTGGGGTTTCCACCAAATTTATCCTTCTCCACAAGTGTGACTAAGGCCGATAGAAGCTCAAAATTGTCTGCTTCGATCGCGGCCTCAGAATGGATGAGGAGACGCCAGGTGCTTGGGGTGAGGCAAAGTCCTGCAACACTCTGTTGTCTCGTCTTGCCATCATAGCCTCTGCCTTTTGTTTCCTTCGGGCACCGATTTGCCTACATGCACCTACTTCGATCTCAGGTTCAAAGGGAGTAAGGCTTTGGTTCCTTCAACTGCACCTGTTCATCCTAAGCGAAAACTATACCAAGCATAAGCAAGCCTAAACAAGGACAAAGACAGGCATACGTCAAAGAAAAAGGGAAAACAAACACCAAGCCTAGAGTATTTCAATAAGTTTTGCTATTGAAAAACAGAAGTCCCCTGGCAATAGCGCTGAAAACTTGTTGAGTAGAATTACTGCAAGTGCAAGACATAACTATAGCTAGCAACCGACAAGTACAGTCGTGTCCAAAGAGGACTTGTTTTCAACCACCAGACATATCCAAACACTCAATCTAGGCAAACAATCACTTTGGGGTCTAGAAATGAGTTCTAAATTGTTGAGTGACTGATTAATAGAATTACTAACAAATAATAAGGGAACTCAGGTTGGGATTCACCATGCTATTATGCTTAACAGATTATTTGCTAAACTTTGCAGATGTGCCCTTGCTTGTGCTTGGATTGGATAGATTAAACAATTATGCTCGTCTAAGCCTTCTCTCAAAGGTCATTAGATTAGCTAAATTTTCCTAGTCATTATTTCCATGAGATTAGAAATAAAGAGGGTACAAAATAGATTAATCACTAGTCCTAATTACAACCCCAATTATCTCCATATCAAGGAATCCAATTGCGCACATAGTCATACTAAATACAAGGTTCAACTTGCATTGATGCCCTAAACCCTAATTAAGAACAATGGAATAACTCTCTTTTAAGACTTTTATCGAACAAATGGTTTACTAAGTGAGAATCCAAATCACAAGGCTAGGCAAATTCCACAAAAGTTTAGATCATGATTCAATTAGGCATAATATGGGCTACACCTAACCCAAGATTAGGATTTAGCCTTTAGCCAATTCTAGAATAATAATTTCACAATCTAAATTGATGAACATAACTATTTTGTGAAGCCCTAGAAAAATATTAGTAAGAGAGAGAGGGATTTACGAAACAAACTTGAATAAAACGTAATAAGGTTCTGCGAACAAACTTCAACAACCACAAACTTGTTGCAAAGAAGTCCTAGAAATCTCCTAAATAAACCCTGATAAATCACCTCTCCAAAGTGCTCTCAAAAGTTTTAGAGTAAAGTGAAAGATACACCTCAAATCTGTCTAAGAAAAGATTAAGTAATGCTAAAATTAGTGGATGTATGACAGTGCTTTGATGCACGACCAACCATGCAGAATCAGGAAAGGGAAAGTGCACGACCATGCATAAGTGTACGACTCAAATTGTAAGAACTTTCGGCTTTGAATGCATGACTGTGCAAAATATGCAGGGGCAGCTGTCCATGTCTTCAATTTTTTAGTAATTCAGCATGGTCGTGCAGACCTTGCAACTCTTATTCTTAATTCTTTGGTCTTTCTGTCAGCTCATCGAGGCTCTTCTCCATCTATAACATCTCTCCTTGCTCATATTCCCTCCAAGTAAGATCAGAATACCTACAAAACGAGAATTAGTCCAAATAAGACGATTATGGGTAAAGAATGGCAAATGTGATCAAATTCCTTAATAAATCAAGAGGAGATGTAGAGAAAGGTGGCGAGTCAACGGCCCAAAAATAGTAAAATTAGAGTTTTATCAATACATGCTCATATTTTTGTAACTATAAGTTCATAAATTTATACATGTACTATTATCATTAAAAATTATATATTCATTATTTTCAAATGTTAAAAATGGCTCGGAGAATGTCTTCCAACCAAAAAGAAAAGAAAAGAAAAAGGGGCTTAGGGAGATTGAAAAATAAAGCAGGAAACAAAAACATGAACATAATTCATAGATGGATAATAATGAATAAACCTATTAATTATAAAATATAAAACTACTGTTCACAAAATTAATAAGTAGTAATAATCATATGCTTGTTTTTAATTAATAAGGAATGCTAATGTTCATCAAATAATGGTGCCCAAAAACAGGAAGACTTAAGCAACAAAATGAATATTTCTTAAAAAGGATTTACAAACCATGCCCAAAAAATAGCAAGGTTAAAGCAAATTTAAACATGAGACATGCATGCCACGAAATTTGACCTCCTCACCCCCTTGTCCTATTAACTAAGAGTACTACCGCTATAAAATTACTCTATTTTACAGCAAGATTGAAGGCAATATTTATATATAATGTAACTAGGTAATATTGGATTTGGACTACACAGCATAACATACACAGTACATCTAGACTTGACAAAACTGATCTGAGACTCGAAGCTAGAGCTGAATGATCCAAACCCATAACCAACTTGACATCCGAAAAAGGCTCACCATAAATAAAGTGGACCCGAAATTTAAATTGACCTGAACCGAATTATACCCGACCCAAAATTTTCTACAAAGTCACTTATTTTTGCATGACAATCGTATTGGACCAAAAATTGGTTGACTCGAGTCGACCCGAACCGAAGTTCACAAGATCCAAACTGAACCAACCCGAAATCTCACTCAACCCAAAACAAGACCTGATCTAAACTTGACCCGAGCCATTTGCTAGGTCTAGGTACACCTAAGCTAATTATATAATTTGTGGCTGCTGGCCATATCTCACAGTGAAACATGACAATTCTATGAATTGATCTCAGAGCCTGATTAGGAAAGGAGGTTCATGTTGCTACAACTAGACATAGTAAAACTGACTTGAGACTCGAAACCTGAATCGAATGATCCAGATTCATTCTTGATCTGACATCTGAAATAGGCTTATCCAAAAGTAGACCTGAAACTCGAATTGACCCAAACTAAACCATACCCAACCCAAAATTTTTGACATAGTTGCTTGTTTTTGCATGGCAAGCTTATTGGAACAAAAAGTGGTTGAATCGAAGTCGACCCGAAACGAAGTTTACTCGACCCAAACCAAACCGAGCCAAAATATTGCTTGTCCCGGAACATGACCCAACCCAAACTTAACCCGACCATACCCGAACTGAATGACCCATTTGTCTGGTCTAGCTACAACAAATATGTCAAATTTTAAATTCAATTCATTTTTATTTACGTTATACCAGTCATATTATGTTTTAAATTCAATACACTTTTATTTGCGTTACATATTGTGGCAACGATTGCGCCTCTTAACAACACACGCTTGATCCCCCGTGGCAAAAAAAAAAAAACCCAACACACACATGCACAAAAAACACGCTACAACATTTTTGTTGAAACTTGTCAATCTAGGGAGACCTATAGTTTATGTCCAGGGAAGGAATCGGTCCAACTTGTTGGGGTGTGTGGGCTGAAGGATTTCATTGTGAAGGTTTGAGTGATCTTTTGTATTGCTAAAGTTGTGTATTTCATTTGTTATTGGCTAGCCTTTCAATTACAGATAGTAGTGGTTCGGTTCTGGACACCACCTAAATATGTTAGATCTAACTCAAATTGAAGGGTTTGAATCAATTAAATAAGGCCTCATGGGGCTTAGGCGAGTCTAGTTTGAGTGGCTCTGAATTGGGTTAGCCTTGAAAAATTGAGAACCAAACACAACTTGAGACTTGCTTAAGACCTATTAATATTTTAAAAAAAATTTTAAAATGCGAAAATTGACCAAATCATAAATTTAAGTGACTAATTGTTACAGAAGCAAATATTTGTAATATTTTGTGACAGATTTGTAATTATATTTGCCAAATATTGTATTATATTCTTTCCAGATTCCTAAGTTAGGTAGAACTAGGTTTCATATATTATATTAGGTTAGTGGTGGGCATTTGACTTGAGGGCATGTATATATAAGGCCATGCATGTACGTGATGAAAGGAGGAGAAGGAAATTCATAATTAAATCACAACTTCTTCCACATTGCAAAATTTCCTTATGTTTTCTCATGGTATTAGAGCAAACCACCAATCTCATACCTTAAAATTCAGCAAACATGGGAGACGGTGGGAACAAAAGATTTATTATGAAACAGCATTCACCCTATTTCCTTCATCCGTCCGAAGGACCTGATGTATTGATTACTGCAGTCGTGTTTGCACAACTATGGCTGTGGGAAAGAGCTGTGAAAACAGCCTTAAGGGCAAAAAAAAAGTTGGGATTCATAGATGGATCCCTTTCACGTCCCACGACGAAAGGAGATGAAGGACTTTCGGAAAGCCCAGCATGG
Organism: Selenicereus undatus; assembly: GCA_017589665.1. NCBI lineage: Eukaryota > Viridiplantae > Streptophyta > Magnoliopsida > Caryophyllales > Cactaceae > Selenicereus > Selenicereus undatus. Next base: position 64,187,671 of record JACYFF010031958.1, read on the forward strand.
GACGTGGTCAATTCAATGTTGTGCTCATGGATGCTCAACATTATTGACCAGAAACTTCAGATGAGTGTGGCATACTTAGAGACGGCGAAAATCGTGTGGGATGACTTAAAAAAGAGGTGTGGAATGGCTAACACCTCTAAAATTCATCAACTAAAAGCAAATTTAGCAAACTGCAAACAAGGTGATTTGAGTGTAGGGGACTTCTACTCAAAGCTGATAATTTGTGGACTGAATCAACAATCTAGACAAGGTGCTGGTGTGCATGTTTAAGAACTGTGATTGTGGAGCGGCAACGAAGATTAGGGCGAAGACAAGGCTCACCAACTCCTAATGGCCCTAAACAACGATCTCTGCTCCTCTATTTGAAGTCAAATACTAGCACTTGATCCACTACCTCCTCTCGACTAGATTTTTAATATGATATAACAACAAGAACATCATCGATACGTTATGGTGACTCGTGATAATCAAAATGAAACCACCATAGCCTTTGCAGCCAAGGGACAAACGGGTATGGTGGAGAAGGCGAATTGTCGAATTTGCGGACATTACAGTCATAAGGAGATGGCGTGTTACGTTATGAGGCGATTGGATATCCTCCAGGTTGGGGTATACGTGGGCGTAGACGTGGAGCTCGCGGTGGATGCAACAACTGGGAAGGACGAAGCGTGAATTGTGGCACAGGAAAGGAAACTGCAGTTGTTGTGAACTACCGAGAAGAAGAAGCAGGCTCGGATCCCTTGTTGGCCTCCCAAACAGTAGCGGCCTGCACTGTGTCAGACCCAGTTTCACATGCTGGACTGGGAAGCAGCAACAACTCAAAAACGGTAGCCCAAGTATCCATTCCGGTTCTGTCTGCTAAACAAGTACAATGACTTTTAAGTGTCATTGATACACCAAAAGCTGGGTATGAGCGGTTGTCAGGTAAAATATCTTGGATGCTCGATAGTAGAGCATTATGTCACATGGTTGGGGATATTTCAGTAATGAAAGATCTTGAAAAATATCTCCAGTGGCGGTTTTGTTACCCAATGGCGCACATACGATGGCCCATGAACAAGGCTCGATTAATTTAGACACCGGATTGAAGTTGAATAATGTTTTATTTGTGCCCGAATTGAATTGCAATCTTGTGTCAGTTTCAAAGTTATGTAAACAGTTAAATTACGCAGTGACTTTCTTTGATGATTGTTATGTGATACAGGATTGCACTTTGAGGACTCTGATTGGATCGAGTGAGCAAATGAATGGGGTTTACTACTCTAAAAAGTCAGCAACGAATACGGTCAGTGCAATCAACACGAGATGCTTGTGGCATAGAAGACTTGGGCATCCTTCAAGTGAAGTTTTATCCTATATTCCCAAAACATTAGGAGTAGTTCATAATGCAAAAGACGCTGTTTTAGAAATTTGTGTTCGTGCTAAACAAACACGTAGCAAATTTTCTATTAGCCAAAGTAATGCAAAGGAAATTTTTGATTTAATCCATTGTCATATTTGGGGTCCATATCGTACTGCTTCCTTGTGTGGTGCTTGCTACTTCCTTAGTATTGTTGATGATGCTAGTAGAGGTACTTGGATTTACCTAATGAAAGACTGCAGTGAAGCTAGCAAGTTCTTGAAAGAATTTATTCTCATGGTAAAAACCTAGTTCCATAAAATTATCAAGGTGGTTAGGAGTGATAATGGTGCGAAGTTTACTTCGGGACAAATGCTGGCCCTTTTATCATGAACATAGGATTTTGCATGAAAGCACTTGTTTGGATACACCACAACAAAATGGAAGGGTAGAATGGAAGCATCGTCATATCTTGAATGTGGCTAGAGCTCTACGATTCCAAGCAAATCTCCTAATTCAATATTGGGGGGAATGTGTTCTCACAACTGCCTATTTAATAAATAGAACTCCCACCAAACTTTTTAAAGGAAAAACACCTTATGAAGTAGTTTACAAAAAGGCACCTACTTATAAGGAAATTTGAGTGTTCGGGGCTCTATGCTACACACGGAACAATGCAAGGGAGAATGATAAGTTCGGGTCCAGAAGTAGGAAGTGTATATTTCTTGGATATCTGTTTGGACAAAAAGGTTAGGAGGTTCAATACTTAGAGACACACGAGATCTTTGTAGTTTGCAATGTCATATTTTGTGAAAATGAATTTGTTTTACATCGGATCCTGAAGCAAAAAATGACTGGACAGAACTGTGGAGGCAAAAAGCACTACTAGATGACTTTGGGCCTCAAATTCCGCATGGGCCCATTAACACCATGGTTGATGAAGCGCCATAGCCATCGGTGAAAGGGAGTCCAGATGACTTAGGCCTCCAATCGCAAGACCAAACACCCTTAAATGCATGTGAAGAAGATCACAGTCTGGACCCAACACAGTCCCAGGAAGGCACCATACAGGACATGGGGAGAGGTGGATCGAAGGCTAAACTACCAAAAAGCACATAACAGCAGGCCGCGGTCCACCCTGGCATATCTGTGGGGTTTGGGAGTGGCCCATTTTGTTCAAACGAGCCAAATGGCTTATATTCTAGTGTGCCAGCCCAAATTGAGGGTCTAATGAGTTCCTCTACAAGGTCAAACTCTCGCCCACATAACCCCAGTGCATCAACAGGTGACGGTCAGCAAACGCTGGCCCAGGAGTTGATCCTAATGACATATGGCCCACTCGCCACCGCAAACCGCCGGCCCATCTCAATGACTATGTATGTTATACTGCATTGACCAAAGACTCCCATTCGCTTGCTCACCTGCTTCAAAAAGACACATCAGGTACTCCTTATCCCATAGTAAATTATATCACATGTGCTAATTTTTCTGTTTCGCATAAGAAATTTTTAGGGGCCATCACCAAGGTGGCCGAACCCAAGCATTATTATGAGGCTGTCAAGGATCCGAGATGGAGAGATGTAATGAAGGCTAAAATTCAAGCCTTAGAGAAAAATGAAACATGGAGTTTACAAGACATTCCCCTCAATAAGAAACCCATTAGTTATAAATGGGTCTACCGGGTCAAGTATAATTTTGATGGTACGATTGAACGCTTTAAGGCACGATTAGTCATTTGTGGAGATCATCAAGTGAAAGGCTTCGATTATAATGGGATGTTTGCTCCAGTAGCCAAAATGACCAGTGTTTGCTGCTTCATCACAGTTGCAGTCAACAAGGGTTGGGAACTTCACCAGCTAGATGTGAACAACATGTTCCCTCGTGGTGATCTTGATGACAAAGTTTACATGACTTTACCTCCTGGGTTCACTTGTAGCACTCCCAACAAAGTTTGCAGACTTCATAAATCCCTCTATGGACTTCGTCAGACACCACAACAGTGGTTTGCCAAGCTGTCTTCTAAGTTGCGTGAGTACGACTTCACTCATTCATATGCTGATTACTCCCTTTTCACCTACTAGAAAGGAGATATTTTTATGGCTCTCATCGTCTATGTGGATGATATTGTCTAAGCTGGGAATGATACTCACGCCTGCAGTGCTTTCAAGACCTATCTCTATGATTGTTTCAGCATCAAAGATCTTGGCCTTTAAAGTATTTTCTGGGGATTGAAATAGCTCACGGATCCCAGGGTCTCTTCCTTAGCAAATGCAAGTATGCTCTTGAAGTTGTGCATGAATGTGGTCTTTTAGGAGCAAAACCCAATTATTTTCCTATGGAAGAGAAGCACAAATTTGCTATGGCTACTGGGCCTCTTTTATCTGAAGCTGCGCGATATTATCGCCTTATGGGTTGCCTTATTTACCTTACGATTACTCGCCCCGATCTCTCCTATGCAGTTCATATTCTCTCACAGTTCATGCAACATCCACGACAGGAACATATGAATGCTGCCCGTCGTGTGCTTCGTTACATAAAAGGAACCTGTGATTACGGGATTCTTCTTCCAAACTACGACGATCTCACACTTTTTGCATATTCTGATTCTGTTTGCTCCCTAACCTGACGATCATTAACTAGATATCTAGTTACTCTTGGAGGCTCACCTATTTCGTGGAAAACAAAGATGCAGCTCACTGTATCGCGCTCATATGCCAAAGCTAAATGTCGCGCAATGGCTACAGTTACTAGTGAATTGATATGGTTGAAGTCTCTCTTAGCATCCTTGGGCCTTTCTCATAAGCACCCCATGCAACTTTTCTACGATAGTTAAGAACCCTTACACATTGCCCGAAACCCGGTCTTCCATGAACGCACCAAACACATTGAAATCGACTGTCACTTTGTTCAAGAATGGTATCATTCTAGTGATCTTGACCTATGTTAAATACCTTCCAAGACATTGGCAGACGTTTTCGCCAATGCTCTTGGCAAACGTCAATTTCAGTTCCTACGTAGCAAGTTGGGCATGACCAACCTGCACGCTCCAACTTGAGGGGGAGTGTTACAGAAGCAAATGTTTGTAATATTTTGTGATAAATTTGTAATTATATTTGCCAAATATTGTATTATATTTTTTCCAGATTCCTAAGTTAGGTAGAACTAGGTTTCATATATTATATTAGGTTAATGGTGGGCTTTTGACTTGGGGGCATGTATATATAAGGCCATCCGTGTACGTGATGAAAGGAGGAGAAGGAAATTTACAATAAACTGACAACTTCTTCCTCATTGCAAAATTTCCTTACGTTTTCTCACTAATATCTTTTGAGTTTAGCTATCATGCGCTGCACTACTTCTTCATACTCACGGTTACCGCTACTCATTCTCAATCTCCCTATATTCTTCTCACTTGCTTAGTCGTATCTCGCACTTTCTTAGACCAACTCGACGCAAATCTCTCACCTTGAAGGAGTATCACTTTTATATCAAATTTCATATCTTTTAAATCCAATTCTTTTTCATTAGAATGTTGGAATTCGTGTTGGGATGTGAAAAAAATAAAAACTCAATGTAAAAATTATTTAATTTGAAAAATATTAGCAATTCGCTAAGGACCCGTGGACCTATGAGACTCACAAGGTCTGAGTTTAGTTCCTATCCTTCTAGACTGGATGGGTCTAGAGTGGGTCTAGGTCCAGGTGAAAAAAAAATAAATGGGTCTGGATTTAGGGTACTCGATCCAGACCTGACCCATTGTCATCCCTACTTTCGATGCTTTCTTCAAGGTTGTGCAGTAATAAGATACCAACATAAGTTAGTTTAAGTGATGTAACACTTATTTGTTCCAAGTAAGGCATTTTATGAATTAAAAAGAAAGTGATGAGAGAACTTGATCCCTTATGGGCCAACAATAACTTCATTCTGATAATAAAAAACCAAAACCAAAACAAAAAAAAATATTAGGATAAATTTTACGTTACAAATACTATTACAAAAATTACAATGACATATCAAAATTTTAGTAAAACTATTTTAAGAGTCATTTGTTTTAAAAACTATTTCTGGGACTAAAATTATGTGAAAATTATTTTATAGGACCCTTTTTCATCAGAAATACCTAATTGCTCTTTCACGTAAAAAGATAATGTAGAAATCTTAATAAAATTTGGAAAATGGAGAAAATAATTAAAAAAATAAAACATGAGAAATAAAATCAAAATAAAATAAGTTTTTTTTTTCTTTCGGTTGAATAAAATAAAATAAGAGTTAGTGACCGATTGCAACCTTTTCTTTTTTCTTAAAAAAAAATCTTTTCTTCCTCCCTCGTCTTCGCCTTCCTTTTATTGAAACTAGAACAAACATCGAATGATAGGGCCTACCCAGTTCCACCATCTCAAGCTACCTTTCTACGACTCGGGCATCTTGACAACATCCTACCTCCACCAAAAAACTACAACAACCAGGAGGATTTGGCCAGCTACCACTCAACATTGCCTACCTACCCTTCGCTGCCGCATAGGCCCACTAGCCCTGAATCCCTTCCCCTGTAACTTCTCTCCTAGAGCACTTCCAGTGGAAGCCTTGTCGACTAAAAAGGAGGAGAGAGAAAGCTCATGAGACAAGCAGAACTCTGCAGCAGATACCTCACAGCTTGTGGTTCACGGGGAGGGTTGGTGCCATTAGCCGACTTGTAGGAAAAAACAGCCTTTTTTCTTGGTTTTTTATTTTTAAAAATATTTTTAATTAGTTTTTTGTTTTTCGTTTTTTATTCTAAAAATAAAGTTGTGTGTTATAGAGTGAGTCTTGGATATTATTTTATTTGATGAGGCAAAATTGTGAGCTGTGCATTGTGGGGAGGAAAACTCGGGAGCTGAAAAATTGACTCATGGGATGATGTGGAGGGAATATGCCCCCACGTGTGAGCCAAAATTTTGTCTAATGATTGTTCATGATCTTAGTTACATTAGGGCAGCGATAAGACCCTGTTCCTATATCCTCCAGGCTTCATAGAGACGACCAAGTTTGAGGATTCAAAAGGTTATAAATTGAGCATATTTTTGTGAAATTTTGTTTAATTACATTACATTTTTCTATTGGATTTATAAAATCTATCATATTTTCAAATTTTATTGAGGTTTTTGACATTTGTTTTTTACGTGAAAGGGTAATTACATCGTTTTAGGTGAAAAGGAGAACGGTAAAATAGTCTCTACATATTTCAAGGTTCCTCAAAAATAATTTTCAAAATAAAGGTGCTTCAAGTGGTTTCGTTAAGGGTACATCAGTGTAGTTTTTTGAATATATCATGTTAGTATGTATTTATCAGCACTAGAGCAAAGTGAGTTTAAGCCATGATGGTTGGAAATTGGAATGGGTCATCGAGTAATACAACTTAAACATAGCACACTTTCAATCTTTTATAATATTCAAGAAATTGTCTTTTGTGATATTGGATTCATCTCGAGTCATCAATGATCAAGAAATGATATCAGCATCTTAAGTTCTTCTCTATGAATCAATCAACATTTGTATTGTTTGATCCAACATCTTATCTTCTCTTGTGAGTGCCTTTTGCAAGTTCTGCCCCCCCCCCCCCAAGTTGACTGTAACCATCTCTAATATCACATGTTGGGAATAAACATGCTATGATGCCACTTTTTGGCAACAGAAAGGTAAAATAAAATCTACACATACACATCCACACCACAAGAGAAGGAACTGTGACTAGTTTAATGTGGAGAAACCGTTTACGTTAAGGGGAAAAATTATGGTCCAACAACAACTGATACAACCACTATATCAAAAAAGGAATATTATAACAGGGTACACTCGCAACATGATGTTTCCCATCCTTATCTATCTAGTGTTTGAGTCATCTCGATTCTCATAAATCCATCTATGCTCTCCACACACTCTCCCCTTACTTAAGGTTTAGGGTTGGGCATACATCCCACTTGTACCAAGATTTCATGCCAGCATTGAGCCCCCACATTGGGTTAAAATATCCCTGTCCCACTTATATGGGATGTCTAACATATGCCCAACTAGGGCTATTCATGGGCTGGATTGGAATGGCATAGACCGGAGATCAAATAAGGTCTTTAAGCAGGTTAAGGATTGGATAAGTCCAAAGTTGGTTCGGATCGGGACCAAAATGGGCAAACCCAGACTAGATCGAGGTCAGATCGACTATGGACTAACTCTCAAATGGGTTGGCAGGATGGTGGCAAGTTAGGCTTGCTTGCTTTGTAAAATTGGGCTGCTACAAAATTTTGGTTTGCGTTGTTGACTTGGATGCTACCAAAAGCCACCAAACTTGTAAGTAACTAAAAAAACATAAAATTACATGGTTTTCTTCTCTGTTCCCTGACCCTTCCTCGCTTCTATGACCTGTCAAATTAAACATATACGAAGGGCCAAAGTCTAAAGCAAGCAGTTGCCTGCCAACCTCTTTTTAGTCTTTCCTAATAAATGCTTAGTAGCCTAATCTTTGGTTCTCAATTGGGCAAAGTTTGACCTTCATTACATTAGATTTTAGCTCACAAATAACCTCTAAATTAGCTAATTAATGGTGTTTTATATTTTGTAGGTATCAATGAGAGAAAATTCCATTTGGAGCAAAATCCAACCCATTTTAAAGCCTAGCTAAAAGGGAGTGCCAAATTTAGCAAGGGTGTGCCACGGAACATGGCGATAGAAGAAGACCTAGACAAAAATCTAGCATGGGGGCACCGTGCCTTGTGGCATGACTATGCCCCTTATGCTTTGGCCTTTTTTTTTAAAGTGATGATGTAAGGGCTTTAAAAGGGAATTTTTGAATTTTTTAGGGTAGCAGCTATTTTCTCTCTCTAGCTTAGTATTGCAAACTCTCTCTCACCTCCATTAATGAAAACCTTCAAAGTTTAAGCCTTGGAATAAATTTATTGCAAATTCCTCACTTCTTCCTTTCATTATTGCATAATCTCATCTTCTGTCTCCTAAATTCCTCAAAAGAATCTACTTTTAAGCACCCTTAATTCTCCCCAAATATGGGTTTGGTGTATTGGGGGTTGTGAGGAGATTTAGATTTTAATCCTAAAGGATTTGAGACCTAAATCCACCTCTCAAAACTCAAACATTACCAACACCCACAGGATAGATTAAGTTCTTGCAAACTTGAAGAAACATTACTAAAGGAGCTAATCAACACTTGGAGATGGCTTTCATTGCTTGACCTTGATCATTCATGGATGCAAAAGTACCGATATTCTTCTTTCTTTTACCTTTTTATTACACTAGTTAGGGTTAGTAGTAGCTTAGTTCAGGTTCTTATTTTTTGGGGTGATCTTTTAAGGAATGTTGGTGTATTGTTGGTGCCCATGTCATGCTACGGGCCATGTCAAACCTCGATCACCCCGTTTTTACGTGTTATGTGTTTTTCAATGTGCTTAGAGTACGATAGCTAGGTTAGTTTAGTGTTCATTGTTGTTATTTGCTTTGGAACTTCGTTGCTAGGAAAAGTAAATTAAATTTGCATGTTAGAATAGTTTGGTGTAGTTAAATTTAAAAACAAAATCACGATTATGTCAATCTTAAGCACATCACAAATCATTTGTGAGGACGACTTTTGACCTTTTCTCACTACCCAAAAATACTATCAACAAATTGGTGTCGTTGCTGGGACAATGGCGTTAGATTTTCTTTTTACTTAGACTTAATTGTTGTGCATAGTTTAATTTTGATCATTTTGAAAAAAATTCAAAAAAAAAGAAAAAAAAAGAAAGCCATAAAATGAGAAAAATGAGAATGAATAAGTGCTTGAACTTGATCACTTAGTTATGGGAGGTTAATTCTTGTTGAAAGACCACCCCGCACTTTGGCAACCCCAACCATAGCACTTGACATTGAAGAAGTGGCGTAGGAACAAGCTCAAGGGCCTCCCCATCCTCTTCTTCCAGCTTCAAGGAGCCTTAATTAAATCTTCTATACACCAAGGCCCACTAATCCTTCTTATTTTCACATTCCATAACTTAATGGGGATGTCCAATTTGTTTTTAGTCCTTAATACACGACCATACTTCCCAAATTCAGTGGAGATGGTGATGCTTACCTATTCCTAAGTGAATTTGAGGAAGTATGCTCAATGATACAGTTCTCTAATGTTCCCTAAGACCTTGTTAGATTGCATTTCACTCCCTTTGCATTAAAAGACTTGTGAAAAGGATGATGCATAGTCTCCGAAAAAATTCATTTCCACATGGGATGGGTTTGTGAGGGTTTTCTTGAGAAAGTATTTCCCAAATGGTAAAAACGTGAAATTAAGAAATGAAATCAACCACTTTGTCCAACTTAAGAAAGAGTCCTTTTGGAAGTGTTTTGATCGATTTAAACTCTTGCTTGCTCAATGTCCACACCATGGTCTAGAACTTTGGTGTTTGTGACAAATCATTTATGAGGGTGTCGACCAAGCCACTAGAACCATGGTGAAGGCTATGTGCCATGGTGGTTAGTTGAGCAAGAGTGAGATTGAGGCTTGGGATTTTCTAGAAGAGTTAGCGGAAAAGACTTTGCAATGGAAAACCACTACTGATGAGAGTTTAGGTGCTAGCATAAATAGCCAAAGGAGGGCTCCATGCGATGGTAGATACCATGTATATTTACACTAGATTTGCCACCCTTAAAAATATGTTGAAGGGTTTTGTGTTGTCTCAAGCGTCTACCAACTCTCCCCTCCTCAAACGGTCTCATGTTCTCAATGTCAGTCTGTCGATCACTCTCTAAGTGCTTGCCCCTATTTATTCCCTATTTGTTCAACAGTTGGCTGCAAGTCAAGAGCAAGGTCAAGTGAATGCAACCTTCCAAAGGCTAAAATTGATCGCTACTCTTATACTTACAATTCGGGGTGGGCTAAGCACCCCTATTTCTCATGGATTGAGCCTAATGATTTGATGCCTAACAATCAAGGTGGGGGTTTTGAAGGAAATTCCTTGTCTTCCGCATATCAAAAGCCACCCTTCCAAGGGGCATACAATGCTCTTAGTGGACCTCATCCCCAACCACATGTGGCTCAATCATATCCCCTTCCCGATTATAATGAATTAGATAAAGTGAATAAGAAAGTCAATAACATGGAGAGGAAGATTAGAGAACTTAAGGAGCCAAATGACACAATGATGAAGACAATGAGTGAACAATTTGCTGAATTAGCAATGTCTAATAGGAAGAAAGGGGTTTTTCCTAGTCAATCAGAGGTGAACCGAAGAGGAGGATCCTCCTCTTTTATCCCTAGTGATGTTCAAAAAGTGAATGTTATAATTTCTCTACGGTTGGACAAAAAAGGTTGACACCCATATGGGTGAGCAAACTGAGAATAAAACCCCTTTCCCATCATCTTTTCTCCTTTCCCCTAACAGTGGTGCTATGCCTCCCTCCTGAATGGTTTTAATTCCATCTAAGGAGATAGAAGACCCTAGGGAGAGCAAGTCAATTCATGATTCTACCTCTCCCAGGGATACTCCTACTCCTTCCCCTTGTATTGCTAAGCCCCCCGTCTCCTTTCCCTAATTGACTGAAGGAAAAGAAGGTGCAATCTCATATTGATAGGATTAGGGAGACTTTCTCCTAAGTCAAGATCAACATCCCCCTACTTGACATGATATAACAAATGCCTCATATGCTCGTTTTCTTAATGACTTGTGCACCACTAAGAGAGCCACTAATGCCCCCAAAAGGGCCTTTTTGGCCTCTAATGTGAGCTTAATTGCTTCAAACCAAGTGCCTCTTTAGTGCAAGGATCTAGGATGCCCACAATCTCAATTGTGATTGGCAATCACAGCATTCACTAGCCCCTTCTTAACTTTGGTGCTAGTGTTAACTTCTTACCCTTCACGGTGTATGAGAGGTTGGGTTTAAGGGAGCTAAAGCCTACAAGATGGTCCTTCAATTGGTCGATGGATCCACTAGGCTTCGTAGAGGAATAGTTGAGGATGTGTTGATTAAAGCAGGGGGGATTTATATTTCTTATTAACTTTGTAGTTTTAGAGACTGCGGTTGTGATGAGTCCTGAAAATGAAATACCGATCATCCTTGGTCGACCATGCCTAGCCACTTCGAATGCACTCAATAATTGTTGGGATGGGAAAATCAAATTGACATTTGGAAATATGACAATGGAATTGAATGTATTTAGCCTTCAAAAGCAACCAATGGGGTTTGATGACGTTGAGGCCCATACCCTTAATTAGGTGGGTGACTTTTCGTCAGGAGGAGTATAACTTGATTATGAAGAAGAGTTGATGTCATGTGTGTATGAGTCATTTCGTGTGGAGTGTGAACCTGAATTTGATACATTTGTATTTGAGGAACAATGTGATGACTCATTACATGCACCAATTCTTGCATCCATCTCTTCTATTCTCCCTCTATCTTATGAGGCACTTCTAGTGTGTAGTCGTCGTCCTCTCTTGAACTGAAACCCCTTCCCAACATGCTCAAATGTGCATTTTTAGGTAAGAATGAAACCTTTCCTATGATAATTGCCAGTGATTTGAATTTAAATCAAGAAACTCAAGTTCTAGACTTGCTAAGGGAAAGCCAAGAAGCTTTAGGATGGACCTTAAGAGATATTCGTGACATTAGTCCTACCATAGTGCAACATTGAATACACCTTGACGACAATGCTAAACATTACCAAGATAGACAAAGAAAGTCGAACTCCACCCTTCAAGAAGTGGTAAAGAAAGAAATCCTAAAAGTGGTTGGATCATGATACTATTTACCCCATCTCGGATAGTGAGTGAGTGAGTCCTGTCCAAGTCGTTCATAAAATGACCGGTATTATAGTGGTCAAGGATGATAAGAATGAGCTCATTCCCATGAGAATCCAATCCAGATGAAGGGTATGGATTGATTATGGAAAGTTGAACTCCGCCACTAGAAAGGATCACTTTTCCTTACCCTTCTTGGATCAAATGTTAGAGAGGTTAGCCAGATAGGCTTTCTATTGCTTTGTTCATGGGTATTCCGACTATACCCAAATTCCCATTGCTCCTGAAGACCCTAAAAAAACTACATTTACATGCCCTTTTGGCACTTATGCCTTTAGGAAGATGCCTTTTGGTCTTTTTAATGCCCAGCTACCTTCCAAAGGTGCATGATCTCAATCTTTTCCAATTTAATTGAGTAATGCCTTGAGATTTTTATGGATGACTTCTTCGTATATGGAAATTCTTTTGAGGATTGCTTGACCAACTTGGGAAATGTTTTAAGAAGGTGTCGAGATAGTTATTTGACTCTTAATTGGGAGAGATGTCATTTCATGGTCAAAAAGGGGATTGTCTTGGGCCATATTATATTTAGTGAGGTTATAGAGGTAGATAGAGCAAAAGTGGATTTGATTGCAAACCTCGCCCTACCTACTTGTGTGAAGGACATAAAATCTTTTCTTGGGCATGCCGATTTTTACTTGAGATTTATTAAGGACTTTAGTAAGATTGCTAAGCCCTTGTCCTCACTCCTAGCTAAGGACACGCCTTTCCATTTCTCCAAGGAGTGTGAAGTGGCATTTACAAAGCTCAAGGAGACATTGACCGCGACCTTTATCTTGTATCCTCTTGTTTGGGGAGAGTTTTTTAAACTTATATTTGATGCATCATACTATGTGGTTGGGGTAGTTCTAGGACAAAAGCATTGATAAGAAACCCCATGTAATTTACTATGCAATTCATACTTTGAATGAGGCGCAAGTGAATTACACCGTGACCGAAAAGAGGTTCTTGGCAGTAGTTTTTGGATTCAAAAAGTTTAGGTCTTGCCTCATAGGGTCTCATGTTACTATTTTCACCGACCATGCCGCCTTGAAACATTTGATGGAAAAGAAAGGTGCAAAGCCTAGGTTAGTTAGATGGATTATGCTCTTCTAGGAATTTGATTGTGAGATCAAGGATAGGAAGGGTTACCCGGTAGTAGACCAGCTATCTAGGACAGTGACCAGTGGTGGAAGTGAATCCCGTATCTGTGAGTGTTTCCCCAATGAGCAACTATTTAGTGCTCAACTGGAGCCATGGTTTGCCGACATAGTGAATTATTTGGTGACCGAGGAAATGCCTAGGGGATGGAACAAGGATGACAGGACTCGTTTTCTTTCCACGGTTCAGTTCTTTATATGGGGCGATCCTTACTTGTTTAAATATTATTTGGACCGGATCATTAGAAGATGTGTCCCTAATGATCATATCTGTAGTGTCCTCACTTTTTGCATGATCAATCTTGTGGACGACATTTTAATGGGAGAAAGACCACAGCGGAAGTTCTTCAAAGCGGGTTTTATTGGCCTACCCTATTTAGATATACCCATGAGTATTGCAAAAGATGCTTGCATTACCAACAGAGGGGCAAGATAGGTAGAAAGGACATGATGCCACTCACCCCCATCAATGCTGTTGACATATTTGATGTATGGGTCATAGATTTTATGGGTATGTTCCTAAGCTCGTTTGGCAATGAGTACATTCTCTTGTGTGTGGACTATGTGTCAAAATGGTTGTGGACGTCATCCCCACCAGCACAAATGAATCCAAGGTGGTTGTAAGATTCTTGCAAAAGGAAATTTTTGCCAGGTATGGGATGCCTAGGGCAGTCATTAGCAATCAGGGGACCCGTTTTTGCTGGGTATGGGATGCCAAAGGGGACGACTGTGCCACCTCTAAACAACCTTTGCCCGATAATTTAGCCCTCTTCTTTCATTTCTTCATCTTCTTCCTTCCTAATTTCTCTCTCTACGTGACCCCATCTGTCTCTAACCCCTATTCCTCTTCTCATTGCCCACCCAAATCCTTACCAAATCTCTCCAATTTTTCATAAATTTCACAACTTTCCTCTATATTCTTCTCATTTCCACCACAACTCCTCTCAAATCTACCCTCTGTATTCCTCAACCTGTTCACTTTCTCTCTTTAAATCCTAACCTCCATTATTGAGGTTGAAGGTTCTAGAGAAAGAAAGCTTGCCTCTTGCCTTCATCCTTGCATTCAAGAAGCTTGTTTTTACGCTCAATTTGACTAAATGGGCAAGAAACAGGTTGGTGAATCTTCGAAGGCTCCTTCTTTACCCAAGAAATCCTTCAAGGCTTGCTCATCTTCCCAAGCACCTTCAAGAACAAAAGGTACTAAACATGCTTATCCATTTATTCTCCCTCCTAGCACTAGGGGTTTGTTTTTGCAAATGAAGAACAAAGGGTGAAATATGAGACTTTGAGTGCTACGAAAACAATTGAATAAAAAATTTGGCATGTTGATTCCTTAAGGGCACTGGGAATGCTTGATGATGTTGTTGCTTTACTTAGCAATTTGGGTTGGATGGAGTATGTTGAGATGAGTTGTGTGACGTATAACTAGTTAATTCTTGAATTTTTGAGCTCTTTAAATGTTGATTGGGCCAGGTCATGTAAGGATCAAGAGGTCTTCATGTCGTTTCGAATGTTTAATACAGACCATAGAATGAGTTTAAGGGAATTCAACGAGTTGCTTCGCCTTCCGAATTATCCAGATTCATTTAGGAATGTTCCAAGTAGCCTTGACCCTGTTTGGTTGAAAATTACATATTCAAAACACAAATCATACACTGACAGGTATGGGTGACCACGTGTTCATGACCCTAGGCAAGCCAAGGCCATTGACATTTGTAATGTTAATATTCGCTATTTACAAGCGGAATTGTTTCTCATTTGGTGTGCTTTGATGAGTACCCATGCAGATATTGGGGCCTTCATCGTCTGCCACTTAGTTGAAGTGGCTAAACTGATTCATGATAATGTGATCGGTGTAGGAGGCACCATCACCGCAATTGCCTAGCCCAAGCTTCGCGCCATGGGGGGGAATTTGGCACTCTTGAACCTCATTTTTTAGGCGGGAACTTTGATATAGCCACCCTAGCCCATATGACCATAATCGACACCAAGGGAGGCATCAACAAATACCTCCACCATAAATAAGTGCTATTCACCTTTCTCGATGTGACCTGAACCACCATTTCCAACAGAAGAAATTGGAATTGTGATATAGCTATTGTAAGAGAGGCTGTGCTTCCACGAGATGGGGATGAGGGTGATGAAGGCAATGAAGAAAATAGTGAGGATAATAAAGATAAGGATGAAGAAGAGGGGCAAGAGGCCCACCAACCCAGGGGAATCCAACATAAGGATGACCCAACACACCAACCACAACCTCAATCACAACCCCAACAACCCCACTTTGAGATGGGAGGATCCTCTTCCACACCCCAAATGCCATTTCATTCAACTTTCCTCCAATATCTTTCTCCAACCTCCAAGTGGAGATCACAGATCTTCGAGAAGGTTATAATGAGGTACGTCACGATATTCATCGGGTGTCCGATATATGGATTCTATTGAGGAGGGAGTGACATACTTTAGAGGGTTTGTGGAGTGCCGAGAGGAAAAGGAGATGCGGTGCATCCGACGAGAGAAGTGCGCTATGAGAGAGGCTCGAGAATATAAGGAGAGGAGGTAGATGAATGAGCTTTTATGGTAACAATATGAGGCTATTTGTGAGTTGGAGTAGCGACTACATCCTTTCCTGGGCCACCAAGGGAGCTCATTGACGTCTGATGGGGCTCAATGACTGAGTCATATCCCTCACCCCTCCCTTAGTCTTCATTGCATATTATATTTTGAGGGGTACCTCATTTAGTTTAGGTGGTCGCATGAGTGCTTATTTTCTCTCCCTCTCCCTTATTTTTGGTATGTTGTGGTTGTAATGGCCGTTTGAGGAGTCATTTGGTTATGATTGGCTAAATGATTATGATGGTGTATGGATGTTGTTGTGGTGAAAGCCACGTGTGGTGGATTTGAGTGCATGTTTAATAGGCTCCGAGGAGCATAGATAATGTACATAATTGCATTTAGAGTAGCCATATGTTTGCATTATATATATGACTCCATGTTAATCCATTTTCATATTTCTTCAAGGTATTCCTCTTCGTTTCCCCTTGTGTATACCTTTTCATTTCTTCTTTTTCTCTTTTCTTTGTTCTTTTCTTTCCTTGTTAGGGCATCTTATTTCCCATAATGAGGACATTTTGCAC
Organism: Selenicereus undatus; assembly: GCA_017589665.1. NCBI lineage: Eukaryota > Viridiplantae > Streptophyta > Magnoliopsida > Caryophyllales > Cactaceae > Selenicereus > Selenicereus undatus. Next base: position 64,204,094 of record JACYFF010031958.1, read on the forward strand.
GTTAAGTGTGGGGGTGAGGAAACTCTCTTCTATGATTTTGAAAAAGAAAAAATAGATTTTATAAAAAAACTGGAAAAGATTTTCCATTTTCTTGTAAATAGAGAGTTTTAGGGGGAAAATGTATCGCTTTTGTTGGCAATGACCTCTTTTTGCTTTGGGTTTAAGTAGCATATAATTAGGGTATATATGATGGATAGAACGTCCAAGTGCTTCACAATACATGCTTAGTTTGAGCAATAGATGAGAGCAGGCATGGTAAGTAGACCTATGAGGTTTTTGAGCCTAATCAGATCACTTCATCACTCGCGGTCATCTATTTCCTTTCATAAGAGGCTCACTTAGAATTGTCACTCTCTAGAATTTGCTTTGGCTCTCTTTGAAATTGCATATTGTCTTTGCATAATTGATAAAAGGAAAGTGGCATTCTTTGTGCATGACTGTAGCCACATTAGCCAAAAGTCTCCCTTATGCATAAGTGTATCCTGTGGTATCCCTTTTGAGCTTTACTAATCGCTACTCTTATTATGACCTACGCTGCTAGCGTTCAACCCCAAACACTGTCTCCACCTAATCTAAGACTAATGAGTATCATTATGATAAGAGGGTTGGGAAGTGATGTGAGGGAGTGTGTATATAGTGTGGTATATGCAAAGGGAAGAGTGACATATAGAGATTGACTTGAGACCTTGCAAAGTTGAGAAGAAGTTATTTGGATAAAAGCCTTCTTGGCAAGTGTCCTTTATTTTGAAAAAAAAAGAAAAAAAAAAGAAAAAACTGATGAAATAAAAAAAACCAAAAAGGAGAAGCTTTGTTTTGTGTTTAAAAAAAAAGTGAAGAAAAGAAGGAATGGAAATAAAAGTATTGGCATTGATGTTTTGTGTGATATCTAGAGTACTTAAGTCACTGTCTCATGTTAAGAGTTAGGGTGTGATTGTCTGGGATATGTATTGATGTGGTGAATGTGATAACTTATTAGTACGACTAGTTAACTCTTCATTCCCAAAACGTGATTCCTTCCTCAACCCTTAGCCTAGCACCATTACAACCTTCAAAAAGTCCTTGTGATCATCAGAGTGTATGTGCAGTTACTTAGTGAAGAGTGAGAACTACACCAAACTTATGATAGAGTGCATTTTTGGTGATGAGCATGAGTGCATCCATGTCATTGACTTAAGCACTTGAAAGGAGAGCTCCACGTGGCTTAAATTGAGTAGACCATAACTTACTTATCATCAAAAAGGGTTGGAATGAAAGCATGTCTGTCAGTTATGAGGACCAACAACCTTGATTGTGCACCCCATGCAAAGAATTGTGAAAAACTTTAAAAAAAATTTCCCTTTTCCTTCCTCTTTTTTCTTTTTCTTCTTCAAAGACTTGTGGGTTTATCTTCTTTTAACCCTTAGGCGACCACACTCATTCACTTAGGGTAGCAAGGGGTTCAAAGGGGCTTGTTGCATGTGATAAATGCAACCATTGCACCTATAAAATGGTGATTTCCTCATGTTTTACTCGAGGACGAGCAAAATCTAAGTACAGGCGTATTTGTTCAATTCTCAATCAAGCAAAGTTTTAACCTTCATTACATTATATTTTAGCTCACAAATAATCTCTAAGTTAGTTAATTAATGGTGTTTTATGTTTTATAGGTATAAATAAGAGAAAAAGTCCACTTGGAGCAAAGTCCAACCCATTTTGAAGCCTAGCTAAAAGGGATGCTGAATTCAGCGCGGGCGTGCCACCTAGGAGGGAAAAAGAAGAAGATCTGGATAGAAATCTAGCATGGAGGCACTGTGCCATGTGGAACGACCGTGCCCCCTATGCTCTATCCTTTTTTTATTGATGATGTAAGGGCCTTAAAAGGGAATTTTTAGATTTTTTTGGGTAGCTTAGGTTAGCAGCTATTTTCTCTCTCTAGCTTAGTGTTGTAAACTCTCTTTTACCTCCATTACTGAAAACCATCAAAGTTTAAGACTTGTATTAAATTTATTACAAATTCCTTGTTTCTTCCTTTCATTATTGCATAATCTCATCTTCTCTCTCCTATGTTCCTCAAAAGATTATACTTTTAAGCACTCTTAATTCTCCCCAAATATGGGTTTGATGTATTGGTGGTTGTGGGGAGATTTAGGTTTTAATCCTAAAAGATTTAAGACCTAAATCCACCTCTAAAAAAATCAAACATCTCTTCTTTTGATTTTCCTACTTCTATTTTGAGTTCTTGCTAACTTGAAGAAACATTACTAGAGGAGCTAATCAAGACTTGGTGATGACTTTTAATGCTTGACTTTGATCATTAATGAATGCAAAAGTATGGATAATCTTCTTTCTTTTACCTTTTTATTGCATTGGTTAGTGTTAACAGTGGCTTAGTTTAAGTTCTTTTTTGGGGTGACTTTTTTAGGAATGTTGATGTAGTGTTGGTGGCCATATCGTGCCACGAGCCATGTCGAGCCCCGACCACCCCGTTTTTATGTGCTATGTGTTTTTCAATGTGCTTAGAGCACGATAGCTATGTTAGTTTAGTATTTGTTCTTTTTATTTGCTTTGGAACTTCGTTTCTTGGAAAAACATATTAAATTTGCATGTTAGAATAGTTTAGTGTAGTTAAATTTGAAAGCACAATCTCAATTAAGTCAATCTTGAGCTCATCACAAATCATCCCTGAGGACGACTTTTGACCGTTTCTCACCACCTGAAAATACTATCAACTCACAAAAATTTCCAACAACGTTTTCTGAAGTAAACCAATTAACTTATAAACAAAAAAACAAAAATGAACACCCTAATAATAGAAAGGGACTCCAAACGACAAACCTGTTCTACAACATAGGTGCATATCTAAATGGACTCAAAAGTACAAACTTTAATACGTAATCAAATCAAAGTCTTAAGTCCCAATGCAGAAGGTTCATAGTTCTTGATAAATGGAGATAATGCCTTGGAGCCTTGGACTTGAAGGATTTCCTCATAACAATCTAGTCTACGTACTCCTTTGGCTAAAGTGTCCAAGTAATTGTTCGGAAAGCATATGCAAAAATTGAGTTCATCAATATAAAAGTGAACACATTTATTTGCCAGAAAATAACAACAACAACAATAATTATAGTCCTAACTATAATAATATTATAGTTACCTCCATACTGATTGCTCAAACTACCACCCACATCAATCACATTATCCTTAAGACTCAACTTATCATGGTGTAAATAAACCAAAAAAAAGAACAAAAAAAAAATTTAGAACTTATAACCATATAATAAAGTAAATAAACTAATTTTTAACAAAAATCAACAATTGAACATTACCTTTTCAAGGTCCCATAACTCATCAAAGAAGTTATCCACATCTATCCAAATGTTTAGCCGAAGCCAATTGTGTGCGCATATAAGAGCTTAGACCATCTTTTTACAATCACAACCCAAAAACTTTATAAGTTAACAAAAGTCAAGTAAATTATAAATTTATATTACATATAAAGAGATAAATTAACAAAGTCAATTATCTTTGGATTTAAAGTTCTAAATGTATTAAGAGTGTGTGTCCTCCTATGTTGAACAGGGACTTTGATGCAATAGTAGAAGTAGGGAAAACTAATACATCACAAGCCATATGACCAATCATGGGATATCAAGACCCATGTGCTTTTCACCATCCCAACAACTCATCTCCTTCTTCATCCTCTTCAAGGCCCTCATTTACATACTTTTGCAATTCCGTATTAATTATTCCTCTTCCACCATATGGCATTTTTAACTTCTTTCTCAACTCTTGTGCATAAGAGGCACTTCCTCTAGACGCATATCCACTCTTAACCCCAATCTGTGTCTCACTACTTTGCGGACTTTCATAACTCAATGGCTTTTGCAATTGCCTATACTCTTCAAACAAAGATCCACTTTCTTCTTCACTTTCAAAACTATAGCACAACCCGATACTTTACCAAACCATTCATAAAGACAAAGCTCGAGACCCTCCAACTTGTGCCTTGCGTCAAAGATGTGAGCAATATACGCCAACGTGTTCATTTTCTTTGGCATACCTTAGTACTTAGCATATTTCATCCTTATTCCCTTGGCCATTTCTTTAAAGTTTGTGACTCCAGATCCACTCTCTTCAATTCCGTCATTTTTCTCATCATTAGTATCAATGGTCTGAACAACTTACTCTAAATGCTTCAACATTGTGTGGATAACCACAATCTCAAAGAAAAGTAGGTTGAATGTCACATAAAAAGTATCAAACACGCACAAAGTAACATTATAGGAAACGTCCAAAAACATTAACAAGTTTTTAACTTGTTTCCAATCCTTATAATAGCGAGGTTAATCTGCCTTATCATCTTTCACCAAATTCACATTATAATAAGAGTCTCTCTTGCTATATCTTGTGAATATGTGCTTAAAAAGTAGCATAATATTAAGCATCTTATAAGTAGAGTTCCATATAGTGGAAGCATCAAAAGATGAAGAAACTTTGCTCTAAATTTTTTTAATAACAACTCGTTCTTGAAATCTTTGCAACCTATTAGGATATTTTTTTTAATAAACCTCACAACAGCTTTAACACACTTAATTAGCTTCCCAATAACTTTTAAATCATCCCAAACAACCTGATTAAGTATGTGAACAATACACCTAACATCCAAGAATTCCTCTACAGAGGAAGGAAAATGACCATTCATCAATAAGAGTCGTGCATGCAGTGCTACTGCTCCCAGCATTATCCACATTAATAGTATATAGTTTAGATGCCAAACCTCAATCCTCTAAACACTTTCCAAGTACAAGAGCAATATCATCAACTTTATAACTCAAAATTGTACAAAAATTTAAGATTTTCATATGCAATTTCCAATCATAATCAATAAAGTGGGCTGTTATACATATGTAGTTGATCCTTTCAAGTAAAGTCCATGTGTCCATTGTCACACACACCCTTTGACATACATGTACAAGATATGCATTCAACTTCAGGCTCTTATCCACATACAAATGATAAATATCTCTTGCAATGGTAATATGTGAAGTTATATTAAGTGTAGGATCACAAACAGACATCATTTGCCTAAGTCCTACATTTTCAACAAATCTAAACTGAAACTCATCAATTTGATCATTTTGGACATAGACTCCCCTGCCTTATGAGGGTTCAATATCCATAACTTAAAGCTAGATTCATCCTTATTATTTGCATCCTTTTCAAAAACCAGTTGGGTTTGTGTTTGTTTGCTTTGGTTATCCAGTTATTAGGACACCTTGCAAAATAATTTTTCAAGTTCTTCATTCCATTCTTACTAGAGTTGGCCATTATCTAATATCACAATATTTGCACTTATGGGCCACTCTTTTTCCATTATGTTTGATTACTATGAAATGATCCCAACACTTTGTTCTTTGAGTATACTTTCTAGCCACTTGTTTTCTCATGCTCTTGCCTTTTGGTGCCCTTTGACTTGACTCTTCTTCCTCATCTATTTCAATGGGCTCATTTCTTCATTCCTTACTTGGAATATTGGTATCCATATTAATTGATTCTTCCCCTTCAAGCCACTTCTCTTTTTAGATTTGGAGCTCGATATCTAGCATTGCCAAATGATGAAAAAAATAATAATAAGCAATTAAACATTATATGCATTGATCTTGTGGCTTTAAAAAAATGAAAATACAAAACTTAAATTTAGAAAACAAGCCGTGAGGGACTCCGTGATGGCTAATCAAATTGGAAGTTGAGCTTAAATATAACACCTAAAAATAGCAAAGGCTCATAAACTTAACTATCATGGCCCAATTTTTACATGATCAACAACACTTGAATCAAGCTCTTGATATAAACAAGAATCTACTTTGATGTAATTAATAGAAAAAGCCTAGCTAGTTAGGTGAGGGATCACATTGGTAGCCTTTAACTTAGCCAGCTCCAACACTATTTGCATAGCAAATAGGCAAAAATGATCAGGCTCAAACTGAGTTCAAGCATAAGATGCTTAGCAACTACCCATTTCATTTATACCCACCCTTTTGCTAATTCTTATATTATATATAAGTTTTCATGATTTCATCAAGCTTGATATGAACAATTGATAAATTTTTTATTCTATGTTTAAGCATGCATTTCATAAGTCAACAATAGCTGAAAAATAGTTATTAGTAGATGGATGTAGAGAAGGAAATTGCACAAATGCAAGATGGGTTAGTTAGCCACCAATGCATAGATGAACACATGACTAATAATTGAATAAAGATGCTATTATTCACAAAATACTGCATTATATTATGGTCTCTAAATTGCAATTTTGTCAAATTTCTACTTAACAGAACCAACCTACCATCTATCAACCATATATCTTAGAAACTAACACAATCCCTAAAAGCTTTAACATGAATAAGCAAAACCCACAAAGCCAAAACCAACTTTCAAGCAGAGACAAAACAGAATTTAGCGAAACCCACAACCTACATAGCCAAAAGGCTTGCAAGAAACCTGAACTTCGATCAATTCAAAACACATTGAAAAACAAGGTAGCCCATAGCGACGACGAGTGGTGAAAAAGACAATGAGAGGCTAGATAGAAGTCCTTGGGTCAGGCGGCTAGGGATGAAAAGGAGGGCAATGCCAACACTGGTGTTTTTGAGAGTAGAGAGAGTAAGAAGGAAAGTGAGTGATTGAGGCTTGAAGAAGGAAAAGTTAGGAGGCACTATGATTATGCGGTTGTGAAGTGAAGTAAGGTTCAGGGTTTGGTGAGGCAAAATGCAAAGCAAAAAAGCCTAAAAGTTTTGGAAGCCGTAAATGTAACTTGGTCCATGGTCTAATCCAACTGGTTGAGACTGAGACCGAACCAAAGACTGAACAAGGCTAGAGACACGATCGAATTCACTTGGTATAATTCGATGTAGTCTGATCCCAGTCGATCTTTGTGCCGGTCTAATTTTGTATTGAATAATGAACAATCCTAAGCCCAACTCTGATGTATTTATAGGAAAGCTCTGTCTTGATCTCCAAGCCATTACTTAAGAAACTTTCACAAGATACCCATTCTAAATAGAATTTTAGAAATGGTTATTTTTCTAATACTATTAGAAATTTAGGAAATAAAATATTGCATCCAAGATAAAATCTTTCTAAGACAAAATACAATTTTACAAAGTATTCCACATAATTTGCGGGGAAAATTCCAACAAATTTCTACTTGCACAAAAAATTATGTTTCATTGGCCATTAACTCTATTTAAGAGGTGAACCCACCATTCAGATTCATCTAAATTCATCAAAGATCAAAAACCAACATCTTCAATACTTTTCAATAAATCAATCGACATTCATATCATTCATCAAAGAGCGAGAACCAACATCTTCAATATTTTTCAATAAACAATCAACATTCATATTACTCAATAGAATGACATCTTGTCTTCTATTATGCATATCTTCCACAGGTTTTTTCCCCCAAGTCGACTGCAACCATCTCTTATAGCACTTACTAGGGATAGACCTGCTCTAAAACCACTTTTGGCAATGGAAAGATAAAACAAAATCTAGCCACACACATAGACATAACAAGAGAATGAATGGCATTCAATTTAACACGAAAATTGCCTCCACGTTAAAGGGAAAAACCCATAGCCTAGCAATAACTTACACAACCACTATAATAAAAAATATGTATTACAATATGGTATATTCACAACACTATGCCTCTCAATCTCATTTAATTGGTATTTGTGTCACCTTCACTCTTGTAAATCTATCTTTCCTCCCTACACATTCTTCCCCTGTTCGGAGTTTAGGATGCCTAAAGTGCATTGCATAAATACTAGTTCTCATACGATCGCTCAGACCCCTACATTGGATCAAGAGGATCCCTCTCTCATTATTTGGATATTTAGCATGTGTCTAACTTCTATGTATTTATAGGACAGTTGACCTTGGCCTTTAAGTTACTACTTAGGAACTTTTACAAGATACTCATTCAAAATAAAATTCTCAATATAGTAAGTTTGCCAATTTTGGTAGAATTATAGAAAATAAAATATTGAATACGTGATGAAATCTTCCTAAGATAAACTAGAATCTTACAAGATATTCCACATAGTTTTAGGACAAAACTTGAACTTTATAATCTCTTTTTCAATTAATACTTTTGAATATATGTGAAGCTCACATGATGATGTTCGAAAAAAGAAAGAAAAATGAAGGCAACTACCTGATTAAAGTTAGAGCATCTACGATTAATCGTAGTGATCACAGTGCCAACTTTTAATAATTATTTTCTCGCTTTTGTTTTTTTGTGTGTGCAGGGGGGAAAGGTGTTATAGGGTAGACTCAACTAACTAGTTTTTTTTGTTCATGCAAAAAAAAATATCACAAGCTTTTTGTGATCAGCAAGAAAAAAGGTTGGTAATTTTGTTACAGACATAGGAATTCACTAAAGATTATTCGATTCCATGTACAATCTCATTTTTGCTACAATGGAAAGTTTGATTACATTATTGAACTAACAAAAAAAATATTCAATTGCAAAAAATATGAGGCTTTCTAATAATTAATGTTACGTAAGAAGTTAGCTTTCAAAGCCTAAAATATATATACTAGCCAAGGAAACAATTTAAAATATGTATTATAAAATTTATATTGGATTTTTGAACTATACATAACATTAGAAACAAGGAGCACCTTTATTGTCGGTACTAGTTGGTTCAAGTGTTTTTATACACTTATATCCCCTAAATAATGTCTCAAATTTAAGCGTTTCAAATGGAGAAAGCATGCATTGGAATTCATTTCTTTTATACTGATAGTTAGCTTGTCAATGCTTGATTAGAGAAAGAATCAGCATTTGTTTAATGAATTATAGAGGCAAGAATTCAATCATAATCATTTTACCCTAGATTATGATCATAGCCTGCTTATGCAGGAGATCATACCAAACCTGGGGGTTTATGTTGGGAATCTCATGACTTGAGCAACTTGCTTGCTCAATTACTAAACCTCCAAGATATTTTCCTTTTACTAGGAGATAGTTTAAGATGTATATCTCCCGTATGGCAAGTTTTAGGATCAGATGGCTGGATAATGAAACATTTGGGCCATATCTCTCGTTAGGCTTTTCCATGTACATAAATCTATGCCTAATGCCAGGACATTTCTAAATCATTTTCCCCCTGAAGTCTTTTTGATTATAAACCATATAGGCCTAAACCTTGTTGATAGACATTGCCTAGGTACCTTTTTCAGGCTTTTAATTTTGGAGTTTTCCTAGTTCTTATTGCGTCTCGTAAAGTTACTTTTAATTCCCTTTATTTGATATGTGCTCCTTCCTAAAGGCTTAGTCAATTTTGTTTTCTAAAAAATTTTAATCCAATTTTTCAAATAAATTCCTAATTGAATTTTCAACCCGGCTTTGAAAACTCACTTTGGCTAGGAAACTTCCCTCACATCTAGATTTTTGACCTCCACTCACAGGTTGAGGTAGAAAAAGTTGACATTACTCATGAACCCAATCCAAAAGGCTAGCCACCCTCTCAGCCCAAACTGAAAATCTAACAAAAAATTTAAACTTGAACCTAAAGTGACTTGACTGTAGCTAACCTGATTTAATATGTACTTAGCTTAATTGTGACATAATGTTCAAAAGTGAACCGACCCAATTTCTCCTTAACATGAAATTACCTTGACCCAACTTGATCCATTGTTGAACAAATGGATAAAAACTAGAAATATTAAACAAAAGGAGTAAATTAGTAACACTCTCATTTTGCATATTGTATTAATAGTAAAACTTCATTAGGTGGGTATGGGCTGAAGGCGTATAGGTTGTGGGATTTGAAAATGAAGTCATATTGATAATTGAGAACTAACATACACTCCTCCTGATCCCAAAATACCCTGAAGAGAACCTGACATGACCTAATAATATCAAAGACCCATGTGTGACCTAACCCAAATTGCTCAACCTACACCCAGATTGACTTGAAACTTAAATAAAACCCGCAATAACCCGAATTTGTATGGGTAAACCCAAAACCTACTAGATTGGCCTAATTGCCACCTCTGCTATCATAAGAAAATTTTGCCCCTTGGTTGGTGTGAGTACTGAATATTGAAAAGGAATGAACTTAAATCCGCAATGTACAGTGATAGTTGTAGCACTTCAAGGATTGTCCTAGAATGGATTAATTCAACTGCAAATACTAATCTACCAACTATTACTCAATTAAACAATCTCATAGTGAAGATTAAATAGAATTGATATCACAAAATGCATAAAAACTTCAAACAATTACCACCATAACTTCTCAAAAAAAAAAAACCTAGCAACGAAAAGAAGGATTACAATAGAGATTACCAGTCATGCTAATTCCAATTGAAAGTTGAAAACTTGATGACCAAAGATCGTAAATCTGCAGCATCAATCATAACATGAGCAAGAGGGAGCAACAGGGTGAAAACTTGAAGAGAATTAGATGCAAATCAAGAGAAGAATTCCATAAATCAAAACCCAAAACTTATATTAAATCATAGTTAAAGTGTAATCGAGGCTAAAAATAATCTACAATTTCGTAGAAAACTCAAAGCTAAAAGTAATTCTAACTATCCCTATGAATCATCCATCGCAGCTCTTAAACTTTATTTATAATATAAGCTGGGTTTACTAGGGTTTTATGGCGCCTTTCATAAGTCCCAAACCACAAGACCTGTGCTTGCATACACGGTTAACTATCATGTGCTGGAATGGAACAAACTTACTAGCTAATGATTCCTCACTACACGACCCATGTAACATTAGATGGCGAGATCATGTATTCTCTTGTGCATTGTACGAACGAGCGTAGCTGAGCGAGCAAGGGCATGGAAAAGATCAACATGTTGGATGATGCCTCACTACACAACGCATGATATCACATGGATCATGGGTGAACCATGTGTATGCCTGGAGACGCATGGAGAGTGTTGGATGATTGAGCGACAGAGTCTCAAGTAAAGACTCATTTGCATTTGGACGGCCTATAGATTTAGCATGAGATAAACCTTATATTCATCTCAAGTAAAGACTCCAAAGCATTTTCCTGGTTTGAACACAACAGAGTCGAAAGAATATGTAGCCCGTACATGATCTCTGCCACACTTAATAACCAATACTTCCACTCTCAATCCATAATCTACACAATTATATAAACCTATGTAACACCCTTAAGATGCCGTAGTTATGATATGCACAAGCAAATTCTGCCACACCTAGTTTTTTCATGTCCTTGAGTAAAACAAAAGAAAAATATACCCTAAACACCATACTCATTTTCAGAAGAAGTACGGTTGTACTTAGCACTTGCAACAAGCCCTGTAAATCTCTTAATTTTCTGTAATGGAAGATTGTAGTCCTTTGGAGGTTTTCAAAATTATAAGACATAAAGGAAAGAGAAGAAAAACCATTAAATCTTTTTGAGATCTTCAAGATTTTAACAAAAACATACAACAAAGGAAGTGTTCACCATCCAACAATCATATCATCTTGTAACCTAGGTACCTGCATATGAACACAATGTATGCATCAAGACTCTTTGTCCCTACTTACGGCATTTCTGCTCCAACTTTCGCCCTACAATCCCTCAAAACAAGTAGTCATGCCTTATGCTTGATTTGCAAGTGTACCACCACCCTCATAATTAAGCTTACCCAAGTACGACTACTCAATTTCGCTTGACCCACCTAACCTGCTTGATTGCCTTAAAAAGTGGCAACCAATAGTGCATGCCCCAAAAGGTGCTTGTGGTCATTCCCCAACAAAAACAAAAATGACTCTTTTTGGCTCTTTTTTTCTTGTATGATTCTTTTCCAGATTTTCTAATTAATACACAAAGACAAAAAAAAAAAAAAACCAAAAATACTTACGCACATGAGACAATAGGAGGATCAAATTATGAAAGCTTCAGACCTGATAATGATGATGGCATATAAGTTAAGGTCTATACTTTGAAAATCACAATGCCATATCGAGGTGAGGATTGGAACCTAGAACAACACACTTCGGATTAAGTTCTATTATGTACATTCTGCATATATAAAACCTACTAGCTAACAAATAAGGTGTCAAGGCTAGTTAAAATGGTGCTCCCTAAATGATATCCCCAAGAAAGTATATATTTTTGACATCTTCGCAAAAAAATCTCCATAATTTTTTCTTTTTCAAAAGTTTTAAAGCTTAGTTTCCCCTTGCCCACACCAAAATCAAATAACATCTTCATTCTATGTGCTGGATTCTCAAGGATCTAACATAAGAGAAAGCAAAGAAAAACTAAAAGAAAGACAAAAGACCCTATGCATACTCTACACAAATATATAAGAGGTAAGGAGCAATGCTATCGTGTTGGATACTAATTATGCCAAACTATCTCATTACACCGCTTAGAAGTCATAGGGTGGCTCACAGAGTATCATTCACTACACATCTGCCTCTTATGGAGCTCCAGGAATTGCTTTGGCCTCCGGCGATATATTTTTATGCTTGACTCCACTAGGAGGGTCTTGTATCTCAAGCACAATAAGCGAACACATAAGTGACAACAAATGGCATTATCCAATGAGGCTTCAATTTCTCTATAAATAAGTGTAGTTTCGAATCATACAAGAGTACTGTCATACCAGAGGCAAAGTATTTCCTAAGAATCTACTTATTGTTGTACCAAATTGATATTTTTATAGCGAATAACATGATACCATTAATTTTGGTGAGGGCATTATACCATGCACATATCTTAAAGATATATAAGGTCACTACTTTAGTAGCCAGTAGATAAGATATGCAAACAAACTTCTAAATTTTATAAAGAAATAACTAAATAGATCATCTAATGACTCCTAGTTAATTGAAGATAATTAAAAGTTGAAATTAAGGTTTAATAATAATTTATTATCTTATGCTAATAATTTATTTATCTAGCTATTTATCTACGGCTAACTAGGTACTCACCCATGCACTGTTTAATCTCCAAATGTTAGCATGCTTAACCTAAAACCATGAGGACTAAGTGCCATTAGAGCAAACCCAACCAGGTAATAAAATTTTAAAAATTCATTGTGTTTTGAAACAAGGTACAGTGAACGTTGTGTCTCTATTGATAACCTAAACACTGAAACACTAGTTGCATGCCTAAGCAATTTCAAGGCGCTCACCTAATGTAACACTGAATGCTCAACATTAACATAGGTATCAAGTAGATAATACAAAAACATAACAAAAACAATATATTGCCATCATAAAAAGTTGTCATTTACTATACCTCTATTTGTTTGTCATTTAAATTCTTGTTCTGAGACTACCAGGCTTTTGTGAATCTAACAAGATAAACAATGTTATGATTAAATATTGGCCAACAAGGTTTCTTCTCCTAAGTCCAATATAGTATATGATGTGTATCACCCCCTTTTCTTCTTCTATTTAATATTGTTGCTTCAGTCAATAAATACTTTTGCTATACACACAAAAAAGCTTATCCATTTACAAAATATCTAAGAGACCTATATATTTTTATCACTTATCACTGATAAGATCAACCATAACCCTTTACACTTTTACCAACAACATTGTTTTTTTGAAAGTTTAATTAACAACATTGTTGTTGTTCTTATTGTTATTGTTAGTACTACTACTACTACTACTACTACTACTACTACTACTAATATTATTATTTAGTGCACTAAAATTTTGGGATGTTCCAGCATCTCCAATTTAAAGAAAGTTTCTTCCTTTAAACTTTTTGGAAAAAAAAAAACATAACTTCTGGTTTAAGAGAAAATATGCAGGTATTTGGCTCTCATGTGTGCTTCGGGCTCCTATGTAGCCCCTTGGGTTCAACGATCAACCTATAGGACTTTTGCTTACAGTTTAACTTCATTTCGCAGCTGCTTTCTCATCAATCAAGGACCTGCATTGGCCGCTCTCTATATGTCAGGACCTTGGCTAATTCAATATTGTCATGTCGGAGTCAATAGTTGGCATCAAGAATATATATATATATATTCTTAAGTAGGATGCATGAAAGACATTATAAACCTTTGATGACTCTGGGGGTAATGCAAAAAGGTAGGCTACTGGATTGACCTGTTTGAGAACCTCATACAGCCCCACATATTGAATGCTCAATTTTTCCATTTTGCCAAATCTTATGATCCCTTTAGAGGCTAAAATCTTCATTAATACATTACTCCTAACTTAAAATTCTAAGGGTCTATGCTTCTTCTGAGGGTCACTTTGTTGTTTGTCATGTGCGCTTTGTTTTTTATCTTGTGCAACTTTCAAGTTTTCTTGAATGTTTCTAATCTTACCCGCTGTATGCGCCCAACAACAGTTTCATACATGGCATTATATCATAGAATGGACCTACATTTGTGTTCGTATATTGCCTCAATTGTGCCGTTTTTTAGTTTCATGATAACTGTTATTATAGGAAAATTCAACCAAGGGCAAATGCTCTTCCCATGTGCCTCGAAACTCTAGAATATTTGTAGCTTGTCCATTAGGGTAAGATTGGTTTGCTTTGTTAAATTGCCATTAGTTTCAGCATGTCAAGAATCTAGAATCTCCATAAGAGACAATGTCACTTGAAAGTCCATGTAGCCTGACCAACTCCTTTCTATATAGCCTAGTACACTTGGAAAAATGACACGAACTGGTGGACTCGAAACCATACCTAAATGAACACCCGTAATAAATGACCTAAAGTTGACCTGAAATAAAAATGACTAAATCAAATCGAAAACTACCTGAGCATTTTCCACCAAAGCTAGTTGTCTTTGCAAGAAAAACTTATTGGAGTAAACATCAACTAACCTAAAACAACCAGAATTGAAAATGACTTGATCTAAAATCGAGCCCAAGCTAAATCATGTCAATTCAGATATGACCCGATCAGAAATCGAACCGAATGACCCATTTGCTACGTCTATAGCCACAAAAAAAATTTGTTCACTTCCATTTTTAATTAATGGATAGGAAATGGGTTGAATTAGTTAAGCAGTCCAAAATCACATTTTCTGGCTTGAGTTTTTAGCAACTCCAAGACAAAGTCCATAGGTATAGAATACCTCTTCCACACTAAGACCTTATTTCTTTGGTTGATCAATGATGATGAAATTTCACTTGCTGACAAGCTACTGTAATGCCCCCAACTTGATAAACATGTGATTCGCTAAGCAACAATTAATAAGCAAAAGCTAGCTAGTATATATTAGGACACTTGTAGTGCTGGGTATGTTACTACCATCTCTTTAGAGAGACAAGGTTAAAAGTTAGGAAACACATAGAGTAAGAACAAACTTATGACTTGGATGAAAAATTTCTACCAAATACATTGCTTTAAAATAAAAGCTTCAACTCACTAAACCAAAAATTCATAACATAATGGTAGGGAAGCGCCTTTTTTATAAAAAATAAATTATTTAAGCATGAATTGTTCTCTACTTTAAAGTCATTCCATATTGGCAAAGTATAAGTTGGTCCCAAAAGGAAACCAGAATGTTTAAAGAAACTTGTATAATCCTTAATGTTTCTAAAACACCCAACAATCCATAACATAAAAGCAAGAAATGAGAACATTGGAGCCCTAATTTCCTCTTGTGATGCTAGGCATAGCGCGCCAACTTGAAAATTCCATTAGATGATACCAAGAGCAAGAAAATATTAAAGATCTGGGCCTGCTTTATTTGCTTTTTGAGAAATTACTAGGCCTGACACACATATAACTTGTCTCTCCATGCCTAAAACGTTTTATAAAACACAAAATAAGGGAGAATAATGAGCATTGAGCCAAGTATGTTACCTTTACACAATAAAATCAAATAAAAAAATCCAGTGACCGTATGCGTATCTTAAATAAGTTTTGCAAATCATAAGCAATAACTTAAACTTAATAATAAAAGCAAGTCATTTTTATTAGCCAAACTTAGAAACCAGTGAGCAATCAATACGTCATTGTAATTCATGAGCTTGGAGATCTCCAACCGACTCTTAGATTCTGATGAACCATTTGACAATTGGCATTGAACAATAATCAACTATCAGTAATCGGTATAGAGCCTACACTCTCTGCTTATAGTGTTTGCGCCAAAATATGCGTAACATTGAATAATGTACCTTTGGGAGTCATTTGTGCCTTTTAAGCTTCAAATTTCAGCCTTTCTTTTTACAAAGCTTCAATTTTGGGTTATGTGTTCATGCCCAGTATACTCATTAATTCTTGATACCCTTAGATAATCCCATGAATTATAGTTTATTTAATATTTTTAAAATGTATTTAGATAGTTTTTGTACTTTTTCTTATTTCTCTACCCTTTCTTGTGTTTAGTACACCAGTAGATCTACGATAATGGTTCATGACTTAAGGGCCTGTTCTTTTCGTGGGTAAATTGGGTGGGTTAAAAGGGTGAAGTGGGTTGAAGTTGGTTGAGGTGGGTTGAAATAGGTTGAAGTTGGTATTTTTTTTTTAGGTGGGTTGAAGTAGGTTGAAGTACGTTGAAGTGCGTTGAAGTGGGTTGATGCTGGTTGAAGTAGGTTGAAGTGGGTATATTTTTTATGTGGTGGGTTCAAATGGGTTAAAATAATGAGAATATAATTAATGTGTGATAATTTATGAAGTTATACAAATTTTGTTAAATTTTTGTTTTTTATTTTTTATTTTTTATTTTTTATTTTTTTT
>JACYFF010031958.1:64225781-64248233 GCA_017589665.1 Selenicereus undatus
TAAAAACAAAAAAATAAAAAAGTAAAAATTAAAAAAAATAAAATTAAAAAATTAAAACTTAAAAAGTAAAAATAAAAAAAATAAAAATAAAAAATAAAAAACAAAATTTAACAAAATTTGGATAACTTCATAAATTATCACACATTAATTATATTCTCATTATTTTAACCCATTTCAACCCATCACATAAAAAATATACCCACTTCAACCTACTTCAACCAACATCAACCCACTTCAACCTACTTCAACCTGCTTCAACCCACCTAAAAAAAAAATACCAACTTCAATCTATCTCAACCCACCTCAACCAACTTCAACCCACTTCACCCTTTTGACCCACCCAATTTACCCACGAAAAGAACAGGCCCTAATCTAGGTTTTTTGGGGTTTAATTATTTTTAATTCTAGCTTTAGTTAATTTTAGCATGAATTTGGAGTTCGATTTTAGAGATTTTTAGAGTTTTATTCCGATTTCTTGCTTTTTGATTTGGAATTCTAGGTTTGATTTGCAGTTCCAAAATTAGTAGAATTAGTGTAGCTTTCTTAATTTCTGAACCTGTTGGACGATTTGTTGTTTGAATTGCATAAATTCTAGGCTTGGAATTGCGCAGTTACTTGTCAGCCCCTTCCCCTGTTTTTGATTTCATAGTTCTCTTGCTTCGACCATTCAATAAGTTCTGGGCATGTTGTTTTTTGCCATAGTTGTTTTACTGAAATTCAGTTTATGTGTTTTGTTTCTATCGCATGGATTTTCCTCAATTTTGGGTATGTTTTTCCCAATTCCTTCGTCCTTTGATGTTGGCAATTGGGATATAGATGAACTCGATTCCGAGCTGTTATTGCTGAATTCCTATTCACCTTTTCCCTTTGTTTCATTATTGTGAATAGAGTGGTTCAGTAATTTTGAAGCCTCCAAGGGAGAGGGTTAATGACGGGGCCATGAGAGAGTGTGAATTCAGGCCTACCAAATCCGGGGATGCCTGGTTTAAACAACAATCTTGCTCCTATTCTTTGTGTTCTACATCTAGTTTGGTGTTTTATTCTTAGTTCTTTATTTTACTTTAAGATTTTTATTTGGTTGATCCTGGAATTTATTCAAGTAGCAAGTTTGATTCTTTTATTTCTTGGTTGTGCTTTTAGCTTATTGCTTTGCTA
The DNA here is from genome assembly GCA_017589665.1 of Selenicereus undatus. Classification (NCBI taxonomy): domain Eukaryota; kingdom Viridiplantae; phylum Streptophyta; class Magnoliopsida; order Caryophyllales; family Cactaceae; genus Selenicereus; species Selenicereus undatus. The sequence goes on from JACYFF010031958.1 coordinate 64,226,937, forward strand.
GATTAGAGTAAATATTTTTTTCTCCTAATGTTTTAGTTTTTTAATCGTTTTTACTAGTTTTAATATGGTCTAGCACAATCCTTTGGTTTAGTCTATTGTAGCTTAATTAGATGAGATTATTCATAACTTGTGTTTAGATTGATTAATTTTTCCTATTTCATTGTCTAGGATAGTTAAATTCTGCTTAGAATATTTTTAGTCGACCATGGCCTAATCTCATCCTCGTCCCTGAGGAGACGACCCTCAAGTACTATGACGATAGTCGTATACTTGCGACTTTTATTTTACACTTGAAAGTATCTAACATGTATCGACAAATCAATTCTAACGTACTGGGCAAAAGCTTTAGGAAAATTCAACTCTCATGCTAGTTCCTCTTGATGTTGTCTTCCCAATTATGTAGTAAAGTATCTTGACTTAAGATGGTCGAACTACTAATAAGAGCTTAAAGTCAAATTTCACTAGATTCCTATTTTCCTCCCAAAATTCGTTATTCTATCTTTCATTACCCAATGTTTCATTATAAATGTAATTAGGCCTAATTCGCTTCATATTAACATCAACACAGACATTGCATAGACCATAATCCTTCAAGCACTTGACTTAGCTAAACAAGATGACTTTTATGGCAGTGATCATCTCATTTAGTTCCACTTGGCTTATTGAGCGGTGAAACTTCTTCGTATAATTAATGAATTGAGGAGTTCATCGAAGCAAATTATCCCACTTTGGTAAACTAAGCTTGTGTATCCAATTGTTCTTTTTATTTCATACAAGTAACATTTAACTCAAAAGCTCATTTTATCAAGTAAACCCATGAGTTCTTATGTTAGCAGTGGAATACTTGCTTGAATAATCAATCAAGCTAACCCCCAAATTCTTACATTATCCAATAATTACATCATTATTCAATCCAGCCTCAAGTAAGCATGCTTTAATTATCCAATTTTCATACTATTCACAATACTTTATGCCATGTGAGATTAAATTTCTCCTAAATATCAACATACAAGATGTCAATTAGCTCACATAATAGCAATTAACCATTTATAGGTAAAACAAAATGATTAAGAATTCCTCTAAATTAAGAAGTAATCAATATAGTCACCTAATTCAATCCTTAATCAAATATTAACCTTAGTTTTGGTATTCAAGAACACCTATAATCATGCCATTCTCATCTGATACGTATTCACACATCTAAGTTTCATTGAAACATTATGTCCTATAAATTAAGTGGCCTAGATTAGTGGTAGCATTCAACTTCATTTTCTTTGGTCAACCATGGACCATGAACCTCAACTCTCAGTTCAACTTTGAATTCCACTAAATATGAGTCTAATTACCTCACGTATCAAACATTTTTTGTACAATACTATTGAATTTCAGCATAATTGTCCAAATAACTTTATTAAAATGTGAAATCATGAAGTTTCGATCTAGAACAAAATGAGGTTCAAGTCTTTTACCTCTCAAGATAGCAATGACCAAAGTTGGTAGAAGTGATGGGTGATAGTGGTGGCAGCAGTTTCTAGTGGTCAAAATCCGGTAGTGTGGGAAAGGTATGGTGGCAACCGGTGGTGGACCCACAACACGGGCATCTCGATGACATGTTGGTGGTTGGTGGTGAAAGAAGGAGAAGCTGGGAAGCAAGGGAGATGTTTAAGACATTTGGGTTTTGAAGATGTGAGATTAGCATGCCATTTTGAAGATGAAAAAAGCTGAATCATTTGCCTTTCTTTTATTCTTTAGCCCCCTCTTCTCATTTTCATTTTTTTGGCTATTGTCACATTAAATGTTGTTCTTTTCTTTTTCCTAGTTTGTACCACATGGTCAAATTGTAGACCATACATTTGGTGAAGTATTATTTGTCTTCTTTTGTTAGAAAATTGGATGCAAATAATCTAACTATTGGCATTATTAGACACAAATAAACCATTCTTTTTTGTGGTAGAGCAACAGTATGACCTTTTGGGGGTTTTGTTTTTGTGACAAAACACCACCAATTTTTGAGGCTGTTGACTTATGAGAAATGTGATGTTGACATTGTCTATGTACACGTGTGTTCAACAAGAAATTATGATATTTTATGCCCTTTTGTTGTCTGATAATTGCTCGAAATAAATTATTAAATTAGGATTTTAATGTTATTTTGTTTCTTTTGTAGGAATTGATAAAATTGGAGAAAAGATCAATAATTAGCTTAAAATGAAGCTTGGATCAAGTAGGACGCATAGAAGGAAGGAAAAAAAAAAACCAAAAGCAGAAAGAACTGGCCCAGTCTGTGGCCCAAGGAGCAGATCCAGGCCACTCCCTCCTTCTCCTCTTTGGGCCAGCCCAGCACCAAGCATGCCTCCCTCTGTGAAACCAGCCTGCCTCCTCTTCAATTTTTGCCCATGTGCGCGAGACGTGCAACAATCCCCCTCACATCTCCTCTTGTTCTTCTTGCCTTTTCCACCTTTTCCCAGTAGATTGAAGAACAGAGCAGCACAGGGATAGGGGTTCGTTCCTTCTCCTCCTCCTTTGACTCTTCATCTTCCTTCCCTTATCCGTTACCATGGCATCTCTCTTTTTCTCTCTCTCTCTCTCCTCATTCACTGCACCATTATCGACCATCATTAATGAGCGGCTTCCAAGCATTCCAAGGGGCTGAAGTCAGCGTTTTTCGAGCTTCAGATGAGCTCGAATGGGGAGCAGCGTAGGTAGATTAGGGTAGCATAGACGAGAGACTAGTGTAGCTGCAATTTCATTCGAATTATGGGTTTCAGACTTGAGATGGAATTGTAGTTTTAGTTTTGGAGTTCATTTTTATTTCAATTTCAAATCTAGGTTTCAGTTTCAGCAATTTCATGCTATTGAGCTTGAGTTTGTTGAATTCAAATTAAGCTTTCGAGATTTAGTTTCCGTTGCTATTAATTCATATGTTTTGGTTGGGATTGAAGTTCCATTGCTTTGCTCTGCTTCGTTTCCTTCTGTGACGTGTTCCCCTGCTTCCAGTTCTCAAGTTCATGAAATCATTATAGCCAAGTGTTGGTGTATTCAAATTCATTATAGTTTGGTACTCCTTATTTTGCAAATAGTATAGTCTACAATTTCAAAAATCAATTTTGTTTATTTAATATATTAATTTGTGGAATCTCTAATCATGATACTAAGTTAATCTAGCATCTAGTTTTAATTTAGTTTAGAAGTAATCTAATTTCACAACCATCCGTGAGGACGATACCCGTAACTCGTACAACAATAAACCATATGCTTGCAGATTTTACTAACAAGTTTTTGGCGCTATTGCCAGGGGTGGCGTTGTGAAAGTAGGCTGTGTCGAGTCATAGTTTACTAATTTGAGTCGCTTTTAGTTTTTGTTTTTTATGTTTTTTGCTTCGATTTGGGGTGAATTAGTTTTGTTTCATTGATTTTGTTTTGTTTGCGATTTCTTTTATTTTTGATTTTTGATTAGAGTTTGTATTTGGTTTTTATTTAAGTCTATTTAATTTTAATTCCAGTCATTATTTTCTGCTATAATAACAGTTTGGTTATTTATGCAGGAAGCATAAACAGAAGAAAAATCAGAAAAAAGATAGAATGCTCTTCTTTTGTGTTTGTGTTCACCGCATATTTTGTGTGATGTTTGAGACTTTTTGGTCTTTCTTTTATTTTGGTAGCATAGTTTTATTTTTGTTAGTTTATTTTGTTTTGTTCACTTAATTATTTAAGTCTCTTGTTTTTGTTTGTCATTAGTTTGTAAATAGTGTCCTACATGCATTTTCTTTCCTTTAAAAAAAAAAAAAGTTGTAAATCGAAAAAAAAATTCAAAAATTGTTAAAATTAAAAAAAAATTCAAGCATGCTAGTTTTTAATTTCTCACAATATGAGCATGAACCTTTCAAGAGTAATTTGTCAAGACTTAATGATTATCGTGCTTAGTTTAATCAAAATTTTCAAAAATGAAAATTTTGTGAGGTCATTGCTGTAAATTCTGCACCTAGAGGTTATGTAGAGTCTATTTATCCTGGAGATGTACTAGGATTATTATCTAAAACTCAAGATGAAGTTTGGGATTTCTTTGAACAATTAGCTTGGGATACTTACGAGTTTGATCAGGCTAAACAGAATTTTGGACACCCAACTCATGGTGAGTCTGTTTTTTCTGTTAATCCTTACCACCAGGATCATTTTATGAACTCATATGACCCATTTCAGTCTTTTATGCCTCCTGAGTTTTGTGATTACTATGAGTCGTCTGATCATGATGTTCATACTTGTCCATATCGTGCTTACGTGGATGCTACATGTGTAAGTATGGAAAAGAAGATCAATGAATTGACTGACAAAATGATAGAGGACATGAAACTGAGAATTGCTGAATATTCTCAATGTTTTAATCACAGTTGGGGGAATTATAGTACGCCTGACTTTAGTTTAGGATCTCCTACAACTACAGTTAGTCTTTATGATAATTTTGAACCCTCTTATCTTGCTTAACCCGATTTGAATAATGGCATGCCTTTGCCTAGCGTAGAGCAAGAGGAGGACTTCCCTAATTCCCTATCATTTGACCTTGCACCCACACTAGCTCACCTAAGGTTATCACTGATGATCTCCTCATTTCTGTTGTCCCACCCAACACTTCGAATGCCTCCTGTGAGTTTGAGGTGGGTGAACAATTTGACACTACTGGTAAGTTAGATATGAGCATCTCACATGATGTTGAGCATCAGGAGATAGATGGGTCAAAAGCAGTTATTTTACAAGAGACAAGTGAGGAGAAAATTGAACCCACTATTTTAGACTTTGATGATGATGATATTTCTTCTATAGCATATGAATCTTTTTCATGTGGGTTTGATGTTACTGAAGGTCTTAATGTAGGTTTTCGTGTTGAATATGAATCATTCTCCTTTGATCCCATCATTCCTGAACTTCTATTTAAATTAGATGATAATGTTTTGTATGTAGAATATGAATATTTTTCTTGCGAGTTTGATATCCATGGAAGTTTTGATGATGGTTTTTGTGCTGAATATGGGTTCTTCTCTTTTGACCCCATCCAACCTGACTTTCTTTTTGAATCTCACAAGTCTAAATTTGTTAAGTCAGAGGCCATTGTCACTGAACGTTTTGATTTGGACCAGACCCATACGCATATTGAACTTAAAGGACTTGTAAACTTAGGACCCCCTACTTTGCCTAGACTGCTTATTCATGACGATCATATCTCTAGGCCGATGACCAAATTGCTGGCACATTATGAGTATGTCTGTCTCTTTTCTGTTTGGGCCTAACAATTTGATAAGTTGAAGCAGGCCCTTACTTGTGCTTTATTGTTGTGGTGGATATACTCATTTTTGGTTCCAACTCTTTAATCTCTATTGCATTACTTTTATTGAGAGTTGGGCTTCTTTGTTTGATAAATTGCTACGTGGTCTAACGAATTTTGATTTAGGTAGCAATGTTTCATTCGATATAGAGTGGTCCATAAATTCCTTGGTCGTAAGGAAGGCGTAGTTTAGGTGTACTTGTGCACCCGACCTGGTTTGCTAAGTCTCTTCTTATCTCTTTTTCTTCTTTTCTTTTTCTTTTCTTCTTGTATAATTGGTTGGTTTTCTTTTTCTCCTTTGTATATATGTATTGTACATTTGTTTTTGTGAGTCATGTCTTTTTTTTAAAATTTTTGAGTCTTGTTTTTATTTGTTTTCTTTTTAGGTTTCATTTTGTGGTTTTATGTTTCTTTCCACTTCCACTGAGGACATTGTGAGATTTTGGTGTGGGAGTGAGAAAACTTTGAAAAAAGCTTTTAAAAAATTGAAAAAATTCAGAATTTTGAAAAACAATTGAAAAAATACTTGAAACAATACTTGAAAAAATTGAAACAAAATGGAAGAATTTTGAAAATCCAAAAAGATTTTTGTTTTGTTTTTTTGGGAAGTTTCGTGCTATTCTTATTAGCATAAGTCCCATGTGCTTTGACTATTAGCCTGCATGTAAGCGTGATGTGCATGATAGGTCTCTGTCCTTAGTGTGTCGTTCTTAGCCCTAATTATAACCCCAAATTGTTCATTGTTGATGTGTAATCCAATCCCCATTTATACCTTCATCATTATCTTAAGGTCTTAGTCTTCCATGATCGACTCGCCCACTGGTCTTTGACACGATTACTTTGGTTTTTTGTTTGCATTTAGAAAAAAAAAAGAGAAAAAATGAAATTGAAAATGAAAAAGAAAAAAATGAAAAGAAAGAGGAAAAAAGAAATGAAATAGAATTTGGAATGATAAGTTACCCTTTGAGGCATACGCTACTAGGTGTTACCTTTTGAGGCATGCGCTACTAGGTGTTACCCTTTGAGGCATGTGCTACTAAGTGTTACCCTTTAAGGCAATACTACTACTGGGAAAGCTTACTTCCTATGTTAATAAGTCAATAATGTAGTTTATATCAGTCAAGTGGGATTGAGTTTGATTATGGCAAACCTAAGCCCTAGGATGATGATGCACTTGCACACGAACACTAGGATGGATTCAAGGTCTTGATGTACAGTGGGGTGAAGCGTTAGTGCTTTGATGTCATTCATGGAGTAGAGAGCCTTAATGAGTATATTTTGCTTCTATGCAGGCCAATATGTTTGCTACATGGGTGATGTAGTTGATTAGAATGTATATATATATTTTCCCAGTTTTGTACATATTAATTTTTGAGAAAAAAAATCAAGAAAAGATTTTCGAGTTTCTATTTATGTTTTCTTTTATAGATTTTGCTGGTATATCTTCTACAAACCCTCACGAGACCTTACTCATCCACTATGGGTAACCTAGGGGTTTAAAGGACTTGTTGCACATGCTAAGTGCAACCGTGATTTCTACGAAAGTGAGTTAGGATTTTATTTTTCTTTTTCTAGGGTTTTTAGTTTTATTTTACTCGATGACGAACAAAACTTAGGTGTATTTATTTAAGAAGATATTGGGATATTTTATACCCTTTTATTGTCTAATAATTACTCGAAATAAATTATTAAATTAGAATTTTAATGTTATTTTGTTTATTTTGTAGGAATTGATAAAAATGGAGAAAAGATCAATAATCAGCTCAAAATGAAGCTTGGATCAAGTAGGAAGCATAAAAGGACGGAAGAAAAAAAAAGCAGAGAAAACTGGCCCAGTTCGTGGCCCAAGCAGCAGATCTAGACCACTCGCTCCTTCTCCTCTTTGGGCCGACCTAACACTAGGCGTGCCTCCCACAGTGAAACGAGCCTGCCTTCTCTTCATTTTTTGCCCATGCGCATGGCATGTGGTGCAATCCCCCTCACATCTCTTCTTCTTCTTCGTGCCTTTTCCTCTTCTTCCCAGTAGATCGAAGCACAGAGCAGCATAGGGACAGGGGTTCATTCCCTCTCCTCCTCCTTTAACTCTTCATCTTCCTTCCCTCATCCATTACCATGGCATCTCTCTCTCTCTATCTCTCTCCTCATTCACTCCACCATTATTCACCATCATCAATGGGCAGCTTCCAAGCATTCCAAGGGGCTGAAGTTGGCATTTTTGGAGCTTCAAATAAGCTTGAATGGGGAGCAGCGTAGGTAGATTAGGATAGCGTAAAGGAGGGACTAGTGTAGCTTAAATTTCATTTGAATTATGGGTTTTAAACTTGATTTGGGATTGTAGTTTCAGTTTTGGATTTCATTTTTATTTCAATTTCAGATCTAGGTATTAGTTTCACCAATTTCATGTTATTGAGCTTGAGTTTGTTGAATTCAAATTAAGCTTTCGAGAATTTGTTTTTGGTGTTGTTAATTCATATGTTTAGGTTGGGATTGAATTTCCATTGCTTTGCTATGCTTCGTTTCCTTTTGTGTCGTGTTCCCTTGCTTCTAGTTCTCAAGTTCATGAAATCATTACAGCCAAGTGTTGGTGTATTCAAATTCATTACAGTTTGGTACTCCTTATTTTGCAAAGAGTATGGTATACAATTTCAAAAATCAATTTTGTTTATTTAATCTATTAATTTATGGAATCCCTAATCATGGTATCATGTGGACAATTGTTGGTTAGTTGGCTTGTGGTGGTTGGGTTTTTTTTTAACATGTCATCAATTAAGTTCAAGTACTTAGCATTTCAGATTTAAATTTGAGGCGAATATACCTTTGCCTCCCTCCATCTCCATCCTCACAAATTAAATCAAAAATAAACCCCAACCCCAGCAGTTCTAGATCTGCAATAGGAAGGGAGATTGATATAGAGTAAGATATGGAGAGAAAGTGATGCTGCAAGGTGGTTGTGGAGGTAGTTGAAAAAGAAAAGGCAAATGTTTGGAAGTAGAACAACAATGGTTGGGTCTTACAAGACTGCGTAAGTAGTGACTTTAAGCAAGCGAATTGAAGAAGATGATTATGTGAGATGCTACCACTAGATACTGGGTGTTCATTGGAGTTATAAGAGACCCCTAAACAAAGGAACAAAATTCTATGGTCGCCCTCTATGGAAGGAAAGGAAAAGGAAAGAAATTCCAGTGTTTTTTTTAAGTAATGTGTTATGAAGGATTGATGACTATTGGCATTTTTGGTGTAGGTCAATCTAGATTGTGAGTTTTTCAAATGGGACAAAGAAGAAAATATGTGCCCAATAGTGAAGAATAAGATATTAGAAGAAAGGATGAAGGATTAAGTTGGTGAAATAGAGAAAATGCAATTAGAGTTCATCAACTTGAAAAAAAGTGATGGAGGTAGTAGTAAGTCAGTTACGGTTAATGATTTAGCTATTGCAGTGGGGAAACTAAAGCTTGAGAATCATGAATTAAGAAGCAAGATTAGTAGGCAGAGGCTGAAATGGGCAACAGTTGACGGTGAACTTTAGACATTAAAGGCAAAAATGTAGGCATTGACGAAGGCAAGGAATACACAAGCTAAAAGAGTATGGGTTTTTATGGCAATTCTTGCTTTAGTTGTTTTATTGGTGAAGCTAGTTTAATGGTTTGGGGTGATGTGTTGTTAAAGTCAATGTGGTAGCTAAGGGAATTGAAAGCTTTAACTTGCTTTTGTACCTTTGCTTAGATGGTTTAGGCTATTGGTTTTGTTAGGAGGGGTTGTTATGATATGTATATAGGCAATGAATGAAGCAAAATGTGAATTTGAAGGCAATATTTGTTTGTAATTGATTAATCTATCTGTATTTTATAGTGCAAGCTCGAATTGCATTACACAAGTACTTGTGTACAGTTGACTGATATATACTGTAGAAGTCCTTTGGCTAAAAATACCACAAAACTTTCATCCTTATTCAAAATTGCCGCCGAAAATTTTTCGTTCCCTCGCATGATGGCGAAGTTGATACTTATGCATTAAAATACCACTTGTCTCAAAACTAAACATTGACAAAAGGATTTGATATATTTTTAGAATACTTTTGGAGTTGTAATTTGAAAGTAAAAAGAAAAAAAAAACAAAAATAAAATCTATAAAGGAGTCGATTAAATGAGACAAATGAGACAACAACTTCAACATTCTTTCCTATCTCTAACAATTACGGTTTCTGAAAACCCTCAGTCAAACTATACCCAAAGTCGATCATCACTTAGCAAAATTAAGCTATGCATTTTGTTGTTCATTTGTATTTGATATGAAGCAACCCCATAATGTCGTCTTCAATTGCTTGAAGCCCCCCACATCCATGTCAATGATGTCGTTACTTTTCCTATAATGAATGGTATTGCGAATGCAGCTAAAAATGCATGGTTATAACTGGTACAAAGTTATTTTGGTTGCAAAGATTGAGATAGATTAAGGGAGTATGGGCTTTAGTTGCATAGATTAAGAGAGAAAGTTGAAGCCCTATTTTAAGGAGTTTAGTAAGGCCTAGAGGAAGCAAACAGGGTATGAGAGTGGGTTGTCTTTCGTTTCCCTTTTTTCTTAAACTGTCCCCACTTTATTTCCTCCATCAAAATATTATGTTTAATTAGTTAACTGATTGTAGCTAGTGAAAATGACATCTTAATACAAACTTACAAAGTTTAGCGGTACGAAAGGGTACATAAATTTATCAGTGGCATTTTTGAATAACTTTGAAAGTCCTTGGGAATTTTTGTCCAAGAACTCATATATTGTATAGTTGTCTAACATAGATCAGATAAGTGTTCACAAGCAAAGCAATGTTTGCTTAATCAGAACATTTTGCTAATAATCTTTATTAATAAAGCAAATAGAACAAAAGAGGTTGGCCACTTCAGTTGGCTTGTGAGGCAGTCGCTATGAGGTGCAATTGGAAATAGATGCTTGGGTTAAAGCTTGCTGTGTCTAATCAACCATCATGGATGTTTGTGCACTTAATAAAGTAAGCTACGAAGCCCCCCCTCCAAAAAAAAAGAAGTTGATCAGAAAAAGATTCTTATTGTTCCCTGACATCTAATAAGAAAGTGAAAAGACAAGTTGGTGCTTAAAAAAACCAATAATTGAAAAAAGTAGCACATGCTTTATTTATTTCCTCTATCCATACTTCCTCTTCCCCTCCTCTTGTTTCCCCTCCTCCAATTACCCCTTCCTTTGGTTGTGTTGGTTTGGGATGTAATGCCTCAATAGCTAATTTAGCGTTGGAGCTTCACTTCCTCGGTCTTCCTCTCTTTATCTTTGGTGGCAGAGTAGTTAGTGCTTTTGCCTTTATTAGGGGAAGTTATAGAGTTATGCCCAACATTATCAGAAATAGAACAGGTCATTTGAAGCCTATGGCTTGTCCTTTGCATCTTTCTTTGGTGCACATGTGAATCTTTCCTTGTATTTTTCCTTGGCCTTCTAGGACTAACTTTGATATTTGGAAGGTGTAATGGGAAGTTCTTGTTTAGCCACTATTTCTGCCTTTGACATGGAATTGTTAGCCCCTCATATGCTTTTATATGCTTTCATATACAGTTGCCTCTTTAAGAAAGGATGAACAAAGTCCTCTGCATCTTGTTTAAGCCACCTTGCACATGAGATGGCATAATGGTAAGGAACTTCTGCATAACCTGCATACTGCAAGTGCATGTAGGTTGTTGCATTCATATCCGTATGGAAAGAATCAAGCCTACGGTTGACTTCAAAGACTCAATTGCTTGAAGGGAGAGGATGGAAATTTCTAGCCTCCTCACGTGCAACTTCAAATTTCTTCCTCATTCTGGGGCAAATGTCATCAGTTGCATTCTCCATCATTACTTTCTTCATAATTACCCTCTTCACTAAGGAAACTCTTATTTCTTATATCATGTAGATGAGATGTTTTTTCCTGGCATGTGCTATGTATACATTAAAAGTTTTCCCCACGTTGTTCACTTTCATATCACACTTTGATTCCACCCACAAGATTGCTATGTAGAAAGACCTTGGATTCTAGGCAATGAAATCTACAACTACTTTTATTGAGGCTTGCTTGAATTCTTCTAAGGCTATGTTAAAGTCTCACATTGTAAGCCTTGGTAACAGACCATAACATAAGCCTCATCTCTTCCCCCTTTATGTTCTTTAAGCTAATTGGCATAAATATATCTTGCATAATTTCTATGCTCATTGTTAAGGAATGGATTTGAAACAATATGGATGATGACCTACACATTTAAAATAAGACATGTGTTAGTTCAGTCTGCAACAGATTGTAGATAAGTCAAGATACAAGAGGCACTGTCGTCTACACACTTTTGAATAGTGGCCTTTCATGGACCCATGAATAAATCTATGAGCAACTTGTTTGATCTTATATGCCACCTATTTCTCCAATGTTTCTACCATAATCCCTGCGAACTTTAGCTGTGATCTCCTCTTTTACACAACCCATGAACATTGCAGTTTTGTGTTCTTTCTCATGTGCCTTTTATATCTATAGCGATCAATGACATTTTTTGTCACATAAGTTGCTCTCCTTTTATCTTTTAAGGCGTACAACCTAAATTTAATGTTCACTTACAAAAAACTTGCATTCTTTTTTTGTTAGAGTTAGAAACAACATACCTTAAGTCATACCCATCTGCTAATGCAAACCTTGTGACAACCTCTTCAAATTTCTCATGAGTTGTTACAAATATCATACCCACTTGCCGCTTCGATCTTTTGAAATTTGTCTTGTCATCAACTTTTTGTTGCCTAATCTTGCTCTTCAAAAGTGTTGTCCCCTCCTCATGACCCTCTGTAGGGCCCTCTATTTCTTGTTTTGAATTCAATATAATGTTTACTAGCCTGAACCTCCTTATTTTTTCCACTTGTTTTCTAGTATTGTCAACATCTCCCTGTTCATGAACTTGTGCAGCTTTGTTCATTTTAAAGTCTTTCAACTTTCCCCTAGCAAGCTCCCACTCATCATCAAATGTTTCTAAATAATCATTTTACTGTCATTGCCCTCCTCATCTTCCTTAATTTCCTTTACCTTCCTATTACTCTTACTCGCAGTTGCGCCCCCTCATCTGTTAAATCATCAATGAATTCAAAACCAACATCATGTTCAGGTATGGAGACACCACCCTCTGATGACTCAATTAATGAGTGCCACCCTAGCAATTGTGACCGTGGGATAGGGGAATTTGGTCTTAGATCTTCCTAATCATGCCTAACACTTGGGCTTCCTGGTTCTTTTTTATTTGGGATTGTATGGTCTTTAAAGGGGATTTTGGTTAGTGAACATGGCTAATTTGGCATTAGAAGTTTCTACTTTTCTCATCGCCGTGGAAAGAAGGCGTAGGGAAGGAATACTTGGGGGGATTGTTGGCTCCTTGAGGTTAGAGGTTAACTTGATATGGGTCTTGCTTATTGGACTTTTTGTTTGAGGTTTTGAAGGCTTTGAGTGGTTCTTAGTTTCCTTGTTCAGAGAAGCTGAAGAAGGTTCTTGGCTTTTTTGGATTTTGAGGTTGATTAAGTGTAAGTTGGACTCTTTCTCTGAGCAGTTGAGAGCTTTGACAGGGAAAGTTTTCGGGATCTTGGGTTTTAGACCAATAGGACCTTTTGGGCTTGGTTTACCTCAATCTTTTTGGGCCCCTTTTCCTTTGACATACTAACCTTTCTTTTGGTCCTATTAGCTTTTGTAGATGCAGGTTTTGATTGGAAAGATTAGGGGTTTGCTTCAAGAAGTATCTTTGGCTCATATTTTTCATGCAAAATATACACATAAAAATCTTTTTGACCCCCAGTACTTTCAATCATATCCTTATAGTCATCATCCATGTGGACTCTCCTTAATCCACTATCCATTATACACCCAGGTACAGTTCCCTTACGAACAATTGGACTCGCTTGCTAGGGATTCGAATTTAATTTTTTTTTAATTTTTTTAAAGAAACAATCAAATTGCAGCCAAAAAATTGGGTTGTTCTAGTGAACTGCACCAGAGTCCTGATCCAGGGCCAGAACCTAGTTTAGTCCCCTGGTCTAACTCCAGATAGTGCTGATTGTCTGATCCAAAGAACTGGGTCGAAGCCTTAATCCACAAACTCGGTTGGGTTCTTGGTCTAGACAATGGAACTGTCATGTATCCCTAGGCTATTCAACTCCAATTAAAAAATAAAATAAAAATAAGATAAAAAAGAGTAAAGTTAACTAATAGAGTCACTAATGAGTTTTAGGAGAAACTTACAAGTCAAATTCATTTTTTAAAGCGAGCGATGAACGAATGGGCACCGAAGGGACAGTTGGTTCATATGAACCATAAACCAAAGGGATACCAAAAGAGACAGGAAGCTTGCTCCAAACAGGTTTTTGAAAGGGTCCAAAATAATCCTTAGTATAGGCACCATTTTTCATAGGCTTGAACTGAGGATTCGTATTCAGGTTGTGTAGGTATGATGTCATGGTGAAGTGCATTACAACATCATCGTCATTACTGACAACATCTACTAATGAATACGAAAAACTAAAATCAAATTACACTTAAAACAACAAGTATGAAACATATTAGAATAAATTAATTCAAATAATAGAGATCAAAAACTACAATGGCTATTTGAGGAATAGAATGAAACAATTCAAAACATTAATTGGCAAGGTGTTACATCCTTCTCCACTAGAAAAAAAATGGTTTCTTCCTTGAAACTATCATAATGTATCTTAAAATAAATGAACCTAACATGCTGTCAATTCCTTCTTGGTTTCTCATGTAGTTTTAGAAAACCCTAAACCGGACGATATGGCTCTGGCTAAGGGTGTAGTCTTAGTGCATAGTTGTTCGGCCTTTTAGTCTATTATGTGCATAGGTTCTTTTTCATAGTATGATCATGAGATGTCGTGTACGAAATGTGAATTAAATGATATGCTACTTTTATATGGTGGACCTTGATGTAACATTGATTGATATGTTATTGCTGGTGACATTAATCGATGTATCTTATATTGTTAACTTGCCTAATATTTTGAAATGTTTAATAACTTATGAACATATTTTACATTCTTTAACACCTAAGGACTTGGACCATTTTGGTGACAAGATTTTTGTGAGGTCCCTCATTCTTTACTTAATGCTTTTGTGTTTCCTATGTCCTTTGACTGTCCGTTCCCACTCTATAATGCATTAGTTTTATGTACATAGTTACAGAGCAAAATTTTTATGTGCATCTACTGTTCTAAGATAAACCAAACTTAATAAGTAGTAGAAGTTATTTCTCTCATAGTTTCACTACCCAAGATAATGAGGACGCCATGTTTCCTATACACAGAGCACCTACATTATCCCTAACTAGAATGCCTTTGAAATTTTAATACACTAGCCTATAACATCTCTTCATAGTTATCTTGCTTACTCTAGTTTCCTTTAAGCTCCAGATGGACCTGAATTCTTATCTGAGCATCCTAATTCCTTATCTTTCCTTATATCATTAAAGATAAGAATCAAACTTATAGCATTAATACCTATTTGACATTCCATCGTTGTAATTCCCTTAAGGTGCTCCTTCACTTGATTATTTTTGTAAGCTCATTTGACACTTCCCTTGAAGATTCATATGTCGCAAATGAACTTCCTTGTAGGTTTAGCTATGATGACTTAAGTAACTCTTTGTTATTTTCATCTGAATCCCTAGAGCAAATTCATCAATGTTAGATCCCATTGCACGAGTTTCTGCTCCTCTCAAGAATCTCTTACGTAACCTTCTTCTTTCAATGGAACATTTGTTTATAGGTTGTCCCCTACTTTCCATTTGTATTACGCAAAGCATATTCACTTTAATTCGTCTATATCTTATCGCCATTGATTGAGTAGTGTGCCTTATGACACGTGTCTTAGCTTGCAAATTACATTATTAATTACATCTTAAACCGCATGGAAAGTCTATATGAAATTTCATGTACTCGACTTAGCATCGGTAGATGTAATGGATTTCTTTGTAATCTTTACGCATATATATATATATATATATATATATATATATATATATATATGTATATATATATATGTATATATATATATGTATATATATATATATATGTGTGTGTGTGTGTGTGTGTGTGTGTGTGTGTGTGTGTGTTTGTGTGTGTGTGTGTACAATTATACATACACTAAGCTTTCTCCCATTATGCTTGACCTTAAGTCAATTAGTCAAAGTTATTTAGTCTCATTATTCTAGTCAAACTCATTCCTAACAAAATCCCTGAGTTTCTCAAGTTGGGCTATTTTATACCTTGTAAATTACTCGCGATTAACAAGAATTTTACAAACTCAAACTAACCCTTTTAGTTCCCTACTTTAGCTTCTATTACATGTTGAGTTATTCCAAGGATAATGTTATTCCTTAAGTATCGTAGTTGCTCAATTGTTTCCCATATCTCTATTCTCATTTTCATCTAACCTTCTTGACTTGTAGACCACTGGATACAGTTAATAGCATCCCAAGACATTGAATGAATTCATGCTTCTTCCCAATTGCATAGTTGCCACATTGTTTTTGCCTGATCACACTACCCACTATTCAGTAGATATAACTATAATAATCATGCTCTTAAGATCACAACGCTTAGAGAATTTAAGAACCCCACATGGATTCAAATTAAGTTTCTTTTGTAGAGAAGTGGAATAGACATCCTTGTTGCAATTGTAGAATGAGAAGGGGTTTTTGTATCATACTACTCTTCATTATGGCTAATCTAAGATTTTATGACGGAACACTTACTTAATTACCTCAAACTATACCATTATCTCATCAATGCCCCATGTGTGTTATTATAATAGTGATTGTAATTTCCTATTTTGGAAGGTTAGAATCATGATTGAAACTATTACATTTTCTACCTTTTTGCCAAGAAGATTAGTTGATCCTTATCATATTGTCCAAAATTGTCTTTTTTTTGTCAAAAAATTAAAAAAGAGCTCATGGAGATCATAACAAATAACAATCAAAGTGTAAAAGCTATTGTGGGTCGTCTATCTTGTACCTTGATTCACATACGTAGGTACCACAACTTTGTATACATTTTAGGATAATCCATAACTCCTCATAGCTAGTCATGGACACCATGTATCTTGAATACAAGATACTTGATCATTCATTGTATTGTAGAGTTTCCCCACACTACTACACAAAGGCCTTCACCCTTCTCATTGTAATAATTTAGGCATACCCAAAGGTAAAGAGCTGGTCGTAAGTATCATTATGTTTGTACCATATCCTTAAGTTGTATTTTCTAGTGCCTTCATCTTACGTTCATATAAACTTGTGTCATTCTAGCCAGAGAATGAACTAGATTCAACATCAAGTATCCATCCCTTTAGCAGACAATTTCGCGTTATGGGGTCAAGATTAAAGTACGTTTTAAAGATACCACAAACATCATTTACTATGGGATTGCTTCCAATCATAGCTCTTTGTTTCTATCCTTTATCCCCTAATATACAAGAACTCTTTATCTTACATTTATCTTCTTATTATCATTTCACCAAGATAACGGTTTGACGTTTTAGGTTTTCTTTATTTCAATGATGATGAATTTCATTGACAATTTCGTGCCCTCATTGCCGACTGTTTTGCCCATAAGGACATCCATTCATTTCCAAAATAGCATCATTATCTCAAGGTGGTTGAACCAAGATGAACTTATTGAGGAATCCTTTAGAATTCGAGGGACTTAGATTAATTGTACAGCTCACATTAAACATCACTGGTAGTCTTGGAAAAAAATTTGTATGCTATTGTACAGAATATTGGTGTTGATGTACTCCTAGTTTGCTTGTTTCTCACATACAAAATAGAGAGAATATGATCCCTTTATAGTCAAATGGGGTGGAAACTAATGTCAAGTCAAAATCGGATATACCCATAATGATCTTTCCCCATAGTCCTACACAAGGTTATTTCACTAGTGGTTCAGTACCTCCACTCCCTTGAATACCCAATTTCTAATGCCATTACGTCTAAATCACAATTGTAAAATATTGAACCTTCCTTTGCTATACTTCTTATGAACTTGCTCAAGTATGCTATGTTCTCTAATGGGGCTTGACTCAGCTCTTGTAGCACCTCAAACACTTTACGGTCCACTAATTCTGGGTTCACGTTGCTTGTATTTCCACTTGCTTGTATTTTCAAGGGACGATCGTTATTGTTGATATCTTCACTCAAAACATATAAAAGTAAATTGTAGATAAGCACAAGCTTTTGCTTGCCTCTGTCGTTCTCAAAACTAACATTGGTTATACCTCCTTTATTCTCAAAGTAAACTATAGCTCCCTCTCTTTGATATAAAAACACTCACTTGTAATTCAACAATCACATGATAAATAACTGAAGAAGACCATCAAAAGGTCAGCCACAATTCCTTAATGAGATTAGTTTTATCATCTTATCAGTCATGCTACTTTACACATAAACATATCTACTCACAATCACATAACTACCGTGACTTACTGACTTACATAATTCGTACAAATTTATTCCTATGGACATATGCTGGCAACTAACTCATATACATATGCTTCATTTTCTTCCCTTTATCCCTTTTTTAATAAAAAATCATTTTGGTTTTTTTTCTATTTGATAGCATAAGTCGTATGCCCCCTTTATTGTCATACACAAACCATAACCCACCCCCTAAAAAACAAAAAACACTTTGTTGGCTCCTGACACTTGAGAGTGGAATTTGATTTTGATTTTGATACCACTTCTGTAACTCCCTCAACTTGAAATACATATGATTAATGTAGTAGCAATTAATTAAGCACAAGGTGGTAGTGGAACACTTGCAGAGCTGGGGTTGTCACGACCATCTCTTTAATGAGACAAGGTTAAAAGTTAGAAAACACATAGAGTACAAACAAACGTGTGACTTGAATGAAAAGTTTTTGCTAAATACATTACTTTTAAGCTTCAAACTTAATAAACAAAAATTTTGTAAAATAATGGCAGGGAAGCACTTTTTTTTAAGCAAGTCATTGTTCAATGCTTTAAAGTTCGGCCATATTAGAAAAATTTAAGTTGGTTTAAATGGATAACTAGAATGTTTAAATAAACTTGTACATTTCTTCATATTTCCAAAACATCCAACAATCTAGAACAAAAAAGCATGAAATGAGAACATTAGATGGTCTTATGATGCTACAGGTAGAGTTGTAGCTAACTCCAAAATTCCATTAGATGATACCATGAGGAAAGAAATATTAATGATATGGACCTACTTTTTTTGCTTTTTGTGTGAATACTACATGTAACACACGTGTAGTCTGTCTCTCCATGATAAAAATTTTTTTTTAAAAAAGGGAGAATGAAGAGCGTTGAGCCAATACGTTACCCTTATACATTACAATTAAATAAAAATAGCCCAGGGAGTGTGTGCATATCTTAAATCAGCTTCCCAAATCATAAGTGGTAAATTAAACTTAATAATCAATGAAAGCAAGTCATTTTTATTAGCCAAACTTAGGACACAAATGGTGAATTAGTACGTCACTGCTATTTATGAATTTGGAGAACTCTACTCGACTTATACGTTTTGATGACCCATTCGAGCGTCAGCATTACACAGTAATCAATAATCACTATTTGGTGATTGGTGGTAAGCATTGCTAGTAACCCATGTTGTCCAAGCGTCCCTGGATCAACAAACTTAAGAATATTGTTATACATGATCTTCATAACATGGAGTGGGTCCCTAGGATAGCCAAAACATGATAAAACTATTGAGCATGCATCATGCATGCAGTACAATTTTTACTTGTATCATAGGGTACAAGCAATAATGTACCTTTAAGAGTTGTCCGTGTCTTTTAAACTTTGGCTTTTAGCCCTTCTGTTTACAAGGCTTTGATTTTTGCTTATTTCTTCATGACTAATATACTCATTACTTCTTGTTACCTTTATGAATGACATTTTCTTTAATCTTACTGAATTATATTTAGAAAATATTTGTACTTTTTCATGTTTCTATACCTTTTCCTGCATTTAGCACACCTGTACATCCACGAGATGGTTCATGGCTTATTGCTACATTTTGTTTGCTGTTTAGGAGCCCACACTATCCTTTAATATCGACAAATAATTCTTATGAACTTGGTAAAAGCTTCAAAAAAATTCAATTCTCATGCTAGTTCCTCTTAATGTTGTCTTCCCATTTACGCTGTGCCTCTTGACTTAAAGATGGCCAAACTGCTAATAACAACTTAAGTTAAATTTCACTAGATTCCTATTTTCCTCTCAAAATTTATTATTCCATCTTTCATTACATAATTTTTCCTTGTCGATGTAATTAGCCCCCATTTGCTTCACATTAACGCCAAAACAAACATTACTCATACTGTAATCCTCAAGCAGTTGACTTACGTAAACAAGATGGTTCTTATGGTAATGATTAGCTCATTAAGCCCCACTTGGGGTATCAAATGGCCAAAACTTCCTCGTAAGTTAATCAGTTATATTAGTACATACATAGCCATTCATTGAAGTGAATTATCCCACTTTGGTAAACCAAGTTTGTGTATCCAATTGTTCTTTTTATCTCATACAAGCACCATTTAACTAAAAAGCTCATTTCATCAAATGAACCCACGAGTTATTATGTTAGCAATTGAATAATTGTTTTGAATAATCAATTAATTAAACCTCGAAATCCTCACATTATCCACAAATACATCAATATTGAATCAAGCCTCAAGTAGGCACCCTTTAATTATGCAATTTTCATACTCTTCACAATGTTGTACATCATGTGAGTTGAAATTTCTTCTAAATATCAACATACAACATGTCACTTATCTCATATAATAGCAATTTACTACTCTTAGGTTAAACAAGATAATCAAGAATTTGCCCAACATTAAGAAGTAATCAATATAGTCACCCAATTCAATTATTAATCAAATATTGACCTCAGTTTTGGTATTCAAGAATACGTGAGATCTTCCCATACTCATCCAATGCCTATTTACACATTAAGCTTCATGAAAACATTAATTCCCATACATTACTTAGCCTAAATTTGTAATAGCATCCAATTTCATTTTCTTTGCTCAACCATGCACCATGAACCTTAACCCTCAGTTCAACTCTCAATATGACTAAGTACACACAATTACCCAAGACATCGCAACATTGCTTCTAGAATAATACCATATTTTAACATAATTTGCACAAAGACTTCTATTAAAATGTGAAATCATAAAGTTTGGATTTAGAACAAGATAGGGCTCAAGCCTTATAACTTTTGGGATAGCAATAACCAAAGTTGGTTGAAGTGATGGCTGGTAGTGGTGGAAACTATTTTCGATAATCCAAATGTGACAGCTTGGCACTAGTGTGGCGATAATAGGTGGTGGATGGGCAACAGGTGCATCCTACAACACGCTAGTGGCTGGGGGTGAGAAGAGCAGAACTTGGAAAGTGGGAAATGTTTGAGACCTTTGATATTCGAAGAAGTGGCCTTAACATGCACTTTTGAAGGTGAAAAAAGATAACTGTTTTGCCTTTCTTTATTGTTTAGCCACCTTTTTTCGCTTTTTCAATTTATTTTTGGGTCTACTTACATTAAATCTTGTTTGTATCTTTTTCCTCGTTTGTACCAAATGGCCAAATTACACACCTTCTGGCTAAGCATTATTTGACTTTTTTTTCTTTGTTTCATATATTATCCTCCCTTAACTCATTAAGCAAGGTAGTTGAGATCAGGTCGAATCTCATATTATTCAGATGCATATGCGGACCTATATACGTGTGTGCGCACGCGCGTGCCTATGTGTGTATATATGTGCATGCATATGCATATGTATATGTATATGTATACATTATGTAAATATGCAGATATATATGTCTACACACACGCGCAGATATATATATATATATATATATATATATATATATATATATATATATATATATACATGTATATAT
>JACYFF010031958.1:64298233-64322146 GCA_017589665.1 Selenicereus undatus
TCCTTTTTCTTTAGTTATTTTTCCACCCCCCTCAAAATCATTCAACATAAGGCTTCCAGGATCCCCTCATCATAGAATCAATGTAGTTATCCATTAGATTGCTATTAAGGTAACGATCTTTAGGGTTGGCATTATGATTCACCCTACCTTATCTTTGCCCTCAGTAGATTTCTTTTGGGTGCCTAATGCTTTTACTCAGGTCCCCACAGATACTGGCAAATGTTCAAGCTCAAGTATGGTACTGAGTTGCTTTGATGGACCATAAGACACCCTAAGGTAAGATGTTTGAAAAGGAACTCTATTTAGAGGAACGTGTTCTTCCTTTATCAAACTCCAGCGTTCATATTACATAAAGAATTGTAATTTGTTTAAGGAGTTACGGATATGAGAATTTGCTCAAAATCACTTTAACCTAAATTATGATCATAGACTACTTGTATAGAGAATTGTAGCAAACCCTTGGGTTGGCTAACACTCTCTTATAGGTTAAGTAAAGTTTGTTTCCTTGCCGATTTACCCTCCAAGATAGTTGCCTTATATTAGAAGATGCTTTAGGGCTAGTCTCTCCTCTGTAGCTACTTCTAAGATCACATGGTTAGACTTAGGTCAAGTCTCCCACAAGGCTTCTCCTTGGACATAAATTCAGTACTGAACACCAAGAGCTTCCTGTGTCATGCGTATACATAGCTTAACTTATAGGAAGCATTTAAAAAATTGTTATTTTTCTAGACATTATTTATCTCAACTAGTAAAATCTCTAATAGTAACTAATGGACACCTGAATAAGAGATTCACCTATATTGGCCATCCAAGTATCCAACCTTCGTTTGCATAAGGAGAAAAAAATAAAATAAAAGAAGATTAGATTAAATTAGTAATTATGATGTTGATTACTTGAAGCTGAAATGCATAACATGCTTACCATGACAAAATCTTACTATTATGCTATACTAAATTAAAATGTCAAAGATGAACTAAAATTGTAAAATTTGGAAATCTTTGGGAAAAAGAAAGAAATTAAGATAATTGAATTTATAAAGTAAGATGAAGGAATTGCGTTAGTTAAATTCATCGGAATCAGTTTTTTCCTTTTCCAACTTACTGAATCCATAGGCATAACAAATAATTTTTCTACTTATTTGGTTTCAAGTTATATTACTTTCGGTCATGTCGTGCTTATATTAATAATGTTTCCTAATGTTAACATGAGCCTGTTCCTTATTGATTTACAAAATGTGCCTTTGTAAATGTGAACAAATTTATAACAACCATACTTAAGAGTGATTTTATTGAGAACAATTTAAATTCAAATCAAACTTAATTACCTGTGTTACAAATGTTGAATCACATATGAGTCCATTACATATTCATGTACAAAAATTCTATAAATGTTAAATACAAAAGATATAAGTAGTGGTGAGCACGGATCTGACATTCTCTGGAATCGTTACGATTCGAGTTTCAAAAAAAAGAGGAACCGGTTTGTACGAAAAGTATCTGAAATCAAAAGTAGGAACCAATTTAGGAGAAAGGAAAAACAATATTTTCTTAATTTTTCCCTACTTTTTCTTTTGTTTTTCTTGTCTTTTTTAACAAAGACAACTATTCAATCAGTGAATTTTAACCCAATTTCAATTAATTTCATGCTGTTAGTTGCATAATGAATCATAGTATTTTGCAAGTTACTAAGACAAACCAATACTTTTTACATTGTGTATGTCGGCAGTAAAAAAATAAAAAGTGTTACATCAGAAAATTAATATAAATTAATTATTTTGGGTTAGCCCATTTAATTAATTTAATTTATTTAAATAAACTGGGTCAATCGATTACCAAGTCATGACCCAACCGACTACCAAGTCAACGGTCAAATTTACTATTAAATTGGCAGTCAAATGGACTAATAAGTTAAGACCCAATTAACAACCCAAGAAGGCGAATAAGTCGCAAACTATAGTAAGGGGATGGGGATTCTTTCCCTATAAATAGAGCACTGCTCCCTCCTACTCGAGTGATCGAAAATTCATTCACTCTGAAGCCTGAAGACTCAAAGGGTTAATGTCCCTAGAGGAAGACAACATGCACAATCAAAACACTTGTCGTCTACCATCGAAGATCAAAGAAAACTCGTCTTGATTAAGATCAAGCCTCCTAGGCCCTCCCTCAAGATCAAATTCATTTAAATTCATCCAAAGGAGGTCAAATCAATCAACTTGATCGAGATTCAAGTCAATCGACCCTCTTTCAAGGACAAATTAAGGATTGAATAAGAGGAATTATTTATTTGTTCGTCTTGTAACAAATATACAGAAATTGTACCCATATTTTCTAAAATCAATATAAATTAAATTTGCCCATATTTCTTGTCTATATAATTTAGACTCGAAATTTGTGTTCACAAATTTTGGCATGCCCTGTGGGACTTCTCTGCCTCTCATCTCTTTCTTCAAGCAAACAAGTTCTACACTCCTTTGAAGAAGAAATGCCTCCCGAGAACGCCATCCTTCAATCTTCGATGAAGGAGACTAACAGATCTATAATTGAAGGATCTGCAAAGGCTAGTATTATATCTAGCAATCGAAGCACTAGAGTGATGACTGGGAGCATGACCAAAGTTACTGCCTGCATCACCCTAAAACAACTAGTTGTGACTTCAACTTTGCAGTCACGCAAAACTCAAAAATTTGGCTCCAATTTGCTTACTGATGGATTCAATCAAACTACTTGTTTTTGTCATTTGAAGCCAAAACCTCTTGCTCTCTTCAATATGAGGAAGACTCTACCCTGTGGACTGGATGAATTCCAAGCCCAACACAATCCTGTCTTCCGACCTTTCGATGAGGAGGATGATGATACCAGCGATTCTTCACCAACATCTCCAAGGGATTCACTTTTCTCACAAGTTGAAGTTGAATCCTCTGACACTATCATCATGCCAGTTATGGTGACAGAGGCTATCAACTTGGACGAAGAATTGGAAATGTGAAGACAATACTGGGAAGACTATCTAAGGAGAGTGAAGAAAAGGATGCTCAAATTAACTGTCAAAATAAGTGAATTGTTGATTTCAAAAAAAAAAAGTCGGGGAAGCGGTGATCTGAAGCCTCGAACAAAGGCTCAGGCGGTGAAGATTGTAGCCAAAAAGTCCAATCACAGTAAGGAGTTTGACAATGAATGCAAACCAAAGAACGATCAAACCTTGAACTCAATGTCAGTTGAGCAAATTCAAAACTTGATAGTTGATGTAGTGAACGCTCATATGGGACGGGATTCTCATAAAACTCACTTGTATAAGAAACCATATACAAAAAAGATCGATGAACTTCGTGCCTGATGGCTATCAACCACGTAAGCTCCAACAATTTGATGGTAAGGGTAACCCCAAGTAACACGTCTCTCAGTTCATTGAAACCTGCAGTAATGCTGGCACTAAAAGGAGACCGATTGGTGAAAAAATTTGTGCGATCCCTTAAAAGAATTGTATTTGACTGGTGTACATACTTAACCTCTGAGTCCATTGATAGTTGGGGGAAAATGGAAAGTAAATTCTTGAATTGCTTTCATAGTGTACACCACATAGTCAGCATAACAAAGTTATTAACATAAGGCAATAGAATGTTGAGCCAGTCATTGTTTACATTAACCGTTGGCGTGCTCTTCCTCTTAAGTGTAAAGACCATTTGTCAAAATCTTCAGTTGTTGAGATGTGTGCCCAAGGGATGGATTGGGATATACTTTGTGCCTTGCAAGTGAACACGCCCAAAACATTCCAAGAATTGGCAACACGAGCTCATTATTTGGATCTTACAGTTGCCTACTATGGAAAATGACTCATCGATGATGAATCAATGATACCGTCAAGAAATAGAAGCTCCATGCTTAAAGGCTCTAAAGAGAAGGAATGACCTTATTCTAAGTCTGATGCACAAAAAATGCTTAATAAACTTCTTGAGAAGGGGCTTATAGAGTTGCCAGAGTCAAGACGTCCTGAATAAATTGGAAGAATTAATGATCATAAATATTGTAAGTATCACAGGATTATCAATCATTCTGTTGAGAAGCGCTAGGCATTCAAGAGACAAGTCCTCCAACTTGCAAAGGAAGGAAAGATCACATTAGTCAAAGAAGACTCGAAAGAATATGATTGATCGTTTATTAAGATCATGTTGGAAATTGCTTTGGAAGAGCAGCGACAAAAAATGAGCATGTAGGGAGCAGACTTTTAAGTCAGTTAACTACTATTAATTCAAATGTTCAAGACTTTTAAGTCAACTTAACTATATGCTTGATGAAGACATTCAAGTCACCCCTAAAGACTCCCAAGTCACAAAATAATTTTGACTGTCAAGTCACCCTTAAGACTTTCAAGTCCAAGCTTTTAGACTCTTAAATGAGCATAGACTATCAAGTCACCCACAGAATTCTCAAGCCATCAAAGTCATAGATTTCCAAGTAATCAAAATCAAATACTTTCAAGTCGCCTAAAGACTATCAAGTCAACAAAATTACAAACTTGGAAGTGAACTCACGACTCTTTAGTCATCAAGATGGTATACTCATAAGTCATCAAAATCTCTGACTTTTAAGTCAACCTTTATAGACTCCCAAGTCATCAAAAAAAAAAATTGTGGACTTCTAAGTCAGTCCTAATTAAGGCTCACAAGCCAATCAAATTTAGCACTCATAAGTATTCAAGTTCAAGGCTCTTAAGTCACTAAGTAGGCGATCGAGTTTTCAAAGTTAAAGACTCATAAGTCTCCAAAATTCAAGACTCCTAAGTTTGTTAAGTCCGAAGACTCATAATTCGCCAAAGACAAATACTCTCAAGTCATCAAAATCAAAGACTCCAAAGCTTCCTAAGTTCAAGACTCATAAGTCATCAAAGATAAAGACTCATAAGTCATCAAAATTAAAGACTCCCAAGTCTCCAAGTTCAAGATTCTCATGTTATCGAAATTAACAACTCCCAAGTCATCGAAATTATAGATTCCCAAGTCATCAAAATTAAAGACTCACAAGTCCTCAAAGGCAAACACTCCAAAGTCGTCAAAGTTTAAAATTTTCAAAGTACCAAAATTTTAGGACTCCTAAGTCTTCGAGGTTTAAGACTCTTAAGTCTTCAAAGTTCAAGACTTGTAAGTCTTCAAAGTTCAAGAGCTCCAAGTCATCGAAGTTGTTGTACTCTCAAGTCATTAAGCATACTTTAATTTTGTGTCATCTAAGCAAAATTTAAATTATCTCCAAAGTGACTCTTAGGGCTCCTTCAAATTGGGGGCAATGGTGATATAGGCCTCCTTGACATTGTTAGCAATGACAACGTAGATTCCTCCTTCGTGGCGGCGACATAGCCTCCTTCTTCAACTAAGCATCAACGGCAATGTAAGTCTCCTCCTTCACGTTGAGGGCAATGGACGTAAGCCTCTCCTTTGTGTTGAAATGCGGACATCCTCCTTCAAGTTGAAAACAGCGACGACATACCGTCCTCATTTGTATCAATAACAACATACTAGTCTTCTTTAATTTGACAGCCTTCAACTTAAAATCATATGGCATTTTCGTCAAGTTGGTGACGTCAACAACGTGACCTCCATCTTCATATTCGAGAAAGTCGCTTAAGGTGGACCCATGCGGGCGAGCCATCTAAGCATGAGAACATTAGATAGAGTCACCCAATGTGGACCCATGTGGTTGAGCCATCCAAGGGTGAGAACATTGAGAAAGTTGCCCAGGTTGGATCCATACGGGCAAGCCATCCAAGGGTGAGAACTTTCGAGAAAGTCACCCAAGATAGACCCACGCGGGTAAGCCATCCATGGGTGGAAATATTCAAGAAAGTTACCCAAGGTGGACCCACGCGGGCAAGCCATCCAAGAGTGAGAACATTAGATAAGGTCACCCAAGGTGGACCAATGCGGGTAAGTGATCCAATGTTGAGAACATTTGAGACAGCCACCCAAGGTGGACCAATGCGAGCAAGCCATCACTACAACAAATTTAAGTTTTGTAGCCATTTATTTGTGACAAATTTTAAATTGTTACAATAACTTCAAATGTAAAAATAATTGTAGCAGTATGAAAATTGTCACAAAAGTGTGACTTCATTGTGGCAATTCTCTAAATTTGCCACTAATAAGGCCTTAACTATTGACTGTCATGTTTCGAGGAAGGAATATATCATGTGAGAGGAAAAAAAATTCCCTCCTTTTTTTGTGACTTGAATTTTAAATGAGAATTAAAGTCATCTTTAGAAACTATTTATCATAACCATAAAATGCAAAATGAGTGACCTAGATTCATGCAGTGTATTAACCCCTAGCCATATAAAAAAAATTTATACTATAACTACTGTTTTCTGATTTCTCTTCTCCCCCTTCTTACTAGGGATTGGCGTGGGGAGGGAACGAGGTGGGTGGAATTATGCTCGCACCTATACCCATTTTCAAAAGTCATCCTCATATCCATACCCAGTGGGTATTTTAGGTATTCTGGATTTTATTTGGATATATACATATATTAAAATGTAGTACCCATCGAGTACGATAATTCTTTCATCTAAAGAAATTCATAAAACTAAATTTAACTAGGTAGAATGTTCTAAATAAGTACAATACCTATTGGATTAAGTGCAAGTGTTCATAATTAACTCATGAACAAAAATTATGTTATAGAAACGGCTAGAATGAAGGAGGGAGAGATATAGTAAATGAGGGAGTGAGGGACACAACAAATAAGCTAAGATTTTAGGTTTGTGAGTTGTAATTCACGTGACTTCATGTATTGACATAGTAAATGAGTTACACAAATGGATGTATTGCATGGTTGAGGATGGATTGAGGTATGGGTCTTTTTTTAAACAAATTACCAACATTCAAAGCTCAAAAATTTATTTTACCCACCAAAAACATTCAAGTACAGGGCGGGTATGGGTATGGGATGGGTGATGCCATATCTGAACCTGTACCAATACACATACTTGTTTTTAGCGTACCTATCCCATTGTTTTCTAATTTTTTTGTACCCATACCCACTATAAATAGGGTAGGTTTGGGGCGAATTTTTTGAGTTCGGGTATAACTCTCACTCCTGCTTCTTACCCATTCCATCAGGGCATTGTCGCCCAGCCTCCTTATGTCATGCCTCTCTGTGATGTCCCAAATTCATGGTGCGAGTTCTTTGTCGAGATACTACCCCGTTGTTAGCTTCCTTAAGTTTAAACAATGGTTAAAGTATGCTACTGTAAATCGATTACTCAATTCTAGCATAATGTTTCATAATTCTTTATTTTCCCATCAATTTTTAGAACGTTTTCTAGAAACCTACTTTACCTAGTAATTTGACAAGAGATTGGAAATTTTTTAATTAATCTTTGTCCTATCGTCGACATCAATTGTAAC
Organism: Selenicereus undatus; assembly: GCA_017589665.1. Classification (NCBI taxonomy): domain Eukaryota; kingdom Viridiplantae; phylum Streptophyta; class Magnoliopsida; order Caryophyllales; family Cactaceae; genus Selenicereus; species Selenicereus undatus. The sequence goes on from JACYFF010031958.1 coordinate 64,305,628, forward strand.
CCAATTTCTATAACCTAATTACGTAATTTTAGAGTACTGCTTCACAAATTCGCATTCTATTCTATTATGTAAAAGTTTCGCTCAGTTATGGGAATTGTTTATTGTCTAAGTGGTGTTCTGAGTTTCGATTTGGGTTGCCTATAGTCTTTAAGAAATTGAAATGCTAATTTTACTAATCAAAGCTCAATATGACATTCAAGAAATTGGAATAGCAAGTGTTGATCTTAAATTAGTACTTCCTAATTTAGGTTTTTTATATATTGAACACAAATGAGACCAGATGTTTGGATTGTTTTCGATGGACCACTCCCAGTATGAACTTATGGTTTGTTTGGTTCTATGTAATCGAAGTGGTAATGCAATTGAAATAGTAATGGTGATTCCATTACCATGTTTGGTTACCATTAAGGAATGTAATTAAGATTGCATTGTAATTACATTTACCTCAATTTATGCAATTACAATTACTTGACTTTTCCTAAATAATTTTGATTGCATACCTTTGAATCAAAATCTATCCAACTATAAGCTATTATATTTGGGAACTTTCTATCTCTTATCTCCATTGTCTCTCCTCTACTTCCCCTCTCTTATTACTTTGACACCATTTTTTAAAAGGTTTGAAGCCCCACTCACCCCTCTCTCTCTCCTCTCCATATTAGATAAAGTTTAACCCATACCATGATCGTATTATTGTAACTGTATTTTTGTACGTTCTAAACATCATGACTCTCTCTCTCTCTCTCTCACGTCATCATCATCATCATCATCATCTTCTTCTCTCTACTTGAACAATATTACATTATTGTAATCTATAAAAAATAGAGTGAAGTAAGTCTCATGCGAAACATTGTAATCATGATAATAAGATATTTGATGATATTTATCAACGAAGCTACAAATAATTAAAATAGGCAAAAATAAAATGCGAATTGAATTGCAAGTACTTCACATCACGTGTAAAATTAAGTATTGTTGGTAGATGAATTCATTCCATTACACTTGTAAAAACTTTGTAACCAAACATTGTAATGCAATTATTATCCTATTCCATTACACTAACAATTGCATTACATGGTTGATTCCATTGCATAGTGATTGCATTACTTTCAACCAAACGCTACATTATTGTCAAGAGAGCTGAAAATCCCAAAGAGAAGAAAATAAACTTCATTATTCTCGTGTGTATCAAGAACTAAGGTAGATGAATATATACGTACTTGCATTCTCCAACTAACTAAGTAAAACAAGAATGCGAACAACAATGGTAATGTTGCTAGAATAATAGAATTCTATTATTCTATTATGTCCTTAACATCCCCCCCCCCCCTTCAAGGTGGAGGTGATGGAATGTCCATCAAACCCAACCTTGAAGCTAGATAATGATGTTGTGCTTTAGACAGACGTTTGGTAAGCAGGTCAGCAAGCTGTTCCTTGGAAGTGACATGAACTATGCGCAAAAAACCTTCCAAAGCTTGTCTCGAGTGTAATGGCAATCAATGTTGAGATGCTGGGTTCTCTCATGAAAAACCGAATTAGAAGCAATGTGCTGGGCAACCATATTGTCACAATACAAGGGAATAGGTAAATGTAGGTGAACATGCAGATAAAAAGCATATGGGAAATCCACTTAAGTTCAGAAGTAGTATAGGACATGCTTCTATACTCTGCCTCAGCAGAAGACTTTGACACAGTCTGTTGTTTCTTGGTCTTCCAAGAAATCAATGAAGATCCCAGAAAAACACAATAGCCAGTGAGAGACCTGGCAGTCATAGGGCAAGATCCCTAATCTGCATCACAAAAGGCTTTAACATGAAACGTATTGTTAGTTGAGTAAAAAAGACCTTTATTTGGAGTGCCTTTCAAATATCTGAGGACATGCACTACTGCTTGCATGTGAGATTGCCTTGGCTGTTGCAGAAACTAGCTAAGGTGTTGAGTAGCATAGGATATATCAATTCTGGTGATGTTCAAATATAGTAACCTCCTTATGAGCCTCATATAGGGTTCAAGGTCAGGAAGAATAGCACCATGCTCAGTATTCAATTTGAGGCCCTTGGGTAAGGGAAATCTTACAGGTTTAGCAGCAGTGACACCTGCATCACATAAGATGTCAAGAATATATTTTCTTTGGTTAAGAAAGATGCCCTGTGAAGACCTGGAAAGTTCCAGACCTAAAAAATATCTAGCAAATCCCAAGTCCTTGATGGTAAAAGCAGTGTCAAGAGCTACTTTCAGGGAATTGATGCTAGTAGCATCATCTCCTGTAATCAGAAGGTCATCAACATACAATAAAACATGGACAAATTTGCCATGATGTTGCTTAGTAAACAGAGAATAATCACTTTTTGATTGAGTATAGCCTTTGTTAACCAGGAACTTGGAGAGCTCCAGGTTCCATTGTCTGGAAGCTTGCTTCAAACCATAGAGGGACCTTTGCAACTTACAAACTTGCCCTGGCTGAGCATGGGAATAGCCCTCAGGAGGTAACATATAGGCTTCTTCCTCCAGAAAACCATGTAAGAAAGCATTATTGACGTCAAGTTGGTGTAGATCCCAATTCATAGCAACAGCCAAAGCAATGAAAATCCTCACAGTAGTGATCTTGGCTATAGAAGAAAAGGTATGTTTGTAGTCTTTGTCTTTAGCCTGCTTAAACCTCTGATAACTAGTCTGGCTTTGTGTCACTCAATTGAACCATCAGCCTTATAGTTGGTTTTGTAAACCCATTTGGAGCTGAGAGCCTTTTTGCCAGGTGGTAAGGATGTAAGGAACCAAGTGTCATTCTTGTGTAAAGCATTAAGTTCCTGTTCCATTGCCATTACCCACTCTGGGTGTTGCTTAGCTTGTGCATAGCAATGAGGTTCAGGATTATTCAACACAGAAACAAGAGAAGCCACATAATTTCTGCATAAATGTGCCAGATCACCAGGTTGAAACAAAGGATAGGCGGTAATTGTTAGAGAATGTGAAGGAGATGTAGGTGGTGTATCAGGCACCACTAATGCTGGAATGGACCGGGGAACTTTACAAACAAAGTCCTACAGCCAGGCAGGAGCTTGCTTAGTTCTGTAAGATCTTTGAGGTGCAGGGATAGCAAGTGGCACAAAAGTTGAGTGTTGAGGAGAGGTAGGTTGAATTGAGTGGAGATGTAAAGGATTGGAAGTACTTGTAGGATCATTAGGAGGTAAAGAAAAAAATGATGAAGGAGAGTCAAAGTTACTAGAATTGGTGGAAATAAGAGGAGTAGAGGAAGTACTTATGGAATTGTCAACAAAGTCATAGTTTGGTAATACACAATGTAAAACTGAGCCATTACTAGGTTGGCAACCATCATTGGCCTTAGTCCTAAAAGGAAAAATGTTTTCTTTAAAAATGATATCTCGGCTATGAAAAATCTTTTTAGTGGTTAAATCATATAGTTTATACCCTTTGATGCCAAAAGAATAACCAAGCAACACTGAATGATGAGCTTGAGGTTCAAATTTATCTGTTTCCCCTACATTTGTTGCATAACAAAGGCATCTAATGGCTCTTAAATCTTCATAGTTTGGGGTTTGGCCATGGAGAACTTCAATGGGGCTTTTCCAAGATAGGGTTTCCATAGGCAATTTGTTGATAATGTGAGTTACAGAGAGCACACACTCCCCTTAAAAAGTTTTAGGAAAACCAGCTTGTAATCTCAAAGCTCTAGCTGTATCTAGCAAGTGTCTGTGTTTTCTTTCTACTACCCCATTTTGCTGGGGAGTTTTGACCACACTGTTTTGATGTAAAATGCCTTTGTCAGCAAAAAATTGACCATATGAATTATTGATAAATTCAGTGCCATTATCACTTCTGATCATAGCAATTTTTGTTAAAAATTGAGTTTCAATCATGTTGTAAAACTGTACAATGGCAGAAAACACTTGTTCCTTATTTTGCAAGAGGTGTGTCCATGTACATCTGCTAAAATCATCAACCAAGGTGAGAAAATATTTAGCACCAGTGATGTTTGTAACCCTATAAGGACCCCATAAATCCATGTGTATAAGCTGAAAGCAATGAGTGGTATGAATTGAACTTTTATTGAAAGGTAGTCTAGCAAATTTTGCCAATACACATGTGTCACAAAAAAAAAAGAATCTAATGCAAGATGTTGGCAAACAGAAACATGTTTCATCTTGGAGATAGAAGCATGACCAAGCCTTGCATGTAAAATGTCAAGGGGTTGCTTGTTACAATAAGAGTTGTTGGAAGTGACAGAGATGAGGCCAGGCTTGTCTGAATAGATGTGATGTCTTTCTGATAAGGGTCTACACCCAAAAGCAATGGGAGAACTAAGAAACTTGCCAGCTGTTGGAAGCTTTAGCTGATCAAGTCCATTTGCTTTAACCCCAGTGTCCAAAACTAGCTTAGTGGTAAGGTCCTGAAAAAGGCATTTGTCAGGAAAGAAAATGGCACAAATAGGATAATCTTGGAGTAATTTGTGGACTGACAGTAAGTGGAACTTGAATTCTGGCACAAAAAGGACTTCATGAAGGGTGATATGTTTATTCAAGGGTATTTGGCCAACCTTTGTAACTATCTTTAAGGTTCCATTAGGTAGGGTGACATGAATGGGTGTAGTTAGTATCTTAGTGGAAGTGAAGAGGGTGGAATCATGTGTCATGTAGTCTAATGCTCCTATGTCTATTATCCATGAACCTAAAGCATTATTAAATACAGCATTGCTAGCACTTGAATGAGAGCTAATGGAGACAGAAGCTTTACCTGCAAAATGAGCAAAAGAATCTCATCATTTCTTGTGCTATAGCTTGTATAAAACCATAATCAAACTGAGGCTTGGAACCTCCAACTTGTATCTCATCTAGAGGAGATTCTGGTAATGGCTGTTGCAGATTAGTAGAAACATTAGCTGCAACTCTTGGTGGTTTTTTGTCCTTGGTCCCATCTCTAGGTCTTTCATACCAACTTAAATAACCTACCAACAAAAAACATTGATCCTGTGTGTGTCCTGTCTTGTGACAATGATCACAGTATCTATTGTTTCTAATTTTCTTGTTGTCCCTTCTTCCTTTTGGTGCACCTCTGGCAAGAAAACTATTGGCATTGTCACTACCTTGTTCAGTTCTATTCACATAAGCAGCTATTTCGTTACGAGCATTGAGATGACTGATGACTTGTTTTTGTTTCTCTACTCTAACAATCATAGAGTAGGCTTTGTTAAGGTCAGGTAGAGGATCCATCAAAAGAATTTGTACCCTTATGGCATCATATTTGTCATTGTGATGCATCAAGAACTTAATCAGTTTCTTTCTTTGAGCAAGCATGGATTGTTTCATGGCAGTGCATGAGGTTGGACATTTACATACAGGTATTTCACTAAGATCCTGCAACTCATCCCAAAGTTTCTTTAATTTGGTGTAATACACAGCAACACTATCTGCCCCTTGTTACAACTCAGAAATTTCTTTCTCAATTTGGAACAATAATGGTCCATTACTTTGCCCAAACCTAACAGTTAGTTCTTACCATAGCTCCTTAGTAGAATTGGCATAAAGAAAAACATCAGATAGTTCAAGCACTATAGAGTTTAGTAACCAACTCACCACTATATTGTCACATCTGATCCACTAATGTACCCTGAGAGAATTTGGATCAAGTCTGATGCAAGAACCATCAATAAACCCAAGCTTAGCTCTGGTGTTAAGAGCAATTTTGACAGATTGACCCCATGGCTGGAAATTGGCCCCATTAACCTTTGTATTAACCAATTGCAGACTTGGATGATCTAAACTTTGTAGGAAAAGCGGATCATAATTGTAATTTGGCTATTGTGAATTACAATCACTCCCATCATCAAGACCTGGTATAACGATTGAATAGAATTACAGAAACTCTTGATTTGCTTAAAGAATGATAGCTAGATCATTTGGAGGAACGAGCCAAATGATCAAAAAAGAATGAATGTAATTTGCGCAAGGATGTAAGCTTGATCTGTTGATGAATCAAATCAACAAGATCAAGTATGAAGAAGAGAAGGTGGAAGCTCTGAGTTGTTCCTGCTCTGATACCATGTCAAGAGAGCTGAAAATCCCAAGCAGAAGAAAATAAACTTCATTATTCTCGTGTGTAACAAGAACTAAGGTAGATGAATATATACATACTTGTGTTCTCCAACTAACTAAGTAAAACAAGAATGGTAACAAGAATGGTAATGCTATTAGATTAACAGAGTTCTGTTATTCTATTATGGTCTTAACACTTATACTTTTTTAAATCGTAATCCTTTATTCATAAAAAGAAGGTACAATTGTATGGAAACAAGCTTGATCTTGCAATAAGTACTACCTCTTTTGTTTATACATGGACTTTCTAGTTGTAGAGGTGTCATGGGTAAGGTCATGAAGTTTCTTTCATGGGTCATTAAACCAATATTGGCTTAGTTTCTCACAATAGGAAATGGGTAGACCAAATTGTTATTGGCTCTCAACCGGCTTTGTTTTCAAGCATTCCCAATATGTTTCTCATTTACCTCGAGAATTTAGTTAAATTATTTAGTCTATGGGCTGGATGAGTTCCCAAAACCTTTTTTTTACTTTCCAAAAGGTCACGGGTTCAAGCCGTGGAATCAGCCACTAACAAAATCATGTTAGACTGCCTACAATTCACTCCTTTGGGGTGCGGCCCTCCCCCGGATCGTGCGTGAACGCGGGATACTTGTGCACCGGGCTGCCCTTTTTTTCTACATGTGTAGAGTTTGAACCTAATTCTTCTGTGGGAAAGGATTAACAACATGATTTGCCTTCTTTTATGACATTTACTTCCACTGTTTTTTCTAGAGCTCTTTCGAAAGTGAATTTGCTAAAGTTTTGTCCAATATTTGGTGTCTGCCATTGTTACTGTGCTAGAGTCATAGGTAGCTAGCATTCAAGATAACAAGTTGATGTACTCCACATTCATCCATAGTTGTATTAGTTACAGAAGCAACAAAAAAAAAAAAATTGTTCTGGTGAGGCAAGAGCTGTCTAGAGTTTGATGTTAAAAGAATGCAGTGAATTGTCAATTGAAAGTACTTGTAGTAATTTGACAAGCCAAAACTGCTAGCAGTTGAATGAAGTGAATAATGAGTTGTCCTTACATTAGTCAGTAATACTTCTTGTTGAAGCATTCCGCGGGGGGGGGGGGGGGGAAGAGAGCGGTAACCAGTATAATGGTGATACCTAATGTTGAAAGAGTCTCAATTGTATGCTACGATTTTTAAAAAGTCACAATTTCCTACTTTGAGGAGTACATGAAGTTGATACTAGCTATTGGGGATTACGCGGATAAATTGCATTTTTAGAATGCATTTGCACAGCATTTACATCTCCAAATCTCTACAACCTCCAAATTATGGTCTTTATAAATGCCAAACTCTTTTTTTTTTGTTTGCTAAATTGGTATTCTTTTCTTATTGTCCATGAAATTTCATTTTCAACTTTGTTTGCAGAAGTGAACTACTAAAGAGGATGCTAAGAAGAGTGCCAAACAAGGAGCGTTAGGAATCTTTAGTAAAGAAGCAGTGTATATGTTGAATCTGTAACTTGTTTACCCTTGTTTATGGAACGTTGATGCTTCGTATCGGTATTGTCATGTGCTCTTCCTAACATGACATGATTGGACTGCTTCCTTTTTCAAGCATCTGTTCATGAATATACTGCAGGAAGGATGTAGGTTTGTCTTAGTTTTGCAAAGAAAGACTAGCCATACCATGTTTGCATGCCCAAACTCTGCTCTGCTAGATCTTACCTACTATTTAGTTGCTGGCAAGGGCAACTCATTGCTGGAACTAGACTTTGACTTCTTACCTCAGTGTATATATAAAGGTTCATGGGGTTAGCAATGTACCACTTGAGGGGAAGAGCCATTGTACTCTTCACATTTCCTTTTTTAAAGGGTCAAGCAATATACTTCAATTATATGTAAGATAGATATGTCAATGGTCCTTTTTTGTTTTATATATGCATGCTTGTTTCTCATTCACCTTCTTTTTATATGATTGCTTCTCTCCTTGTATCTCCTACATTTGTAAAGTTTTATATAACCATTTAGACCATTTTGCTCATAGTAAGCTTACACTCAGTTTTTTTTTTTATTTTAAAAAAAGCCTACTAGCTTTAGGCTTTGATCAATCATGCTTTTTGCATATATTTTGTTACGCCACTAATACTTGTCATCTAATTGCTTTTTCTTTGTTGTAGATATCCAATATCTGTGATGGACAATACAAACATAACGACTAACTTGAAGAAGATTAAGGATCATGAAGATGTCATTTCCCCCTTTCTTAGGACAAATGCTTGCCTTCCTCCGCCCTGCCAATTTTCAACATGGAGTTGTTTAAGATCGTTTCATAGTTAGAATTTTGAAAAACGCATAGTTGTCAACATACCACCAGCTACTTTATTGGTGACCTTTACATATGTGAAGAGATATATCAATGAAATTTGCTTCTTTTTTTATTATGACTTTGTCTCCTCCATTTCATTTGTTAAGATATTTGAGTAACATTATTAAATTACTAATTGCAAATATCAATTTTATTACAGCTTATGCATGTAAACAAATTTTAATTTACAAGTAATACGTACATGTATATCTATATGTAATGTGCATTTGTGTGTGTGTGTGTGTGTGTGTGTGTGTGTGTATATATATATATATATATATATATATATATATATATATATATATATATTTGGCGAGTATAAGTCACCACAAGTGAATTTTCGCAACCAAAATATGGTTTGTAGCAAATCATATTTGCCACAAAGGTCTTTCTTTTGTAGCAAAATCAATTTTGTGGCATGGTCAAACTTGTTACAAATTATGAGATATTTAGCAAACTAATATCTGTGGAAATTTCAAATTTGCCACAGAAGCTATACAATATGTGGTAATTTTAAATTTGCCAACAAAAAGTTTTTGTAACGAGGTATTTGTAGCAACCTTGTGGCAATTTTTTAAAATGCCACAAAAGGCTATTGTAGCAAAATCTGGACATGTTGTGGCAAAATCAGCTACTACAAAAAATCAATTTTCTTGTAGTGCATCCTAGCACCAATGTGGGCAAGCCATCCAAGGGTGAGAATATTTGACAGAGTCACTCAAGGAGGACTCATATAAGGCGGCTAAGAAGGTAGGGAAGAAAGCTGTTGCGGTAGCTAAGAGTCGGGCTTATGATAGGTTGTATCATAGACTGGAGACCAAGAAAGGGGAGAAGGAAGTCTTTAAGCTGGCAAGGGCTAGGCGAAGAACAAGGGATTTAGGTGTTGTGAGGTGCATCAAAGATGAAAATGGTAAGGTATTATTTGAGGATGCAGATATCGAGGAGAGATGGCAAAGGTACTTTTCCAATCTCCTAAATGGTGAAGGGATGGGAGATTTTTGAAGCAGGGAATGAGAGCGTGGTATTGGGAGGAATGACCCGCGAGAGCGTGGTCATATCAGCAAGGATGAGATTAAAGAGGTCCTGAGGAAGATGCCCAATGGGAAGGCAGAGGGTACAGATCAAATACCTGTAGAAGTGTGGAAGTGTTTAGGGGAGGAGGGATTAGAGTGGCTAGCGGAGCTTTTCAATGTTATTTGTAAGACCGCTAAGATGCCCGAAGAATGGAGGTCTAGTACAGTAATCCCTTTGTCCAAGAACAAAGGTGATATTCAGGATTGTAATCATTATAGGGGTATAAAGTTGCTCAGTCACACTATGAAGTTATTGGAGAGGGTGATTGAGAGAAGGTTGCGAAAGGATGCGTCGATCTCAGAAAATCAATTTGGTTTTTTTCCAGGCAGGTCGACCATGGAGGCGATCTACCTACTTAGAAAACTTATGGGTTTGTATAGAGATAGAAAGGTGGATCTCCACATGGTGTTCATTGATCTGGAAAAAGCATATGATAGAGTTCCTCGTGAAGTGTTATGGAGGTGGTTGGAGGATAAAGGGGTGCTTCCCTAGTATATTCGAGTGATTAAGGATATGTACGAGGGGGGTAGGACGAGCGTTAGGATGCCAGGAAGGGTCACAAATGACTTCTCCATTGGCACGGGCCTGCATCAGGGTTCCGCCTTGAGCCCTTTTCTTTTCTCTCTAATTATGGATGTACTTACAAGAAAGATTCAAGATGAGCTACCTTGGAGTATGCTTTTCGTATATGACATTGTTCTTATTGGCAAGACCAGACAAGGAGTTAATGACAAGTTGGAGCGATGGAGGCATACTCTGGAATCTACAGGTTTAAGAGTAAGCAGATTGAAGACGGAGTACCTTCATTGTTGTTTCAGTGGAAGGGGAGATGCGGGGGGAGAAGTCACCCTGGATGGGGGGCCGATACCTAAGGTCGATAAGTTTAAGTATCTAGGCTCCATCATTCAGCAAAATGGAGATATTGATGGAGATATTAGCCAGCGAATAAAAGTAGGCTGGCAAAAATGGAAGTTTTCCTCTACTGTGCTGTGTGATAAGAGGGTGTCTCTGGGCTTGAAAGGCAAAGTCTATCGCATGGTAGTTAGACCAACCGTCCTTTATGGATCGAAGCATTGGCCTCTAAAAAAGACGCAAGGTCAAAGGCTGACGGTAGCAGAGATGAGGATGCTAAAGTGGATGTGTGGCTTTACGAGGATGGACAGGATTATGAATGGAGTTATCAGGAACTTAGTTAAAGTAGCTCCCACTGGAGATAAGATGAGGGAACCAAGACTCCGATGGTTTGGTCGTGGTAAAAGGAGGAGTATGGACGATCCAGTAAGGAGATGTGAAAGGATCAACATCCCCGAAGGCAAAAGAGGGAGGGGTCGTCCTAAAGAGAGCCTAGACGAGGTGATTAGGGAGGACTTGAAAGTTGTCGGTTTGACGGATGACCTGGCTCAGGATAGGAAGGTGTGGCGGGATAGGATTAGGATCGTAGAGCGCTGAGAGTCGACCCCGTAGTTATCCTATGTTTGCTGTGTCATAGTGCGGGTAGAGGTACTCTTAGTTTGCTGTGTATGCAGGTGGCCATGTTTTCAGATAAGAGATCTTGGTTGCTTACCGCTGGTTGTCCAGGTATATTACCTTCCTCGGATGTATTGTTCTTGTATTTCGTTGTTTCAACTACTGATATTTTTTATTTCCCAGTCATCCCTTGCTATGAAATCCCTCTTTCTAAAAATATTCTCCCATTTAGTGTTTTCATAACCTTTCTCTTATTTAATATTTTCAAAAATTATTTTTGTGGGTCTCTTGGAATCAGCCTCTCCACGGGTAGAAATGTCGGTAGAGGTAAGGTTGCTTACAGCTAGATCTCCCCAGACCTCGAGAAAGCGGGACCCACACTGGGAGTTGTTGTTGTTGTTGTTGTACTCAAGGAGGACTCACGAAGACATCTCATCCAAGCGTAAGAAAGTTTCATACTCTTTGTTGCAGATGGTGACGTAAACAATCCTCTTAGTCTAAAGTTTAAAGTATTCGATACTTCAGATGATGAATCTGCACACACAAAAAAAAAGGAAGATGAAGAATCAAAAGGCAACACCAAATTTTACCCAGGAGCGTTAGTTTGCAAGAATTCACGAGAATTGAATGATTGAGGCAGTGAATTGAAAGTAACCAAGGGGTGAACTTATAGCAATTGTTGATAAAATTGTTGGTAGAGCTTATCACAAATTATTGATAGAATTTTATCCCTTGAAATTGTTGATAGAATTTATCACAAATTGTTAATAGAATTCTATCTCTTTAAGTTGTTGATAAATTTTATCACAAGTTGTTGATAGAATTTTATCACAAATCTAAAAGCAAAAGTATCTTCCAAAAAAAAAAAAAAATCAGCCTGGAATGCCTACCAACTTACCAAATTATGTGGCCCAAAAAAAAAAAGAGGAAGCCCACAAAAAAGCTCCGATCATCAGCATCTTTCAAGTTTCGAGACCCAACTGCTTTAAGCACTCCAAAGTCGTCCATATGGTCAACTCTCGAATGAGCAATTTGTAGGCACTAAAAAAATAATAAAAAGTGTCACATTAGAAAATTAATATAAATTAATTATTTTGGGCTAGCCCATTTGATTAATTTTATTTATTTAAATACATTGGATCGAGTTAACTATCAAGCCATGACCCAAGTGACTACGAAGTCAACAGTCAAATTAACTATTGAATTGTCAATCAATTAGACTAGCAAGTTAAAGGTCCAATCAACGGTCCAAGAAGGCGAATAAGTCACAAACCATAATAAGGGAATGGAGATTCTTTTCCTATGAATAGAACACTATTACCTCCTACTCGGGGGGTCAAAAATTCATTCACTATGAAGGCATTCCAAAGGTTAATTTCTTTAGAGAAAGACAAGCATAATTAAAGTACATGTCTTCTACCATCGAATATTAAAAAAAAAAACCGTCTTGATTGAGATCAAATCTCGTAAGCCTTTTCTCGAGATCAAATTCATTGAACTTCATTCAAAGAAAATCAAATCAATCAATTTGATCGAGAATCAAGTCAATCGGATCTCTTTCAAGTACAAACTAGAGATCGAATCAAAGGAATTATTTGTTTGTTCATCTTGTAACAAATATATAGAGATTGTACCCATACATTTTGAAATCAATACAAATTAACTTTATCCATATTTCTTGTCTATTTAATTTGAGACTTGAAATTTGCAGTGTACACTTTGAAAAGATGGATTGGAAAACATCAAGCAACTCCTCCCCTCTTCCTCCGAATAATTTTAAACAATTTAATTTATTGTGTAATAAATTTGATATTAGCTATGGTGGGTACCCCAAAAACGGAACTGGAGTTGAAGGTATATGAGTACATATCAGTTGCAAATTGTCCTGGTTTGATTTTAAATTTTGGATTTTCATATTTTTGTACGGATTCCCAATGCTATGGATAGGGATGACAATGGTCAAATTCGGATCGGATGTATAGACATTCAAATCCAATCCAATTAATAATCGGTTTGAATATCATATCCAAATCCAACTCCGTAAGATCAGATATTAAAACTAATTCAGATTGACTTCGGATCGAATTAAATCCTTACAGAATCAGATGTAATGCAATTATATATTTTTATGCAATATTTGCATAATTTTTATTTCCAACCTTGTTTTTTCTTACTTGTAAGTACAATCTTAATCACATGTTTAATGCCAAATACTTTTCATATCAAGCATTTTAATATTTTAAAGTAAAAAAGCGTTGGAAAAAGATAATGGGAATTCACTTTAAAGGAAAAGGAATATATAGTAGTACAACAGTTAAAAGGAAATGTGAGAAAAGTATAACTTTGATTGACAAAGAGGAGAGATCGAGAACTAGATCAAGAGGCAAGAGAAAATTAGTTAACAAAGAATAGTACATTGCACATAGAGTGCGCACCTCGTGCGAATTTTTTTAGGGTTATCATATTAGGATTTTTCTATTTTAAAAAAAAGGTGAAAATATTAAAAAAAATATCAGATCGGATGTTAATCAGATCGGATGGATCCTCTTCTAAATTTATTCAGATCGAAGTCGAAGTCGAATTATTTTTATCGGATTCAAATATGATTATTTTTCATTAGATTTGAATAAGATAATTTTACTTTGAATTGAATTGAATTTGCATCAAATTCAAACTATATTGACAATATTATCATCCCTAGCCATGGAATGGAATAGCGGATGAGAAGAAATGTCAAAAAAGAATCCCCTTGTATGCGCTTATCCATCCGCGTAGGATACGACTACGTGCCATTATGCAAAATTTGGCGGGACTCAGCGTACCAAATCACAACATGTAATTTCTTCCTCTCAGACAACTCATACACTATAGCATTACCAAAACACGAATCCAAAACCAATCATGACACTAATTGAAGAACCAACAATTTAGGAATAGTGCAAAACAAAAATTAGAAATTTTTATAAACTATCCTGAACACTAAAAATAACTAAAAGTTGATTTTTAAAAATAAAAAATAAGTTGTGAAAATTTATTTTAAAAATAAAAAATAATAAGTTGGGAAAAATTATAAAAATAAATAAAACTACTTAGAAAAATTTTCAAACATATAAAAGAAATAAACTAATATGTGATATTTGACTTGTCTCACATAGGCATTTACAAACAAGCATGCTCCACACTTGACCTAAACAGACATTATTCACTCTCCGTCCCTAATATGTCGATCAATCGTCTCCTTTATTTGTGGATTAATTACGTCCCTCAGCCCCAACGTTTGCTTCTTTCTCTCTCCTCTTCATATAAAAACTCAAGCTGAGAAAAAATGTACGCAACGAGAGACAGATAACAAGAATATTCCCAACTTACCCGTCCACTTCTCTAAACCCCGTTCCCTCCTTCCCACCTCCCTGTCCCCGTCTCTGAGACCCCGAAACAACATGTTGCTCGTCGAGGCCAATCTCGATCAGGTCCTGGAGAACGGCTCCGTCGTCTCTCTCTTCTCCTCCTCCACGCCTGCCATCTCCAAAGGTACGTACGAAAAGAGCAACTTGCGTACATTGGATATATTGGCGCTACATTTGATATCTACGTAAAATATGAATTTATCATATTTAATTTGGTTTGGTCTGGTTTCGGGAATGAAGGGATGGAGGCCATAGAGTCATTCAAGGCGACAAAGTTTATGGTAATAGGGCATAGAGGGAATGGTATGAATACACTGCACTCGTCGGATCTCAGGTTGAAGAATGTTAAAGAGAATTCTATTCTCTCATTCAACACCGCAGCTTCCTTCAATGTTGATTTCATTGAATTTGACGTGCAGGTACTCATTCAGCTCTTTTCCCTTATTTCCTTATGATTTCCCCCTCATTTTCTTTCCTTTAATTTCCTGTATTTTGATTTGTACAAATAATTTCTTTTCTTTTTTCTTTGATACTTAAAATTTTTTAACTTGAAAGTGGATTCTGGTAGCGAAGATTCTACCATTATTTAAAAAAATTTCAATTATTATAGTACAAAAATAGATGAATTTTTGGTGTTTTATTTCTTCAACGAGCTTTCATTCTTGTTCCTAGGAAAGAAAAATAAAAATATTTTATATTTTTTTTTTGAAAAAGTTCATTAGTGGGCCCCCACTGAGTCAAATACTAGGTGAGAGATGTCAACGGATCGGACTCAGATCGGATATTGGAACATCTGAATTCGCATCCGATTATATTCAGATCCGAAAATCCAATCTGAATCCAATCCGACAGATCGAAGGAGAACCTCTGAATCTGATACAATTCGGATCAGATTGGAGTCGGATTTAATCCAATCCGAAATAATTTTCTTTCGCCACATAATAATTTTACACAATCTTAAAGAGAAATAGGCATCGCAAATAGATCTCTAGCTATCCTTGAAAGGATAGGATATTTGCTCGAGTTAGCACTCCACCATGCTAAAATGCAAAATTTTTGCTCATTCATAATAAACCTTTCTTCTTCCAAACAAACATCAACACAATAACCAATTCAGATCAACCTCAAAAAATGATGAAAATTAACAATCTTCCCAAACTCCAAAATGGAAAACTCAAAGTCTAACTTCTCTTGTTCTTAACCAAAAAAATCTAAACAATACTCCAAGTCATAAAAATATATATTTAGATTTTACTGTGTCAACTGTTAAATTAAGGAGAAAGAGGAGATGTACACTCACCACTCACTAGAGATAAGACAGAGATGGGACTGAGGTACCAGAACTGAGGTGCCGGGATTAAGGTGCCGGGACCAAGGGCCAGAGTGAACGTCGAGCAAGGACTGAGGAGCGGAGTAGCAAGAGAACGAGTGGCGACTGGTGATGGCCACACCCACGACCGCGAGGAGAGAGAGAGTAACTGAGGACGGGGAGCTGGGGAATATTGGGGCTTCAACTTTCAACTTTCAAAGTTTTAATTTTTACGTATTAAAAGAAAACCATGATGACTAAAAAACATAAAATTGGAGAGGTAAGCTAGGTTGGTACTTGATAGCTTGTGGGACGGGGGAGGGCGGGCATACGGGTAAGTTTTATTTCCAAAAATTTTAAATTTAAAACATAAATTTTAAATTTTAAATGTTTAAAAAATTATTCGAATCGGAATGAAAGTCGGATCGGATTTTAACCTTCCTTCAAATCTCATTCGAATCCAATTCGGATTCAGATTATTTTTGTTGGAATCGGACTAAAATTTTTCTATCTCGAATTCAAATCAGATAACTTTACCTCAGATCGGATCGAATCTGCTTCAAATTCGAATGTAACTGTCATCCCTTCAAGGAAGGGGGTTCGGATAGTTGGATTGGGGTACAATTGACTTTAACTTATCAGAACAAAATTGTTGTAACCTGAATTAAACCCAACTTATCATTGTGGTGCATCTTTTGGCGACTAGTAGAGCTAAATGATCGTGGTTAATGTATGTGAATGGATGACGCATGAGGAAGAATGACGCAGTTAAAAAATAGCTGGATACAAAACAACTAGAGATGTTACCTATTAGACAAGTATAGAAGTTTGACTTTTTACATAATAACG
>JACYFF010031958.1:64327146-64344654 GCA_017589665.1 Selenicereus undatus
TAACATTGTAACATTACTTTCTCTATTGCATAAAAAACTTATAACTCCCATGTTTTATCTTAGGTGAGTCCAATTATAGTTTCGATTTTTAATTTTTTATTTATTAATAACCATGAACTGACAACACAGTCCTTTTTTTTTTGGATCAAAACTGACAATACTGTCATGTATAGCAACTATAGCTTTTATTAGATTATTATTGGTCGTGGATTTGCTTCAATGATCCAATTATATTTTACATGTGTTTTACGGTTGGACAACTCATGAATACTGACTTTTTTTTTCTTTTATTATAACGAACTTACAAGAAACTAGTTCCCAAGAAAATTTACACATTTAATATATGGAATTTGGGGAACAATATAATCCTGAACATGACATTTTAAGAGAAATACTTCGGAAGTTTATTTCCAATTGCGCAAGCATGCGTGCTAGGGTCATATTTTAGTTTCAAAGATCAACCCAATCAGACTCTCTTGGTGTTTTAATTTTATATGTGTCTGCTCTTCTACGTATTCCTTTTAGTTTACTTTGAGCTAAAATAATATTGTTTTCTTTTTTTCTTTTGTTTTTTTGAAGGTCACAAATGATGGAGAACCTATAATTTTCCACGACGACTTTATTCTTAAGGAGGAAAATGTAAACTTGTTTTCTGAGCACATTCTCCGCAGATAATGTAGTTCTACACAGGTCTGACTTTTATTCACGTTGTTGTTGGGTCTTTTATAACAGGGTACCATATTTGAGAAAAGAGCCACAGAGCTAAGCCTTTCCGAGTTTCTTGCCTATGGTCCACAAAAGGAAGTAGGAAACATGGCTAAACCATTGATGAGAAAAACTAAGGATGGAAGGATCATTAGTTGGGATGTCAAAAGTGATGATGCTCTCTGCACCTTGCAAGACGCCTTTGAGAAGGTCGAATCAAAGTTAGGGTTCAATATCGAGATGAAGTTTGATGATCACATTGTCTACCAAGAAGATTTCCTCACTAATATCTTGCAATCAGTCTTGAAGGTATTGTCATGTACAGGTGGATATATTACTGTGTTATATTCAAAATTATTTGACTCAAATTTAGCCTTATTTGATTTTTCTTATGCAAAATAAACCGTCAATGAACAAATAATCTGTTCAAATTATATCATTACGTCTTGTGATTCTAAGTGAAGATTTTCCTTGCATGACAAACTTTTTGTACCAAATATTAATGAAACCGAAGCTTACCCAAATGAGAAATAATGATTCAACTCGAAACCAAAACCAAGCAAATTTTATTGATCGATCCAAAGATAACCCTTGTAATAATGACCTGTTTGTCTGGCCTAGTTATCATATTTTATATACTAATTAAGTTGTAGTTGAACATTTTCTAATGTAGGTTGTATCTAAGTATGCCAAGGACAGGCCTATAATCTTCTCGTCGTTCCAGCCAGACGCGGCCCTCCTTTTGAGGAAACTACAGCGCATGTACCCTGTGTTCTTCTTGACGAATGGAGGGACAAAGGTTTACCAGGACACTAGAAGGAACTCATTGAGGAAGCAAGTAAGCTTTGTCTAGACCTGGCAAATGGGTCATTCGGTTCGGGTACGGGTTGGGTCAAGTTCGGGTTGGGTCATGTTCGGGTTAAAGGACATTTCGGGTCGTTTCGGTTTGGGTCGGGTATGGTTCGGGTCGGGTCGATTTCGGGTCAACCAATTTTTGGTGAAATACGTTCGTCATGCCAAAACAAGCAACTTTGTTGAAAATTTCGGGTCGGGTATGGTTCGGGTCGGGTCAATTCGGGTTTCGGGTCCACTTTCGGGTGAGCATATTTCGGGTGTCGGGTCGGGTATGGGTCCGGGTCATTCGGTTCGGGTTTCGGGTCTCGGGTCAGTTTTGTCAGGTCTAGCTTTGTCTAGAGGGCGGTTTGCAGGGTATTGTTAGTGAAGCTAAAGGGGTTTTTAGAAATCCAGGAGCAGTTAGCAAGATCAAGGATTCTGATATCTCTTTCTTTACATACGGAACTCTAAAGTACGCATTCCTATTCTTAAATGCTTCAAATCATCCAATCATTCATTAGTACGCGCGATAGTGGGCCTAGTACTTGGGTCAAATGAGGGGCACATTCATAAATTAGGTCAGTTTTATCATTCCCTTTCCATTGAGAACAATGGCAAGGTCCACTACTCTATTTGAACTAACTAGGATTTGGAAACTTTGACCCAACACAAACCTAACCCAAAATTTTGAGAGGGAAACAAAATTGACACAATCCGACCTAATCTTGATGTAAGTTAGTGTTGCATTTGACCTTAGCAAACTCTCTTGACATCTTCATAACAAATACCTGGGGTCGAGTTTTTAGCCAGCCGTTAACTGATCCATCCTGACTATATTTTAAAATCCGTTGTAAAATTACACACATAAGTTGTACTTAATTAATATAGTTTCTATTATATACAAATTGCAAATGTAATCTCTTTCATGTCTAGCTCGTTGTTAGCTGGTCTGATAGCCGTGTTTACGAAGATATGCACACATCGTTAAAGTGTTATTGTGCCCAGTGAATCCAATTCGTTTGAATCACATATGTCAAATGGACTGAACGATTTCTGATCTAACTCATTTATTGAAATGACATGATATTAAACCCATCAAAACATCCAACGCAATTGCGACGTAGCCAACCCAGTTTATTTATATCTTCGATGACTGTTCTCCATTGTGAAACGAAATAATTTAACATTCTCTTCGAACTAATTGAACAATCTGTTCTGCAGTAATGTGCGGGAATCAGTATACTTGCAATACTTGATGGGCATTGATGGGGTGGTAGTAGACTACGTTCAAGACATCATAGAAGCTATGCGTGATCTAATCAAACCTGTACAGGCAATTGGAGACGTTTCCTCAGCAGCAGAAGACATATTACAATTAGAAGCCAAGCAAGAGTTTTCACAGAAGGAGCTATACTTTCTACATAAAGTCATTCCAGAGTTGATAAAACAATAATTTTTGACCCCCATTTGTTCATCTTCTGGATCTTAAAGAAGCTCAATGTAGCATTTGTCTTGGAGCTCCTTTCCCTTTTCCTCTGGAAAGGAAACGCTTTCTTGTTAAAGAGGACATTGATCCTGAAACACGAAGAGGAGGGGACTTGGGCTTTCATTTTGTTAAATATTACTAGCTCATACCCGCACATTGCTTCAGGATTTACCTTTTTGAATTATGATATGAACAACAAAAATTAAATTTAAAGAAGGAAAAAAAGGGAGTCATGTTCATTTTTATTTTTTTTTTGTGTAGAATATAAATAATTTCATAAAAATATAATTAAAGAGATCAAACAGTGAGCACTTCGAACTTTCAAATTTTGATGCTCAACAGCAGTGTTATTCGTCTACATTCATATACTCCAAGATATCGCAACTTTAAGATTAAATCAAATCTCCAGCTATTCCAGCACTTCAAATGCACTGAAATCGCCTTAGTGCTTTTGAGAATTGAGATTATACAATACCAAACTAACTCCTCATTGATTCTGGGATTATTATACAAACTGAACAACTCTTGATTGTGTCCTTTGCACTGTTTTACGCTTGTATGAGACTTTGCTGCTGTTGGAAGTGGCCGCTCCAAAGAAATATTTTCTGTTTCCCATTCCAACTCTTGGGGTGGGGGGGTGGGGGGGGGGGGGAGACTAATAGGACAATCCTTACATGAATGATTGAAGCATTTGCTTCCTTCCGGTTCAACATAATTGATCTCCTGTGTCCAAAATTATTCGCCCACCATTGAACCATACAATTTCTTTCCAAACAAATGCATCTCAGAGAATAACAGACCGGGGTAGCATGTTATGGTCTTACTATTATAGGTGGTGGTGTAGTAAGACCATAACATGCTACCCCTGTCTGTCATTCTCTGAGATGTTCCAAATTTAAGCTACCTCATTATTGTCACAAAATATCATATATCTTGTTCCAAGTCACCCGCAAGGAAGATTGGTCAGACCCTCATACCACTAAGCCCCCTTGCTCGCACCAACCCCAAAGATTAGAGATATTTGTAATAAAATCCAATTAACTAAGGAGATACTAACCAGCAGAAGCCCTTTAATTGTAGTTTCTTCAGCCTTTTGATCAGACAAATTACCTATGCTCATCAACCATACTGTCAAAGAAAGCTTCAATGTTCTGGCAAAGTCTTTTTAATGCTCTTAATATGGGTACCATAGTCCATCGATCTCAAAACAAGTACAAAATCAACATGATTTGAAGCATCCAAAAGTGAAGCATTTGTTTGATTATCTTAGCAAATCTCACTGCCTCAGAATCCTCCACTCCCTTACAATAATACCTTTTCCTAGCAAGGACTATTAGCATCACGTAAAAAGTCATATCACTGAACACATAATTCAGCTCCACTCCAACATACCCTTTGCTCGATGTCATGTAAATCTGGCCAAGCCAATGCTTGATATCATCTCTGACTAGGCTGGGCTAAACACATGCATCCTACCCAAATTCCTTTCCCATTCCCTTCCCCTTCCTCCCTATTCCATCATCACTCTTTATTTTACATTCTCCCTATCTCCCGCAATTTTCAACACTAGTCAAACAAAATAAAACACAAAATAAGAACAAAAATCGTAATCAAAACACAAATTAAACATAAAACATGAAAATTTTAAACTCAAGAAAAATTTAAAACAAATTAGAGCACCACTAAAAGAAAGTCCAAAGAGATGGCTCATCTTAGTCACAGAGACTTCAGACGTACTCACCATAGACAAAGGCCGAAAGTGAAACTAAGAATGAGTAAAGTAGATCCATCAGCCACACCTGATCAATTTTGCAGCCCTGATTCTCTCCAAATATGCATTACCCATGACGCTGCCAAACTATCATGACTCCTAAAACACTACCTAGCTGGTTTACGACCAAACATCCACTTGCAATACACTCCCACCCTATTGTATCCGAAGTATTTGCTGCAAAATTGGATAGGGCTCAAAAATTAGCATACTATATTTGAATATTTCACTCTAAGTAATGAAGTTTATTAAATCATCTCCATACATTACTTAGCTCGCTTGAAAGCCATATAACAGGCCACTCATTCTTCACTAAAACGCTTGCCTCTAAGGAGCTTTTCCAAATGTTCTTGTCTAAATCTGAACTAAACCTATTAAAGCAATCAGGGAAAAGAAAAATATCTTGGCCTACATGTCCAATTCAGATAGCATAGAACTCACTATGTGTATAGAAGTACCTCGTCCATAATTAATCCACTATTCATGTCTCCACCAACAATACCAATTTCATCCTAAGCCTTGCACTTGACAGAATGGTCTATATCTATTGCATTGAAATGTGAGTGATAGGAAAAATTCGAGTTTTAATATTTGTAACCCCAAGTGCACGGTTATACCGTTGAGTACTTGGGGTGTCATCCACTGGGAGTTGGGTTTCAAGTACCGTGATTAGCTAGAGTTACTCAATCAAGGTCAAGAATGAAGGAAATGAAATCAAAGCCAAACTAAACTAATAAAAGTAAAAGAGGTGGCTTGAGACTATAATTTGACCAATTGATGAACCAAGTAATCGAGGTGAGTCCTAACTTATCCAACCTCTACTAAAAACAAGAGATGGTCGGTTGCGTTATCAAAAACCACCCAACCCTCTCTCAATGGTCATGAGCTAGTCTAATTAGTCTAACCACCTATTTTCATGGGGTTAGCCCAATTAGACCACAAAATTAGCAACTCTTGGACCTAGCTAGAATCGGGACTATTTTCATGTCCTGAACCCAGCTATCCCCTTTCCCACAGTAGCTAATTGACCTCACCTCTCGACATAAGTCACCCAAAAATAAAGATGAAAGCTCTCTCAAGCATTTCACCGAACACTTGGCAGGCATAAGGGAAAACTCTATGTTCTAAACTTAAATTGGGTGTGGTTAGGCCTAATACAAGACTAGTAAGCCATCAAAGGGCTAATCACAATCCAAACCAACAAAAATTAATCACTAATCAACACAAAACATGAAACCCTAAACTAAACCTAACTAGCAAATATAAAAGCAAAACATGGTCTAGAAACGAAAGAGAATGAAATTAATCTAATCTAATCAATCTAACTAAACATGCATTAACAATGAAAACTAAAAATTTAAACTAAACAAATCAAATATAAGAATTAAAGTAGCAAAACCTAAACAAGAACAGGACAAGAGAGAGAGAGATAGAAGAGAGAAAAACTTGTGCTTGATTGATGGAATCCACTTGAAATCCAGAAGCTTGAATCCAAAATACAGTCTAAAATCCTAATCTAATCCTCCTATTGAAGTTTTTATTCGCCAAACTAACCTAAAACTTAGCCTAAAAATCGCCAGAGAGAGCCCCAAAACAAATCTTGAAACAAGCTTATAAAACGGAGTCGAGTCGAGCCACAAAACAACGCCCAGAGGGGAGGGGGCGAGAGCCATTGCACCCACGACAGCCGGTCGTCACCGGGCCCCCTGCCCAACCACCTGCAGGGTGGCGATGGTGGAGGATTGCGGCCACACCTCGCGTCATGTCTTGCTTCGAGTACTTCCAGCTATTCTTGTTCCGTCTTCGCTACTTTTTGCAGGTTTTGCTCAATTGATCTTATTACCTACAAAAGCAAACAGAATAAGTAAAAATCCTAAAGATTAAGTTATTATACGAGCTAAAAATTAGGTAAAAAAGGCATGCAAAATACGACAAATTATCACCTAACAAATTAAATACCCCCACACCTATCTTTTGCCCATCCTCGAGCAAAACAAACGAAAAGGAACCTAACTTACTTTCATAGGAATCACAATTGCATTTAACATATGCAACAAGCCTTTAAACCCCTTGGTTCCCCCAAGTGGATGAGTGAGGTCTCATGAGGGTTTGCAGAAGATATACCCACAAAATCTGGAAAAAGAAAATGAAAAAGGAAAAGAGAAACAGAATATAAAAAAAATAGTTTGGATTCACAAGGAAAGCACAGAAATATACAAGGGAGAAGACTGTGCACATTCTCAGTAACCAAATCGCTCATGCGACAAAGATATTGGCCTGCATATAAAGAGAACGTACTCATCAAGGCTCTCTACCCCATGGATGACATCAACTTTTTACCCAACTGTACATTAAAACTTTGAATCCATCCCAGTGTTCGTGTGCAAGTGCATCATCATCTTAGGACTTAGGTTTACCAGAATCAAACTTAATCCCACTTGACTGACACAGACTACATTATTGACGTATTAACACAGAAAGCAGGCTTTTCCAGTAGCATTATTGTCTCAAAGGGTAACACCCAGTAGTAGTATTGCCTCAAAGGATAACTCCTAGTAGTGTATGGCTCAAAGGGATACTTATTATTCCAAATTTCGTCTTTTTCTTTTTCTCTTTTTTTCATTTTCTTTTTTTTTGTGTTTTTTTTGGAATGCAAACAAAAACCAAAGTAGCTGTGCCAAAGACAAGTGTGAGAGCCAATCATGTAAGACTAAGAACCTCAGATAATGATGATGGTATAAATAAGGATTGGATTACACATCGATAATGAACGATTGGGGTTAGAATTAGGGCCAAGAATGACACACTGAGGATATAAATCTATCATGCACATCATACTTATATATAGGCTAATGGTCAAAGCATAGAGGATTTAAGTTGATCAGAATATTATGAAGCTTCCCCAAAACCAAAAAGAAAACTATACAAAAGTGAAAAATTTTCACAGAATTATGCATAAAAGGGTATATGACCTCCCATCCCCACACCTAAATCTCACAATGTCGTCATTGGGAGCCCGGGAGTCACTACCACCACAAAAACACATAAAACAAAGGAAACGAAATCACACAAGAACAGTAAAGCTACGCACATGTACACAAGCTAACACGTTCTCCCAAAAACAGAATATACCAAATAAACAACAAGACCACACGTATATACAAAACTAACACCACCAAGAAGAAATATATACCAATCCAACGACACCATCAATCACAAAAAACAAATACCCACAAAAACACAAAAAAAGAGTGATCATAGCCATCAATGGCTCAACAACATCCCAAATTTCACCTCAAAATGATCACCAATAAAACACACAGCCTAATATCCACAACTAAACACAACCTAATATCCACAACTAAAAAAAAGAGAAAAAGAAAGAAAATAAAAAGAAGGGAGAAGAGTTAGAACAAGTATACCAGGTCGGGTACTGATTGTACCCGAACTACGCCTCTCTAGGATGATGCTATGAAGGCATGAGGAGCATCAGCCACTCCTCATCATAGCTCAGGACTTGCGGCGTCAACTCGGATGCCATCAAAGCTTGTAAGAGCTTGTCAAATGCCAGTACATGCATCTCATAATGGTCTAAGTAAGAGAACACTAGTACAAATGTAGCAAATAAAGTTACTGTCCTCTTAAACTTATCAAATGCCATAGAAAAGTCGAAAGCATGATCCAAGAAAGTATTCTGCATGACTATCCTAAGCGAGTCCTCTAGGTACGCACAATATGGATCAAATAAGGGATGTGAGACCTTCTAATGTCACCTAGGGACTCATGTAATGTATGCAAGTGGGAGGGGATGGTGGGAAGGAAGGGGGTTGAAATGGGTGTCAAGTCAAGTAGCTCGATACAATGGAGTCGATACGTCCCTTGCTAGGAGTGGCACTACCTATCTCAACATCATCATGAAACTCCTCAAAATCCGCCTCCTCAAGATATGGCTCGACCAATGTAAGCCCTCTGGGCTAAGAAAGTGAAACATCCTCTATAGAACTAGCATCACCCCGAGAAGTCTCGCCCATCTCTAACCCCGTGCACTGAGCTAAAGGAAGGGGAGAAGCAAGTAAGATTGAGTCACTAACACTAGTGTCCATAAGTGTGCTAGAAAAGGATGGAGCAACAAATGACAAGGAGGTCAAGGGAGGGTCAAACGCTTCTCCTAGGTCGTTCAAAGGTGCATCATCAACAATATTAGACTCTAGGGGGAGGGAAGACTCACAATCATTATAGAGAATAGCCTCAAGTCTAGGGCAAGGTAGACTAGGTTTGGTCTCATGCAATAAACCACACTCCCCCATCTCATTAACAAAGCGCTTATGTTGCTCATTCATTGTCCCTATCATGGCATCAAGTCTAGTATAACATTAATCGGAAACATCATAATAAGGACATGAATTTACATCATGGTCAAAAGATTGACAATAAGCGCACATAAGAGGAGCATAGGCGTGTAAATCATAGTAAATGGGGGAAGGGCACGCAAAAGACTCACTAGCAATCTAATGGTCCCATTGATGCCAACCCAAAGACTCAAATAATTCCCACATATCATCAACTCCTAAAGAACACAAACTACCATAACACATAGACTCAACGATGGCTCGGGTATCAGGTGCTATCCTCTCAAGCACAACATTGCATATTTTCCATTTTTCATACGTGCAATGCACACATTGAGCACAATAATCATTCAGTCTAGACAAATATTGCAAAAACGGTTCATGCTCAAATTAAGGTAAATGGAAAATAGCGATTTCGAAAAAAAAAAAATCAAATTTTTGATTTTTTTCTTTGATTTTTAAAAGGCCTATCCTCGAATGCTCAAGTAAACTCCAATATTGAAAAACGTCAACTCCTCGGCAACTACACTAAAAACTTGATAGGAAAATTTTGAGTTTTAATATTGGTAACCCCAAGTGCAAGGTTCTACCGTTGAGTACTTAGGGTGTCATCCACTAGGAGTTGGGTTTTAGTATCGAGATTAGCTAGAGCTACTCAATCTAGGCCAAGAAGGAAGGAAATCAAATCAAAGCTAAACTAAACTAATGAAAGCAAAAGAGGAGGCTTGGGACTGTGATTTGACCAATTGACGAACCAAGTAATCGCGTGAGTCCTAACCTACCCAACCTCTACTAAAAACAAGAGATGGTCGATTGCGCCATCAAAAATCACCCAAGCCCTCTCTCAAGGGTCATGAGCAGGTCTAATTAGTCTAACCACCTATTTTCATGGGGTTAGCCAATTAGACCACAAAATTAGCAACTCTCAGACCTAGCTAGAATCGGGACTATTTTCATGTCCCAAACTTGGCTATTCCCTCTCCCACACTAGCTAACTGACCTCACCTCTCTGTATAAGTTAATCGCTCAAGAATGAAGATAAAAGCTCTCTCAAGCATTTTATCGAACACTTGGCGGTCACAAGGGAAAACTCTATGTTCTAACCTTAAATTGGATGTGATTAAGCCTAAAACAAGACTAGTTAGCCATCAAAGGGATAATCACAATCCAAGCCAACCAAAATTAGGTACTAATCAACACAAAAGATGAAACCCTAAAGTAAACCTAAACTAGCAAATATGAAAGCAAAACATGGACTAGAAAGGAAAGAGAATGAAATTAATCAAATTTAATCAATCCAACTCAACATGAACTAACAATGAAAACTAAACATTTAAACTAAACAAATCAAATGTAAGAATTGAACTAGCAAAACCTAAACAAGAACAAGATAAGAGAGAGAGAGAGAGAGACGAGAGAAAAACTTATGCTTGATTGATGGAATCAACTTGAAATCGACAAGCTTGAATCCAAAATACAATCTAAAATCCTAATCTAATCCTCCTATTGAGGTTTTTATTTGTCAAACTAACCTAAAACCTAGCCTAAAAATCCCCAGAGAGAGCCCTAAAATAAATCCCGAAACAAGCTTTTAAAACGGAGTCAAGCTGGGCCATGAAACAACGTGCAGAGGGAGGGGGCAACAGCCGTCGCACCCATGACTGCTAGCCGTAGCCGGTGTGATAGCCTGTTGTCGGCATGACAGGTGGCCGTCGTAGCCCCTTGCCCAGCCACCTACAAGGTGACAACAGTGGGGGGGTCGCGCCCACGCCTCTCGTCGTGTCTTGTCGTGTCTTGCTTTGCGTTCTTCCGGCTATTCTTGTTCTGTCTTCACTACTTTTGCAGGCTTTGCTCGATTGATCTTATTACCTACAAAAGTAAACAAAGCAAGTAAAAATTCTAAACATTAAGTTATTATATGAGCTAAAAATTAGGTAAAATAGGCACTTAAAATACAACAAATTAGCACCTAATAGTGAGCAACATCATATAGACAAGGAAAGAACTTCCGACACTTTTTTGATAACCAGGAAGATGCATTGAACTTTCTTAAGCAAATTAAAACAAAAACCATTAAGTGTACTACAAAGAACCTGGAAAAAAAAACATTGAATTGTTGAATTATTACATTAAGCCCTACCTTAGAGTTGGCAATAACAATCTTTGGAACGAAATGCAGTTTTTATATAGATAAACTTTGCAAGTGATGTGAGAAATGAAATAAAATTAGATATATGAAAAGATTATAGAACTCTCAAAAGGGTTTGCTTTCTTGTGTCCATTGATGGACAATTTATGAATGCTAGTTTATCAAATTTCAAATTGCCATCCATTAGCTTTTGAAAGATAAAAGAGCATGTTGTTCTGCACAAAAGCCACAGTGAAGGATTCCAAGTCATCTTGTCATAAGAAAAAAAAAACTGTCTAGGATTTTAATGACAACAGTTAGAAGAATAAGATCAAATGTTATATTACATAATAGGGTTGATCACATCGCATTAGAACTATCAAGCAAGTGATATTTTGAAGTAGAAAGGCATAAACGGCAATGCACAGTTCATACAAACATAAAAGAGAATCCCATCACAATCCTTGCCTTGCGTAAGAAATATCAAAATCGATAACAATACTATAAATATTCGAGTCAAAAAAATCCATCAGAAGGGATTGACCACATATTCATCACGCACAAAAGAAAATGAAGAAGAAGATTCTAACATCAAAGTATCGTGGTCAGTGAAATATAACAGAGTTAGATGGTATGTTTAATTTGATAACCAAGTAAGATGATAACAGAGTTAGATCGCGGGGTGTTAAAAGTAATAGAATTAGTGGTAAAAACTTGAACACTTGAGGTCCTCCAACTGCAACCCACCGGCCACCATGAGCCTTACTCAGTCATCCAATGAATTCCTTACCCATGTGCGACCTAGCCCCTAAAGCCTTTCCTCCCCACATAACACCACTCTCACACCTCCATCCAATGTCAAATATGAGTTGTCTTTCTACTATTCAGCATCCACTGCACTCCCCACCCAGCCTTACCTTCAGATGATATGTTTAATTCCAAATAAAAAATGAACGAAAGATAGAAACACCAATTAATAACGGATGAGATTGAATGAATAAAATGTACAGATAAAGTAGCAAGATCAAACCCCATGGAGATTGAAGGCAATCATTTAGGTGGAAAGGGGGGAAAGGATTTAGATCAAAAGCCTTATTTAAAGGTAGACCTTAGTAAAAAATAACTTTTACTTTGTACCTCCAACTCCCACATCTAAATATAATTTTAATACTATCAATGAAAATTTTAAAAATCCTACTAATGCCCACACATTAATAAGGGAAAATAACCCGAAGCAGCTACATCAAATTAGAACTTGAGACTTGGGAATACCTCAATAGATAGTAGCTAGAAAATACCAAAATTACAAAAAAGTGACTCCGTTTAGAAATGAGGAAATTGGGAGCTCTAATTATGCGAGATCATTAAACAAAACATCAAATGAATAGGTAACACGAGTGAACAAAACCCAAAAAAATCAATTATCAAAATTAAAACCTCAATTAGAAAATAGGTGCAGAGCTTGATACTTCTGCTACTATGGAGACATACATCAAATAGAGTGGCCGAGATAGGGTAGTATAAGAGTAAGCACCAACCATTTACCATAACAAATATTGATGTCAAAAAAAAAAATCCAGACACAAAATTCACTATGGAACATGAATATGGATTTATAACCCATAAACGAATATATTGCAAACTTTCGTAACTCAGATGAGTCAGCTTCAAAGCAACGCAAAAACTTGAAGTGAAAACTCAATAACAAAATCAAAAAAGAGGAGGAATCCAACAATTAGAAAAGATGATAAACTTAAGCTTAAATCCAAAGTATATTATGAAGGCAGAGAGTATATAAACCACAATTAAAAAATTTCATTGAGCTATATAGCTTGCAAGTTAGAAAATGAGGTGGCACTAATAGAACATTTAGTAGCATTCGAAACTTAAATCCAAGTCACAAAATGGTGATAAAACAAATAATCAGAGAACAACTAATTATCAAGTCAAGCACTTCATCTAAAATCCTCAAAGAACCATAAATTATACACCACATAATTTGTCATGAAAAGAGTGGGGAACCCTTATTCCTGCCTTCCTCCCCCCCCCCCCCTCAAAATTTAAAAAAAGAAGCCAAAGCTTACTGTCGTCCTTTCTAAGCCCCAAAAACAGTATTGGAAGAAGAGAACACAAAACTTAAAGAAGAAACCTAGAAGAAAGAAAAGCATCATATTACTACCCCAATTTAAGCAACTAATGAGAATGACATTCAATGCGGGGTTTCCCTAATTAAAGGACCCTAATTTCCTAATTTGCAAATTACAATTGATGATATTTTTTATACAATGAGGAAATCGATACCTGGAGGGCTCATCCCCCTTCATCTAAATTGCCCATGGTGTTTCTCCGTTATGAGTTCTCACCCTTGCATGAAAACTCTCCATTGTAATGTTCACTATGTGGTTCTTCATCACCTTCTTCCTCTACGAGCATATTGTCATCCACAACAGTTATGAAGGATGTGAGAATCAGTATGGGGTGCGTAGTTACTAACAAAATTGTAAAGTTGTGGGATTATTGTTGGAAGCTTTGGACATGAAAGAGATGGAGCAATTGAGTGCCTTTGTGACTGAGCACAAGTTATGTGTGTGTGAGAGAGAGAGTTAACAGAGGGGGTTACCATTTTATTAATTCAATGAGGAAAGGGCAACTACAGTATGTGTGACAAATGCATGTCGTGAGTCAACAAGGTCTGTTCTTTGACTCTTTTTGAACCATAGAATTTTCATTAAATAGGACGGTTACGATTGGACAAAAGATGAAATCAAAGGTGATGAGTAATCGAGGCTTCGTAAATTATCCCTTTGGGGGTCAACAGGATTCTCCTTTTATTATAATAATAGATGCTCTTTTACTATCTTTATTGCAGATCCGTTTTACTCGAGATATCACTAGCATTATGATGTCTACTAATAATTGATAAACGCAAGTGTACAAGTTAAATTCAAACTAATATGTAGACAAGATAAGACAACCAAGATGGATATTTTAGATAAAACATATCTATAAAACAATATGACAGAGTCCTAGGGCTCCCTCCCCCAAAATTTGGGATGGCATGGCGCAATGGACAAATTATTTATGTATATAACAATATAACAAGCCACCACATTGTGTAAGCTCATGTGCATAATGACAGTCAACATAAATATGCTTACCCCCAATGTGACAAGCTAGATTGCTCTAGATTTCGTGCACAAGCATCTAAAAGTATCCTTAGACTATATACTGATAGCATATCACATGTGGACTGCATAACATTTCCTTGACAACGGCTACTATCTTTGTCAAGTGGTAGAACAATAAATTTCCATGAACAAAGAGAATAGTTCAAACATAAAATGTTCTCTAAAAATGTTTCAAAAAATGTTTTTCTAAGTTTCTTCTCCCTAGAATTTTAGAAATGCAAAAAATTGAATTTAAAATGTGTCAAATTTTCAATTTTAATGGAAGTGCTAGAAGGGGGACTCGTACCTAGTACTTCATGGATGCAATAGCAAGTGTGTGATCATTAAGAAGGCGCATTGCCTTACAAGAACATCCCTCCGTTGTGAAAAGTTAACCTAAAAAGTGTCTAGGAAAATTGCTGCTTTTTTCTCCCTTAGTAAATTATTTGTTTGACTAGTTCAAGGGCAGTTATAGTTGGATATTCATTATCCATAACTTTTCAAGGCTTTTAACCATGATTTTGCTGTTAATGGGAGAGGATTGTGGGGGATAATATCATTACTTTTTAGCTACACGTTTTACTGCGTTTGGTGTGGCAATGATTAGCTATCAAAATCTTGCTATAAAACCTTGCTTTGAATAGTGGCAAAGGCTCCTCTTATTGATTCCCACAACTTTCTTGAATTATTAGTACTTTTGTTGTACTCATTTTCTTCACTGATCATTGCTTCAGTTTTGAAATTCTAATTTTCCTTGTTGAGCATGAGATTTTGATAAAATTAAGTTTGTTAAATTAATCCTCATTTATTAACTATGCACCTATTATCTGATATTGAATAAAAAAGTATATTAAAAAAAATACACTTGACATCACAAACAAATATTGGTGATCATATGAATAGAGCATGCCTTCAACCCACAAAATCTTGGGTCCAAAACTATGTTCCTTTAATTGCTATTGGTATTGTAAGAACAATAATTATGGGGGAATAAAAAAAAAATGGGACTAGGTATGGATTAACCGTACTCAGCCCATTTGTTGGTCTTAGAATTAAAAAGTAATTTTGGGTCAAAAGGAAAAGGAATATGCTCATAATAAAGAAAAGGAAAAAAAAATGCAAAGTGGATGGAGAAGTTGCTTCCATAACTTTCTGGAGCACCATTTCTCCACTAATATTGCTACATGGGAGCAAAGTGGATGCATAGCATTTTTTTTTTCAAAAAAAAGAAAATCGTTCCCAAAGCTCCATATAAAACAAAGGAGATGGAATAAAAAAAAAAGAAGAAAACAAAGGTAGGAGAGAAGGAGGAAGTTGCAGGCATAGGAGATCAAAATATTTGGTGAAAAGATAAGACCCAAAAAAAAAAAAACTCAAGCGAATATAGAGGTTGGTGACCATCAGAGCACAAATTAGTCTACAGGAAAACAGAATTTTGAGCAAGAAGGAACAGAGACAAGGTAGGTGATATTTGATCTAAAAGTACAAGTAATCTCACCATCTTTGTTCC
Source organism: Selenicereus undatus (assembly GCA_017589665.1). Lineage (NCBI taxonomy): Eukaryota > Viridiplantae > Streptophyta > Magnoliopsida > Caryophyllales > Cactaceae > Selenicereus > Selenicereus undatus. The sequence goes on from JACYFF010031958.1 coordinate 64,343,097, forward strand.
CTACAAGTAATCTCATCATCTAAAATTTTGGATTTGAGAGGATCTCGACTTACAAATACCCTTAAAAATGAGGAGTTTGCAAAGACCCATGAGTTGTTGGTTCTATATATGAATCGTAACTGATATCATAATGGCATTGTACAGGGATTCTTCATCAGGGACTATTCATAGATATAACCTCCATCTGTGTATAGAATTATGAAATTAAGGATCCCAACAAAATGAGATGGGATATGTTTATTCAATTGTATTTGAGGGGCATAGACATATTATAAGCATTGATCAATCATATAGTATAAGGTCAAGTTACCATCAAAATCAGAAATGAATTTTTTTTTTTTAAATGAAAAGCTTAGTATCTCTTAAGTGAATTTGTTGAAGGTTTGCTATTGTATCGGGTCATCTAAAATGGATAGCCGTGACCTTGCAATCCTTAGTCACCACCTTCTATCAAGGCAAGGACCAACTTGAAGAACAGGATGGGGTTACAAGTCCTACCTTTTATGACGTTGGAACTCTCTTCCGAGAAGATGAGTCATCAACTGTTATCCCACAACAACAAATTATCAAGGATGAACAGGCTGAAAATATGCTAGTCTTGGTTACTAGTACCCCCAGCCTCGAGGAACAAATGCAAGAGCTGCAAAGGAAACTTGCAGAAAAAGAGGCTGAAATTACTAATCTCACTACTCGCCTTTAAAACTGAAAGTGTAAAAAAACTAATGAGGCTGATAGTAGCAACACAGTTATCACTCCGCAAGATATCAAGAAGTTGATAGCCAAAGGGATTAGAGAGCATCAAGCAGTGATGAATTACCTAGTTTTAGGATACAAGAACCCTTATCCAAGTCATTACAACTCGGTTCCTTTCCCGAAAGGTTTCCAAAAGCCGAACTTTGAAAAATTTGACGACATAAACAGGTCACCGCAAGAACACTTGGCCCTTTTCTACTCAGCTTATGGTGAAACTGCTTTAAATGATGCATTATTAATTAGGCAATTCGTGCAATCGCTAAAGGGGGTCGTCTTATGTGGTACACCCAGCGGCAACCTGGGTCAATTCACACTTGGGATGACCTCCAAAGGGCATTTTTGGCTCAGTTTGTGAGTTCAAAATGAAAGATTTCTTAATCGACCTTGCCAACACACGCTAGAGGCCAAACGAAAGAGTGAACGACTTCATTACAAGGTGGCGGAGTCTAAGCTTGCAATGCCCAGAAAAACTAAGTGAGCAATCAATTAATTCAAATGTGTGCTAACAATTTAGACCCTTAAATTGCCACATACCCTCAAAAGTTTGACGCCCTCGTGTCTAAGGAAAGCACTGTAGATAGACAACTGGCTCGTCAAAAAAGTATACAACTATAAGACCCGCGTTCCTTATTTTTATGCTAAGCTGACTGTCTTGCCTTTTGACATTATAAAATCTTATTTTACTAACTATATGAGTTAAATTATTATTGATGTGCTTGTGTGAGCGATAATTTTATTAAAAGGAACATTATTGTTGCTATTATTATTATTATTATTATTATTATTATTATTATTATTATTATTA
>JACYFF010031958.1:64344664-64389719 GCA_017589665.1 Selenicereus undatus
TATTATTATTATTATTATTATTATTATTATTATTATTATTATTATTATTATTATTATTATTATTATTATTATTGGTTTTGAAATTTTTTGATGATTTTGGTAAGTGTTCATAAGGATTATTAATGGTTACTAAATCGAGTAGGAACCCAAATACGATTAGCTTGTTAACCTTAAAATTAGTTTTGAGGTTTATTAGATCGAACCTTAACGTATTTGGGAATGAGTGATCGTTTAAAGATCGTACTATCGATTTGGGTTTAGAGTATAAAGTACAAGATTAGGCTAGCAGTGTTAATTAGTGACCAAGCTTGGAACAAAAAAAAAGAGAGAAGCGAGGGGCATTTCCGTCAAAGCGCCAGGCCCCCTTTTCTTCCTCCTTTGGCTCGCAACCCCCCAAGCCTCCATTCTCTCTCTCTGTGCACTTCATCTTCTTCATCTCCTTTCCTCCATAGACACAGCCAAAGCATCAAATTCCGCCGAATTTCTACCTCACCTAGCTCAAAAATCCTCGTAGTTTACCTCCCCAACCTCGAACAAGGCCACTGCTGCAAATTTTGAGCAAGAACAGAGCGTGATTATCACGGTTGTGGTTGATTCTGGCGAGGGTTTGGAGTGCCGAACATGCGTCCAAACTCAGCCACGCATGTTAGTCATTAACCACCTTCAAAGCACTACAAATTCGAGCCCAAACAACAGCACCAGTAGCAGCAACAACGACAGCAGTGAACAGGGTAGAAAACCAGGTCTAGGTCGGGTTGCTCCGGGTCTGATAGTGGCAGCAAAGAGGGACGAATTTCGGGTTCTGGAGCATCCAAATTAGTCCCAAAAGCCCTTAGAACGGGTCATCTAGCTTGGAATCGAGGTGGGTGTTTCTCTCCTCCTAAATTATTACTAAATTCCAACGAATTTTACTAATTATAGTTAGTTTATGTTTGAAGTAATTGGAGAAATAAGAGTTGAATTTGGGTAAATATGGTGAATAGGCAAATTCGAGGGTCTTGCATGTGAGTTGATGCACGACTTTACTACTGGTCAGTTGGAGGATAGTGGAACAAACAGAATTACACATTAACATTGCTATTATAATGGTTAAATTAAGCTCGAAATTCTGTTTTAGGAGGTTGTATGTGAATGTTATGCTCTAGGTTGCTAGCCGGGTGATTCGAGGTATTCATAGAGCATGCTGAATTCTATGTTAAATGTCATTGCTAAATCAGATTGGTTATGCTTAAACTCTGTTTATGGTGATTGGTATGAATACTATGCTTCTTTATGTCGATTTCATGAACTATTGAATGAATTATGGCAACATTAAACCGAGCTTGGTGGTTGGATGGCTTGAGGTGAAACCATTGAGCGATTCAAGGTTCTTGTGGTCGTTGTTGTGTGCGGAGGGAGCCTCGGTTTGATATTGACCGCAATCGTGTGGATTGCGAGGTATATGGAATTATTGGATTGATTCTGCTAGAACTGTTCTTACGAAGTGTTACGAACGTGCTACTTGTGAACCCCTTCCTTCTTGGTGTTGTTAAGTGACGCTATGTGATCGATTTTTGAACATAGACATGTTTAAAAAGGGGTCACTAAAGGCTTGTTTTCATAATTGAGAATGTTCTTAAATACTCATCAGTTGCCTGATAGTTTTTTAAGATGTTTGTAGCCTAAAGGATCCTAAATCGTCGAACTATTCAGTGAGTGACTCAACTGAATAGTCGATATGTTTAGGAAGTTAAAAAGCAAACCAGTAACGAGTTTGAAAGTGTTTAAGGCTTTAGTTTGTTCATATCCCCTTCTTGTGTTTAAAAAGATTGAAACGAATTGAAAAATGACAACTGAAGATGTCTATTACGAAACTTAAATTGAAATGTATGCTAGCTAAGTACTTTGAGGTTCGAAAGTGTTTCGAATTGCAAGTTAGTAGCTCCATTACGATTTTAAGAGGTTTTCAAGTTGAATTATGAAGTGTTTGAATGTGTTACATGTGAGCCCCTCCCGCTTCATATCATTGAGCTTATCGTGTGTGTGAGGGTGAAATTTTGAAAAAGAAGGTTCTTCATGGTTGAAAATAAAGGTAGCCATAACTATTAGTGAATGACGGCCTATTTTTAACTATGCGAATGCAGTTCTTAAGGCATAAAGAATTTTAAAAAGGAGAGGGTCGTATGATAAATGATTTCGCTATAAGAGACAGCAAATCTATTAGCCGCAATGGCATATGCTTTAAATGGCTAAGATAACGTGCTTAGGGACAATAAGATGGGAATGAACCTGCTAGAACAGGGAAATCCATAGCCTAGGGAGTAGTCTCAGTAGTAGAAAGCCCAAGAGACCCTGACGAGGGTTAAGGTCCAATTATGTTGCCATCCCGGGAGTAAGAGCTTAGCGTGAGTGATAGTCTCACTAGGGGTTGACAATTGATCTCACCCAACCAGCACATTATGATGATCTTATACCCAGAGTATTTCCCTAATAAGTAAGAAAAGCAGTTGCCATTTTATTATTTTAAGCATTTCAGGAAAAAGAAAGATTTTAAGGGCCATTAAGAGGTAAGTTCGAATAAGATTTGAAAAGCTTATAAGGGTCATTAGAGGACCATTACGAAAGAGATTTCTTTTTAAAGAATATGAGCCTCAAGAAGCTATATAAAGTGTTTTTAAAAAAAAAGAGGAAAGAAAGCTTCCTATGCATATCCTGTGCATATCTTATGAATGAGATTCCAAGTATAGTTTGAACGAAATTTCAAATAAAGTACGGCTATATCCTTATAATGCATCGAGCATATAAGTTTTCAAATGTGCATATTATTTGAATAAAACATGAGTCATTGTGTTTTCAATTTGAGTATTTGAAAGCACTTTTACTCTATCCTTGTTGCTTACTTGCTTATGAGCCTAAATGCTTGATCATTAGGGAAGTTGGTTTTCAAAACCTTAGCAATAAGCTTGAGTGGCTACTGTGAAGCTTAAGGATGATGATGATTCCTTTTGGGGTCTATGATTTTCTAGTATGATAGTAATATACAAATGACATATGCCTGCTACTTATCATTATTGCCTACAAATGGTTTTGGTATTTAAGGAGTCGAGAAACACACTCTGAGCGTGTGGTAGCTCATCCCATTACTATTTTTCCTTTTCCCAAGTTTTTATTGTTACAGGTAGAATTCAATTTATTTATGCCAAGTTGGAGTCTACCCTTGCTTTGAACAGGTGTCATGTGTGCACATACAAGAGTGGATCCACGTGTTAAACGATGTAACATAATGTATCCCTAGAGTTGTAAATGTATGTAAACAAAGTACTCTAGTTCATGTGATGCATATCGTTTAAAAGTCACTCCATATGGCCATGTGAACCAACCATCTGATTAGCCAGATGTCTTTCAACTAAAGTTAGTTATATTTTGGGATGTAAACCCGGTACTCCAGATGTGTGATACGTGGAGTTGTATCTTTTATTTCCTTCTTTATTAATGAACTATATTGTTTGGTATACTTCAAGCGAGTGGCTCGTAGAGTTATGAACTTTGGCGTGTAGCCATTGAGCTTATTTCAATGTCCTTTTATACTTCTATTCATTGTAGGGATTTAATGCCAGGCTTTAAGCTTGGGAAATGGTTAGCGTTTAGAAGAAACTCTATCCGTTTCACCCAAGAATTTAAGTAGGATTTAAAAAGTTGTTAATGCTCCTGACCCTAGGGGTTAGGGGTGTTACAACAACCCAAAAAGGAAGAAATCAAAAGGTCAACCAAGAAGGGAGAGTTGACAGCCACCTTTGTCAGAACATACCCAAAGCCAACCAATGACGGAAATTTCAACAAAAATGGCAAAGGTAAGGAGAGAGGAAGGTCGACAACTCACCCCCTAAGAAAGGTAAGAAAAGAAGTATCCCTTTGATGATGATGATGTTCAAGGGATATTTGATGAGTTGATGGCTACAAAAGCTCTCTTCCAAAGCCAAAACTACCCGCCGAGGTTAACATGACAAATAATCCTAAGTATTGCTCATACCACAGGATCATTAGCCACCCCATAAAAGATTGTTGTGTTTTCAAAGACATAATCGAAGACATAATCAAAAGGGGAGAAATTGAGATAGAAGGAGCTCCAGCCAAAGGACCCATTGCATCATCAAATGCAACCTTTAACGGTTGAACAGAGGGATGAATCTTATCCATCATCCTCAGAAATTAATGAAGGGATCCCAATGGTATCATTACCACCTCATGCGGTCCCCATCAAGTTCATTACTGATGATAATGTAGCACTAATGTGGGCATATCTAGATATGCCTTGTCCTTCACCAGGAGCACTGACCTTATATGATTTCTACCTAGACCAAAGTTTAGAGGCACAGGCAACATCAGAAGATGATGAGGATGACAACTTTGGGTGGCAAACCTACTTCAATAGGAGATCATTTCGGCAGGGAGTGGCCAGAGCATCTTAGTCTCTAGGAGTCAAAATGAGAGGACAAAAACCACCACAAAAGAAAAACAAGAAAAACAAGAGGAGGAAATCGAAGGCAAAAAGAAGCCAGAGATAACTTCCAAAGACGAGCACGTGCCACCAATTAAGACCCCTTTAACTTTAGGTGATTACATCCCTAAGGGCTTTTTCAGCAGTGACTCCTTGGATGATGATCCCGTACATGGGGAAGTAGCCCAATGTTGTATGGTTTCATGGGCTGATGAATGTGAAGAGGTAAACGTTAAGCCCGTTATACCACTCAAGAAGTTGACTAGCTCTTCAGTCCGGTTGTCAACTCCAGCCTCCAGAATCAGTGGGGAAAGAGAAAAAGAAAGAAACGACACCAAAGATGCCACCAATATCAGCATATGCCAAAGGAAAGGGTGAAGAGGAAGTAATTCCCTCTAGCTCAACTAGCAAAGCCATTGCTAAGAACAAACAGTCAACTAAGGAGCCCAAGAAGGATTTTCCTATCCCAGTCCCTTTCCAAGTTCATCAAGGGTCTCATAAGGAAAAGGTTCGTTATGATGTCATCTCTCATCTCAAGCGAATCCTAGCACACCCAAGTGTCCAAATGTCCAAAGAGCTAAGAAGGGCACTTATTCAGGCGTTAATGGACCCTAAAGACTACAAAGATCAAGTTGAGCCTATTGAGGTAGATGAGGTGTTATCCTCTCCTTTAAACTGGTGTGCTACATGCATGGCTTGCATAACATCCTCTGATGAGGACCTTCAGTTGGGGCCTGCAAATCACAACAGGCCCTTGTATGTCACTAGTATGATTGGGGACAAAAGGATAAATAATATTCTACTTGACTATAGTTCCGTAGTCAACCTTCTTCCTTTAAGGGTATTGAGAGCGATAGCGATAACACCAAATCAGTTGTCCCTAACTTTACTCACAATACAAGGATTTAATCAGGTGGGGCAAAAAGCCTTAGGCATTATTTCTTTAAAAATTGAGCTAGATAACCTCTATACAAATGCTCTCTTTCATGTGATAGATGTCGATACTTCTTATGACCATGGCTTCATACTAGCAAGGTTTTTGCCTCGACTCTTCACCAATGTCTGAAATACACTAATGAATATGGTAATAAAAGGACAATCCGAGGAGACGCAAACCCTTTTCATGGGGAAGACGTTAATTATGCTGATGCCAGGTTTTACAAATCGTTAGTTTCTGAAACCTCTCAAGTGTCTTCAGACCTAAAATGGGGCAACCAAAAAGAAAATCTCACGGCTCTTACTTTGCCTCATAAAGTCATTCAAGTTGTCAACAGTTATGCTAGTGAAGCCTAGGAATATCAATCGCTACGACCAAAGATGTTGTTCAAATACACGCCCAAGGAGAAAAGAAAGGTTGGGCAAAAGGCCTTGACACCGTTAAGGGAAATTGTGAACTCCCTTGTCATGAGTTACACTTTTCCCCTCCGACGAATTGACCGGTCTGTGTCTACGGAAAACTAGTTATAAGAACATCGCTCGGCAACAAGAGAGTAGTTTTAAGAGGAAACTCATCAAACTCTCCAACAGAAGCGTCTTCTTTAAGCGGTCCACCTCCAGGAGGACCATCATCATTAAAGAGGAGGAAGAAGAATAAGAGAACACTTGCCAAGGCCAACCGAAAATTTACCATCTCGCATGAAGATGGAGTCCAAAAAGCATCATTTATGGGGGATACCTCCGAAAATCTTCAAATACCACATGGTGGGGGAATTCTCAAGGCTTATGCCATGAATGATATGGTTTTCATGCCCCAAGAGCAAGGGGTGTTATCCCAAAATGAGCAAGTCCAACCTCGAATCTCAGTTTTTCAAAGACTTGGAAAAATTAATGAACCCAAGCCAAGTAATATCCGAGTCAGAAACAGAAAAAGTGAAGCTGAAGAAGAAAAAGCAGCAGCCTAGGAGCTTCATTTCGGTTCATGAATGAAATGATGTTAGCCAAGTTGAGCAAGTAGAACAAGTTAATGTCGTGTCCATTGCAGATGAGGAAGACGCTCAAAATTTTGAATTTCTTAATCAAGGAACTCCCAAAGATAATAAGATTGATGTGACAAATCATAAAATGTGTGGTGAAGTTCAAGCTCAAGCTGATTCACTTAAAATCTTAAATGGTGACTCAGTCGCTATAGAACAAAGATCCTCTTAGGATTTTGTTGAGCTATTCAACCAAACCACCAGAAATGCAAGATGGAAGTCAAGCAACAATCGATGAGCTTCAAAAGATAAATTTGGGAACAATGGATGACCCAAAACTAATCCTTGATAGTACTATGTTGAATGATGAAGAAGTGGTACAGTATGAACAACTCCTTCGGGTGTACAAAGATGTATTCGCTTGGGGTTATCAAGACATGCCGGGCTTGGATCCAAATGTTGATGTTCACAAGTTGGCTATTTCTGAAGGCATAAAGCCAATAAAGCAGGCTCAACGACGCTTTTGTGCTGAGTTTACAATCCAAATAAATGTTGAGGTGGACAAGCTCATAAAGGCTAACTTCATTCGTGAAGTTCAATACCCAACTTGGTTGGCTAACATTGTCCATGTTTGGAAAAAGAGTGGTCAACTTCGGATGTGTGTGAACTTCAGGGACATAAACAATACATGTCCCAAGGACGATTTCCCACTACCAATCATCGAGCTTCTTGTGGATGCCACTATGGGGTTTAGGACTCTGTCTTTCATGGATGGTTTCCTGGGGTACAATCAAATCAAAATGGACCCTAAAGATGAGGACTTAACAGCCTTCTGGACACCACAAGGCATATACTGCTATATAGTAATGCTGTTTGGTTTGAAAAATGTCGAGGCCACCTACCAAAGAGCCATGACAATTATTTTTCGTGATTTTCTCCACAACCTTGTTGAATATTATGTCGTTGACTTGGTTGTAAAAACAAAAGACAGAAAAATCACCCAGATGACCTAAGAAAGGTCTTTGAAAAGCTTCGTCAACATCAGCTCAAGATGAACCCCTTAAAATGTGCATTTGGGGTGACCTCAGGGAAGTTCCTCGGCTTTGTTGTTCGGAAGGAAGGAATAGAAATTAATCTTGACAAAGTCAAAGCCATAATCCGAATGCGACATCTGAGAAATTTAAGGGAATTGCGAGGATTGCAAGGAAGGTTGGCTTACAAAAGGCGATTCATCTCAAATTTGTCCGGAAGGTGCAAACCTTTTATAAGACTCCTAAAAAAGGACACGCCCTTTATTTGGGATCATTGTCAAAATGCTTTTGAAAGCATCAAACAGTACCTAACGAAGCGACCTATTCTAATGGCTCCAGTATAAGGAAGACCCTTAATATTATACACAGCAACCCTTGAAAGGTCTTTAGGGGCCATGCTGGTTCAATGTAATGATGAAGGGAAAGAAAATGGCTTGTAGTATATCAGCTGAACGATGGTGAGTGTAGAAGTGATCACTCTTCTATGGAAAAAAATTTCCTTGTCTTGGTTTTCGTCATTCAAAAGTTATGGCTCCGTTTAACATCAAGTTCATGCTAATCTCGAAGACAGACCCGTTAAGATATAGATGATCTAAGCACATGCTATCAGGGAGATTAGCCAAATGGGCTATGCTTTTGGCCCCATTTGACATCAAGTTCATGCCTCAAAAGGCAGTAAAGGGACAAGTCATAGCCATTTTTCTAGCTGCGCATCCATGTAATGAAGAACTACCCGATAATAAGCTAGATGATGAGGTTATGCTTGCTAAAATTAAAATTTAGCAATTATATTTTGATGGGCCAGCAAGGAGTCGGGGAGCCGGACTAGGGATTGTGTTTGTTACACCATCAGGAAGACTTATCGCTTATTCATTCTCTCGCCTTGAGATCTATTTAAATAATGTGGCTGAATATGAGACACTCATCATTGGCCTCGAATTGGCCCTTGAAATGTATATTGACCAGCTTGAAGTATTCAGTGATTCTCAGCTAATCATCCAACAAATGCATGGCCAATACGAAGTAAGAAATGCCAAATTTGTGCCTCTTTACCAAAGGGCAAGAAGCCTTATGAACGAATTCCTTCAAGTACAGGTTAACCATGTGCCAAGGTCTGAGAATGATAAGGCAGACGCCTTAGCAAAGTTAGTTGCGTCACTAACACTCCCTGATGAAAGGGAAATTCAAATAACAATTGGGGAATGCCATTTGTTAGCCTCAGCATTAGACCGTTTTGATGAAACAGAAGAAATAAATGTTGTCTTAGTTTTTGAGGTCAAAGAAGAAACAGATTGGAGACAACCTCTCATTGAGTATATTTAATATGGCATCATACCCACTGATCCAAATAAAAAGACAGATGTAAACGACGAGCACTAAGGTTTACATTTAAAACTGATACCTTATATCGAAAGACATTCGATAGGGCTCTACTTAGATGCTTGTCGGGGAATAAGGTAGCTTATGTCCTAAATAAAGTTCATGTCAGGGTATGTGGTGCTCATCAAGCAGGTCCAAAACTAGCTGATCAAATCAAAGGTTGGGCTATTACTGGCCAACCATGGTTCAAGATGCGATAAAGTTTGTCAAGATATGTCAAGCTTCTCAAATATATGGTGATTTTATTCATCAACCACCACAATTACTCCACCGAACTATATTATCTTGGCCCTTCCATATGTGGGGGCTAGATGTCATAGGGCCATGCAACCCGTCTTCTTCTCACGACCATATATTCATCTTAGCAGCTATAAATTACTTTTTAAAGTAGCTGAGGCTATTCCGTTAAGAGAGGTGGGAGAAAGCAAGTCGTTGACTTTATCGAGACCCATCTCATTTATAGATATGGAGTCCCACACAAAATCATTTCAGACAATGCCCTTTACTTTAAAAATCAAGTGATGATAAGGCTTGCAGAAAAGTACGTGTTTAGGCACAACTTCTCATTAACTTACAATCCATCGTCAAATGGCCAAGTTGAGGCATTTAATAAAGTGCTTTGCAAGATCCCAAAGAAAAAGGTCTCAGATCAAGGAGGGATTGGCATGAACGACTACCAGAAGCATTATGGGCTTATCAAACCACAGTTCGAACTGCGACTGGTTCTACGCCCTATAACTTGGTTTACGGTTCAGAAGTCATGCTACCCCTTGAGGTGCAATTACCGTCCCTAAGAGTGGCCATCCAATTTCCTGATCCAAATGAAAATACTCAAGTCAAATTGGCCGAACTAGAAGCATTAGATGAGCATCGGTTAATAGCCCAGCAAGGGCTATTTATCAAGCTCAAATGGCTGACACACTCAACAAGCGAGTTAAGTTTCGCTCATTTTGTGTTAGTGATTTGGTCATAACAATAAGGAGACCTATTGTCATCAATCGAAAGACACAAGGAAAGTTTGAGTCCAAATGGGAAGGACCCTATGTATTCACCGAGGTCTTTCCTAAGGGGGCATATGAGCTCTCAAATCATGAAGGACAAATAGTACATGCTTGTGTCAATGGCAAATTTGTAAAGAAATTCTTTACTTGAAGTTTCTGGAAAGATGAATTGTATCGAACTATGGAAGGCATGATCCCTCAAAAAGGGGGTACGTAGGCAATCTAGCTTCATGCTAGACATAGCCACCAAAAGAAAAAAAATCCATTTTCCTGTTTAAAAAAATTCCTTACAAAAAAAACTCCCCCTCCGTTGTGTGTGTGTGTGTGTGTGTGTGTGTGTGTGTGTGTATTTAAAAAAATCTCTCTTCATTCATGTGATATTGTAAATTGTCATATGAAACTCACAATGGAGGTCAAATATAGTTGCCATTTTTAGTGCAATTACGTTGATTTTTGTTATTAAAAGGGGGGAAGCGCAACGGAGAAGAAATGATTGTAGTCAGGCCAACCAAAAAAAAATTGATGTCGTATCATTGATATCTTTGTCTTATTCCAATACCAAAAATAAATATGTACAAAGAGTAAGGTTTAGACATAAACTGAGAATAGAAGGGGACAAGGAATGAAACCATAATAAAATAGAGTAAAAATGACTCAGTATCTATTAAATGAGCTAATAGAGTTAACTAAATGGTTCAGTTGATTCTTCTCCTTTTCTAGATCCTGGAACTTAGCAACTCCTGCTTCAACTAACTTCGCTTGAAGTTGCTCGTGTTCCTCTATTTTAAGATCAAGAGATGTTCTCAATTCACCCTCTGTAATAACCAGTTTTTTGTTTCTGATCCATAAGGTCCTTTCTCATTTTACGGAGTCGTTCTTCTTCCTTCAAAATCTCCTTCTCCCCAAGTTCAGGCTTCAAAGTTTCACTAGATAACTCTTTAAGATTGTCTTCCATGTGAGCAATTTCAAACGTGTAAGCAGAATCTTGAGAAGATAGCAGACGGAGTCGTTGGATATCCAATAATCCTTCCATTTTTGCAACAATCTCAGCTACATTGAATGCTTCTTCTACTTTAGAAGTAAGCTAAGAAATTTCTACGGTGTTAAAATGAGATTCGCCAACCAAGGAGTGAAGGATTTTTAAGGATCGAAAAACTCACACCTATTGGCTGATAAAGCTTAGGTAGAGTCCTGGTTGGAAATCATGTCCACAACAGCCTTTACCCCACTAAGAATACTCTTCTGGACCCAATCTTCTATTGAGTCAATAAAAAGACTCCCTATTGTAGTGGGAACACCTTGAAGTGGTGTAACTTGCACTAAATTATCTAAAGTGACTTGTACGGGGATAATGGCAGTCATAAGATGGTCTTGCTCCTCCTCCATAACAGAAATGGCTATCATTATAGGTATATCTATGCTCTCTGATACAGGGGCATCTTGTGGGCACCAAGTCTCTTGCTGAAGGTTAGGTATGGGCAAATCCTTAAGCCCCTTATCATTTCCTCTGTCAAAATCATCGAAGTGATTAGGACGATCATAACTAGCTCTCTTGAAATTGACGTCACTAGGAAACCATTCACGAGAAGTTCTTTTTTGCTTTTGTGATTTATGGTCATTTTCGGAGACTTTTTCCTTCCCTTTCTTAGAAGAAGCCCCTGCAGACTTCCCTTTGGCAGAAAAGCCTATAGATTGCCCTTTGGAAGAAACTCCAGTAGTCTTTCCTTTGGGTAAAGCTTTAGTAAACTTCCCTACTAGAGACTTATTACCCACCATTTCTGAGATTTTAACAGGTCCACCAATAGACAGTGGATCAGGTCATAACCGGTCAATGATAAAAATCTTATCTCTTAAAAATGCCTTATCATTGACGGCGATCTAGTAGATTTCTATATGGATTGACTCAAGTAAGGGGTGCTTGATCTAACCCACCAGTTACAATAACTCCAAGTACAAAATCCTTCAAAATAAACATTCTAAATGTAAAATTTGGCACTAGTATCACGCCTACAAAAAGTCGCGACTGCCTAAGCAAGGTCCATCATATTTCTCTTTTTTCTAAAAGAGACTACAAAACTTAACTTGTTAGCAAGAACACCTTGGTCAAATCCAAACTGATAAGCAAATCGATCGGGATAATAGGGCTCCATAAGCAATTTCAAACCAATTCACACAGGGAGCACAGAAGATCTTATTGATAATAAAAATTTGAAGTCTTCATCTGATAGCTTCATATTGACCAAGTCTCGGCCCATTGGTTACTGCTCCCAAAATGCACTTGCACAAAAAGAGATAGATCACCCATTTCTAAAAATGCTCCTTGCTTGCGCTAGTGTAAATCATTTGGTTGACATTCCAGCATAGCGCATCAATGTAGGATAATCTACTGGACACTCAGAGTCAAGACATTGAGAATATAAAGCCGAAAAAATTTCTGCTAACCAACCCACTACATAATGAATGGGAAAATAAGGATTAGCTCGGCCCGGATGATCAGGGTGACTTGCAACTTGCCCTAAACTATGGTAGATGTATCCCAACACTGTTGGAGCTAGGGAGATCTTTTGATCTTTTTCCATTAAAGAGGCCCTTACGAAGGTCTATGATCTTATCACTTCATGTGATATGGTAGGACAAAAGGACTTAACCAAAAAGCCAAGAAAGTCGTAAGCTCTCCAATATTTATGACATTTAAAGTCAAAGGACGACCCCTTTGCAAGACTCGTGGAGGCCTAGATGATGCGCTTTTCCTACCCTTTTGCAAAGGTATCCCATATTAATTCCCCTCTGTAAAAATGATCCAACCACCAATTCCAGTAGACATGGTTGCTCTTGTGAACGCGACAAAGATCAGCATAAATACGAAGCAAATCTAGAATTGTTGGTGAAAATTTCATCGTCCATCAAATCTTCATTACGAGGTAAAAATTCTTCGTATACATCTCCTCGAATTGGAAGGCCACCGATTCTCTCCAAGTCGTAGAGAGAGATGCCAACTTCTCCAGCATCATGATGGAGTGTATTTGTTAGAGGACCCCAAAGCTCACAAAATGTTCTCCGTATATCCCTATCAAAATGATAAGGGTAACAAGATACACCAACAGCTCTATAAATGCCTGCTGATCTAAGGGTATGCTCAAAATGCTTCAAGATGTACTCAGTCCATTCAATAGCACTCATCGTAAAGCTAGATAGCCCTCGAAATCTAAAATCTACCCCCCCTGGCAATTTCTCCTCAAGGTGAGAAGTTTATAGGGAGCAACATAAAATGTTGGAGTGACAAAAAAATTTCCATCCCCATTCGACTCCGTGTTGACCTTTTCAAGAACCATGATATCGAAAAAGTTCGCATAACCCTTGTAGACGTTGATGCAAATTTTCTCATCATTGTATGAACGGGAGAGGGTGCCCTTCCGCATCTTTTCTTTTCCTATCCATGTGATCCTAGAGTCTAGCGGAGGAGAACTAGTAAGGGTTTTCAAGGAAGAAGAGTATCTGTAAATAGGATCATGAGATGACTCGTCACCATTTTTTAGGGGTGCCATTTGAGATCTGCAACTCCCATCCATTGCAATTTGTTAAAAAGCAAAAATAGTAAAATAAATTTATCAACAGTAAACCGATACAACAAAGTTCGTGTCTCACGCGTGCTTACAAGTGATTGCACACATGATACATAGGGGCAACTATTGAGCATGAGATTTTGATAAAATTAAGTTTGTTAAATTAATTTTCATTTATTCAATATGCACCTGTTATTGAATATTGAATAAAGAAAGTATATAAAAAAAATACACCTGACAGGACAAACAAATGTTGGTGATCATATGAATAGCGCATGCCTTCAAACCACAAAATCTTGGCTCTAAAACTATGTTCCTTTAATTAAGAGGGAAGAAAAAAAAATGGGACTAGATTTGGATTAACCATACTCAGCCCCTTTGTTGGTACTAAAATTAAAAGTAACTTTGGTTCAAAAGGAAAAGGAATATGCTCATAATAAAGAAAAGGCAAAAAAGGCAAAATGAATGGAGAAGTTGCCTCCACAGCTTTTTGGAAGCGCCACTTCTCCACTAATTTGCTACATGGGAGCAAAGTGGATGCATACAATTTTTTTTTTAAAAAAAAAAAGAAAACCGTTCCCAAAGTTCCATATAAAACAAAGGAGATGGAATCAAAAAAAAAAGAAGAAGAAAACAAAGGGAGGACAGAAGAACAAAGTTACATGCATAGGAGATCAGAATATTTGGTGAAAAGGCAAGACAAAAAAAAAAAAACTCAAGCAAATACAAAGGCTGGTGACCATCAGAGCACAAATTAGTCTACAAGAAAAGAGAATTTTGTGCAAGGAGCAGAGACAAGGCAGGTTTGTAAAGACCCTTAAAAATGTGGAGTTTGCAAAGACCCATGAGTTGTTGGTTCTATATATGAATTGTAATTGATATCATAATGGCATTGTATAGGGATTCTTTATCCCGGACTATTCATAGATATCACGTCCATTTGTGTATATCATTGCAAAATTAAGGATCCCAACAAAATGAGATGGGATACGTTTATCCAATTGTGTTTGAGGGGCAGAGACATATTATAAGCATTGACCAACCATATAGTATAAGATCAAGCTACCATCAGAATCTGAAATGAAGTTAAAAAAAAAAAAAACTGAAAAGCTTAGTATCTCTTAAGTGAATTTGTTGAAGGTTTCCTACTGTTTTGAGTCATCTAAAATGGATAGCGTTTATTCGCTAATTGCCTCTTCAACTCTCAACCCCTATTTGAATCCGCAAGGATCGATTATAGGTTGGTAATCAAACCTAGTGGGTAACCTATTATGAACTTGGGAAGACTAAAATGGAATACCCATAAATTTTAAGTTCAAAAGGACTCCTACATTCGGATTTGCAAGGATTCCAGGTTTGCAAGGACTTACAAATTTAGATTCGCAAGGATTTTGAATTTGAAAGGACCCCTAAATTAAATTCATCGGACCAAAACCATGATGATTTGTAGTATAATCCTTGTATTTTTATTTTTATTTTTTTTAAAAGAATTTATTCCAAGCCAAGATTTCATATTAGTGCAGGTCACAAAGTTCCAAAGATTTCTAACATAATATTTGGGTGTTTAAATCTTTTAATAATCAAACTCCAAAAAAAGGAAAAAAAAGATGTTTGCTTCTTACGTTGGTTGCCATGGTCATTTTGTGTGAATTTTCCTTTGCCTCCGTTGCTGGTTCCCCAAAAAAAAAAAGGATAACAGAAGGAAAGTTTTTTCAAAAAATTAGTAAGAGCATGCAAGGGAAGACGAAGATCAAGCATATAGGGGAACAAATGGATTGAGACTAATTTCATTGAAGTTTGTTCAATTTAAGTCAAATCTATCTTCTTAAGGCCATAAATTCATGAAATGGAGGGAGGTAGACCATTATAACGGATTTATGCTAAAATTTTGGGAGTAGCAACAAGGATACAGTAAATTAAATATGTGCGTACTCTTAAGTCTTAAAATGATTTAAACCCAATTTCCATTCCTCAGAACCTCCAATCCTTGCGAGTTTTTGAGATGTTGATCCTTGCAAACTCATGGAGTGTGGATCCTTGTGGATCTTAATACGTTTATATGATTTAGTTCCAAATGAACAAATAAAGAAAAAGGACTTTGCATCTTCTTAAATTTTAGAAGGAGATCATCATGGACAAACCTTTAGGGAAAAAATGAAGAAGTTAGGCTTTGTAATACTCCAATCAAATCAAACAGATGTGTTACAGCGAAGTCGCTATGGTGAAAGTCTAATTGATTTTAAGAGGTGAAAAGTGGAGTATGAGTCCATTGTTTTTATAGGTCTGTACAAGTTTACATCAATCAGGGTTCTTAACATAAAAATCCCCAATAAGTTTTGGACTCTTCTTCAAATAAGTAATACGCTTTTTCTTTTTTTGTTTGGTTAAAAAAAATGTGGCCATGTGACTTGTTTCAAATGAATGGGTTACTCAAATTCTCTTAAAATCAGGGGGAGGGAAACAACAGTGACTCATAGCCACTTTGATTAAAAAAAAAAAAATCTAGCCAAGTTTAAAAGGGGGGGCATGGTGATATGTTGTCAACCTAATTTGATCGGTTAAAAAAATAATAAAAATGGAATGCCTTAATTCCCATACTATTACAAGATAACAAAATCCTGTAACGTGTTGGATGCATGAGCCTAAAAAACATAGGGAAGTCAAATCTAAGTTATCAAAATTGTATTGTCAAAGTATGAACAAATTAAATCCTTTGTTTAAAGGGAGTCATTTTCCAATTGATATGTATTCCTTCGTCGTGGCTTACATAAAAAAATAAGTCGATAAGGACTTGAGCTCCAAGGAAATACAAAACTAATACCCCCCCACTTCACAAAAAGTGAGTTTTCTAAGTCGATTGCACCTAATTTGTCCAAAATCAAAATCTAAGCCCCACAAAAATCTAAGTCAACCAAATTTTCAACTCCACGAAATGAACCTAAAATCTTATTTATCTTGCCCCTTCTTTCACAAAAGACCAAAATTATAATTTTGTTACCCTTGGTTACACATTATGTAACCAAAACAAATCAAAAACCAAGCTACTAAAAAAATCAAATCTTTCTTAAACTCAGAGTCCACCAAGATGGACCAAACCTGAACCAAATATACAACCAAGTTCACCAGATTCCCCACATGATGCAAGCCTTAAAAAAATATTTTTTAGTCCAACAACTACGTCAATTTGATCTCAATAAAGGTACATAGGAAACCCATAAATAAATTTCGAGTGCAATCGCAAGTTAAACAAAATTAATTGACCTACCCCAATAAAAACTTAAGTCAATAAATAAAAAGCGTGAAATGGATAAAAATACAACGTAGCCATGACTTAAAAAAATTCAAATATCAAAATTTAATCAAAATTATGGTCAGTTTTTAGGCCAACATAAATAATTAAAATCATATCAAATGGTTAATAACTTAACCAAAATAAAAGATATATTAAATCAAGCAAAATTAAAGAACTATAATTGGTTTGATCCATTATAAAATAGGTACGTAGGCAGCCCATGACAAAAGAATGAGCGCAACCCAAATTCCAAATCAGATAAAATTACCCATTTCCTAACCTGTACATGAAGAATGTGTACGTATAGTACTCTTCCTAAAAGCTATCCATACAATCACTATCTGATGCAATTAAGTTTTGGGTACGGATTATTCAACATTAGAAATATAATAACTGTCGATCCAAATTATAAAAAAGCCTTATGAATGCAAAATAAGACAAAGAAAAAAATGGGACAGAACAAGTCGGAATCAAAAGGTGGTCTCCCGAGAGGGGGGCGTAATTAAGGCGGTTCATCCTTTTGAATAGGGTCGTACTTGAAATAAACCGATGTACATTTTTTTTTTGTACGTTGGAAAGTTGTGTTGTGCATGTTATTTATTTTTATTAAATTTTTCCTCAACATTCCTAATTACTCCAATTTCATACATACATTAGTTATGTGATATTTTTCTTAAACTAAACCTCTTGCTCATCGATGCCCAGCTATCTCAGAAAAAAATTCTCTACTAAATTGTCAAATATCTGTTTGACGTTTAATGATCTTGTATTACCGTATTTTAGTAGCAAAGTTACCATGAACTTTGAGCATCGGGAAAAGTAATTGGTTCGGGGCGCCTCTTGCTGCATCGAACGAGTTCGACAGGTTGTTGTATCTTGGCAAAGTATCACACTTACACAATTATCAACCAGTGCAGTGGGAGCACTTTCTCTCTCATGAAAGTGCCTTGCGTGCTTCAACCCAATCAGGCTACATCTAAACTTTATCCACATTATTTTTATCTAAGAGTGGTAATCATTCATTTAATATTCTCATGTATTGAGTGATAATTTTTGTTGTAGTTGATGTCAAATTGATTATATATAACCTCGTCTTCGTATATATTTTCATGTATTCATAAGTTGATCACTAATAATATTATTTTCGAAGTATTATTTCATACTACCTCATTAGCATTCTAAGAGAGGAAACACGTATGCTTATAGTTGGGCTACATATTAGTAGACATTTAGTGTTGCATGTTCGCCTGTGTTATTGCATAAATATTTTGTTGATTGATCTCTGGTGATTATATGGTTTAAGTTGTATAAGAGCATTGTTGATACATGTGATTTTATGATTGCTTGCTAACATGAAGAGGAAAAGCTTCTCATTTTATGCATTATCTAATTGACTGAGAAGTTCCATTTACACACACACACACACACACACACACACACACACACACATATATATATATAAACACACACACACACACACACACGCACACATATATATACACACACACACACATACATACTTACATATATATCTACATATATATACGTATATATGCATGTATATTTTGCAATATTACTAGCTAGTTCTTTTGTTCATTGATTAATACCAATAGTCTACTTGATCGCCTATTGGCCTCGACTAATCACTAGGTCGTTGAAGTGTCATGTTAGATGCTTAAGGTTAACACAGTTTTTCAAGCTTGATTTGCTTACTAATTATTTAGACTTGTTGTGATCTTGGATTTATATTGTTGGCAGTAAATTTGAGGCTTTATTTACCTTTTTGCTTTGTTCAGTTTTAATTTTGAACAGATGCATAGAGTCGAGAATATGGGGGTAGTTTCTAATCTCGAGTTATATGTTGTTTGTGATAATAATAGTTGGATTGTTGATTCCGGTGCTAATGTTCATGTATGAGCTTATCAATAGGTCTTCTGCGCCTATAACAAGTTATCCAATAAAACTGTGAGTATAGGCAATGTCAATATTGCCCTTATTCTAAGAGTAGGTTGAGATAAATTAGAAATATCATCTAGTAAATGCCTTGAGTTGGATATGCATATCATGTTCTTGATATTAAGAAAAATCTTATTAGTGTCTCCTTATTAATTCAAGTTGTTTATGAATTTCTTTTTACATCCAACAACATTGTGATTACTAGACAACGTACTTTTGTGTGAAAAGGTTATTTAATTGGCAATGGATTGTTTAAGTTGAAATTTGTTTCTACTGAAGTGAGTAATGTGGTCAATAGTTCAATATTTGCATCAAATGTTGAAAGTTCTAATTCTTGGCATGGTAGACTTGGGCGTGTGAACTTGTAGTCAATTAGACACATGATGGATCTAGGTCTTGTTCCTAAATCCCCTCTTAAATCTGAAAGAAAAATGGCAAGTGTGTGCTCAGGCTAAACAACCTAGAAAGCCTTTTAAGTTGGCAGTGGAGAAAAATACCAAATTGCTCAAATTGATTCATAGTGATATATGTGACTATGATAACATTCTGACTCGTGGTGGTAAAAGATATTTTATTATATTTAATAATGACTCCTCTAGATACTGCTATGTTTATTTGCTTACATATAAGAGCGACATGTTTGATAAATTTAAGGTGTATAAAGCTGAAGTAGAAAATCAACTCCAGAGGAAAATTAAAATTCTAAGGTCGGACAATGGTGGTGAATATGCTCCAACAAAGATGAATCAATTTTGTGAAGATCATGGATTGACACATCAGGTGACACCTGGATAGGCACCTCAATCTAATGGAGTTGCGGAATGAAAGAATCGAACTCCGACTGACATCGTTAATGCTATGCTAATCAATTCAGGTTTGCCTCATAATTTTTGGGGTGAAACTTTATACTCTGCTTGTCATATTTTGAATAGAATACCTTATAAAAAAAAAAATTGATAAGACTCCTCATGAGTTGTAGAAAAATAGAAAGCCTAATTTATAATACCTCAAAGTGTGGGGGATTTTGGCTAAAGTGCATATCCATCTATTCATAAAAGGAAATTGGGCTCTACAACAGTTAATTGTGTGCTCATTGGATGCACCCCCAACAGTACTACTTATATTTTTTGGGGGATGAAGCTTGATATTCCTGAAATTTCTAATAATACTATTAGGGAATCTCGAGATGCTACGTTCTTTGAAAATATTTTTCCATTGAAAAGTAAACTACCTTTGCAAATAGCTGAGTCTAGCTCTAATTTGAATTCAAATCCCGATTTGAAAATGATAGTGTTGTTCCATTAAGGAGAAATAAAACACCAACAATTGCTAAAGATTTTGGTCCTGGCTTTATGACTTATTTACTTGAGGATGAGCCTGGGACTTACGAAGAGGCAATGAGATCCTCATAGGCTCCCTTTTGGAAAGAAGCTATCAATAATGAGTATTGCACCTATACTTGACCTCATTTTATCCCTTATTTAATCCACTTTTCTCATGGTTTACATGCCAAATCTAGAGGAGAAAGAGTCAAATTCACTTTCCTTGATTCAATTGTGCTTATAATAGGTTTTGTCTTACTTTCAGGAGAAATCCACGAGTTTTGATAAAAAGGAAGACCTTAGGAGCGATTTCAAGGAAGAAGAGAGGTCTAGCAAAGCCTGGGACCAAGGGAAGACTTGTGGAAGAAGGCACGGCCGTGCAACGAAGATCGAAGCTGTGCATAGGCAACACGGCCACATGCACAGCAGTGCGTGGTGGCCGTGCGTGGCGCATAGTTGGCCGTGCGTCATGGCACGGTCGTGTGTCCTTCGGGCCTACGCGGCGGAGCGGTTTTTCGGCCTTTTTAAGCAACTCTTCTCTCTTTCTTGAGGAGGCCTTTTTGCTGGGTTCTTGAGAGGGCCAATTAGGGTTTATCCTAGCCTCCACAAACCCCTTTAAGGGGAGATTAGATTAGGGTACTGCTTGTATACGTTGTAGAAGATTTTGAATTCGGAATTGAAGACTAAGTTCTTCTTCTCATTTTCTCTTTAATTTCATGCTTGTTAATTTATTTTCTAGTTCAATAGATTATTGTTTTGCTTTGGTTTCAATGTTTGTTTGTGAATTAAAGATTTCATCTTTGGTTGTGATTTGTTCTTGAGATGGCCAATTGATTCTTGTTTAGGCCTTGATCTAACTTGTTTATACATAGAATTTAGAGTTTTCTTTCACGCCCACCAAGTGTTCTATGAAATGCTTGAAAGAGCTTTCATCCTTATTTTGGGGCAATTAACTTATACTGAGAGGTGGGATCGATTGTCTAGTGTGAGTAGAAAGAATGGTTGGGATTGGGACATGAAAATAGTTTCGTCGCTAGTTAGGTCAAAGATTGTCAATCTTGTAGTTTAATTGAACTAATCCCATGAAAATAGGATATTAGAACAATTAGACTAGCTCATGACCCTTGAGAGAGGGCTTGAGTGGTTTTAATAATGCAATTGACCATCTCTGAATACTAGCATAACTTGGGAAGGTTTGGGTGTACTTGATTACTAGGTTTATCGTAGGTCTAATCATAATCCTTTTGTTTTTGCTTCAGTAGTTTAGTTCTATTTTCTATCCCCTTCGATTTTCCCTAGCTCGAAACGCTTTAGTTATTTCTGGTAGTTGGAAATACAACTCCCTGCGAATGACACCCCAAGTACTCAACGATACACCTTGTACTTGGGGTTTATAAATATTAAAACTCTGTTTTTCTCTAACAAGTATTTAGCGCCGCTGCCGGGGAATTGGCGCTTTCCAATATTAGAGCTTACTTGGGCATTCGAGACTAGGCTTTTATTTTGAAGAAAAAGGAAAAAAAAATTGAAAATTGAAAAAAAAAATCTTTATCCCACTTTCCTCAATATGAGCATGAATGGTTTTGGAGATACTATGATAGATTACATGCATTTCATGCTCATTGTGATTTTTATTTGGAAAAGTGAGAAATTTTGAATACAGTTTATGAGTGTGTGAATTGTGAGACCCGTACTCTTGTACAGTATTGGAATTTTTATGCTAAAAATGTTGATGAAGCTTGGGATTTTCTTGATTGGTTGGCTCAGGATACTTATGAATATGAGATTAGTTGTACTAATTCATACATCCCACCCCCTTGCATCCCTAATTATGCTCCTCCTATGTGCGAAATTTGCCATTGTTCTGATCATGCCATTAATTCTTGTCCTTATTATATTTCTGATGAGGGCTTTGCTAGACTTAGCAATATGATAGAGACAATGAAGAAGCAACAAAATGATCTTGCTAATAAAATGCAAGAGTATGACCTATCACCCGAGACTTACCTTAGTTCTAGTGCTCCCAGACTTGATGTCAATCTGTGTGATGATGGTGCGTCTTTCCCTCCTCTAGAGTCCGGACTAGGGGAAGTCATTGACCCCCCTGACTACCTTACCTATTGTTGCTCCATCCTCACCTAGTCCTTTTAGGAACAACACTGCGCTCATCATGACTTTTCTTGATACACCTTCCCCTTTAGCTCAGTCGACGGAATTCGAGGTAGGTGAGACCTTTGGTGTTAGCGCTAGTGTTGATGAGGATGATACTTGGTCCAAGTCAGGTGATGTTTCTATCGAGGTGCATGATTTTCATGAGACTCCCACAGGGACTTCAAGTATGGATGTTGTGGTTGCAGGGCCAACTAGTCCTGATGTTGTTGATAATATATCCCCCAACCCTCTTAATACATTCCATGCTTCTTCTGCATGTTCACCACCCTCCCCTTCCCATGAGTGTTGTGATATGTTACTTATTGATTCTTATGTGATACTTGAGGGAATGAGGTTGACTGTTCTGAGACTCTAGGTACCTTTAGAGGGTATAACCCCTCCCTTGATCCATACAATCTGTACGTAGAGCATTTTCCTGGAAAAATCGTGTTGATAATTGCCTTTGACTATTCTACTGATTTTTCCAACGCACTTGATAAGTTTCGGAGAGCACTTATTATTATGCGTGTATTTATATTTGTGTGCTCTTACTTACATTCATCTGAGTTGCATGCTCAGGTGTTCGAAAAGCTCCTACGAGCTTTGACGGCATCCGAATTGGTAGCTTGGATCTTGAGAGATGATGAGTGGTTGATGCTCCTCGAGCCTCCCATTGCACCATTTTAGAGAAGCTTAGTCTGGGTACGATCAGTACCCAACCTAATATAATCGTTCTGACCCTTTTCCTTTCTTTTTATTTTCTTTATTTTCTTTTGTTTAGTTGTGGATATTAGGATTGTGTTTTTGTTGGTGATCATCTTGAGGTGAAATTTGGGATATTGTTGGGTCATTAATGGCTATGATCACCACTTTTGTATTTTTATGCACATTTGTGTTTTGTGATTGGTGGTGTTGATGGATTGATATATCTTTGTTTTTGGTGGCTAGTTTTGTATATATGTGTGGTCTTGTTTTTGATTTGGTGAGTGTTTTGGGGAGAGTGTGCTAGCTTATGTATATGTGTGTAGGTTTAGTTTTCTTGTGTGTGTTTGTTTTGTTTTGTGTGTATTGTGTGTGATTTTGTTTTCTCTGTTTTTGTGTGTTTTGTGGTTGGCGATGACTCTCACTCCCAATGAGGACATTGTGAGTTTTAGGTGTGGGTGTGGGGTCATTTACCCTTTTATTCTTATTTTTGTGCAAATTTTTCATTTTTTGTGCTAATTTTTTAATTTTTCATTTTCTTTGCATAGTTTTTCTTTTTGGCTTTTGGGGCCTTGTACTATTTTAACTGACTTTGATCCCTTGTACCTTAGCTATTAGCTTGTACCTAAGTAAGTTGTTCATGATAGATCTTTGTCCCAAGCTTGTCACTCTTGGTCCCAATTCTAACCCCAACAGTCTGTTATAGCTATGTAATCCAGTCCTTGTGTACACTTCATCATTATCTTATGATGTTAGCCTTCCGTGACTGACTCTGCCACCTGTTTTCGACATGGTTACTTTAATTTTTGTCTTCATTAAAAAAAACAAAAAAAAATGAGGAAAAAAAAGAAAAAGAAAAAAATATATAAAATTTGGCATGACAAGTATCCCCTTGAGGAGTGCGCCACTGGGCGTTACCCTTTGAGGCATGTGCTACTGGGTGTTACCCTTTGAGGCAATACTGCTACTGAAAAAGCTTGCTCCCCATGTTAATAAGTTAATTATGTAGCTTGTGTCAGTCAGGTAGGAACGAGTTTGATTTTTGTAGGCTTAAGTCCTAGGATGATTATACACTTACACACCAAGCACTAGGATAGATTCCAGGTTTTGAGGTACAATGGGATGAAACGTTGGTGCTTTGATGTCATGTATGTGGATAGAGAGTCTTGATATATACACTATGTTTATATACAGGCTAATATCTTTACTGCATTGGTGATTTGGTTGGTTATAATGCATACAGTTTTTTCCCTTGTATAAATATTTGTGCCTTGTTTGTGTATCTATTTTGTTTTCTTTGTTTTCCATTCTCCTTTTCCACTTATTTTTCTTTTTCAAGATTTTGTGGATATATCTTCTGCAAACCCTCACGATACCTTACTCGTCCACTCGGGTGAACCAAGGGGTTCAAAGGGTTTGTTGCACAAGCTAAATGCAATCGTGATTCCTACGAAAGTGAGTTAGGTTCTTAGGTTAGTTTTTATTTTTATTTTGCTCGAGGACGAGCAAAAAGGTAGGTGTAGGGCTATTTGTTGCACCTATATTTGACCTCATTTTATCCCTTATTTAATCCACTTTTCTCATGGTTTACATGTCAAATCTAGATGAGAAAGGGTCAAATTCACTTTCCTTGATTCAATTGTGCTTATAATATGTTTTGTCTTACTTTTAGGAGAAATCCTCGGGTTTTGATAAAAAAGAAGACCTTAGGAGCAATTTCAAGGAAGAAGAGAGGTCTAGCAAAGCCTGGGACCAATGGAAGACGCGTGGAAGAAGGCACGACCGTGCAACAGGGTAGGCACGGTCGTGCAACGAAGACCGAAGCTGTGCACGAGCAGCACGGCCACACGCACGGTCGTGCGTGGTGGCCATGCGTGGCACACAGCCGACCGTGCATCCCTCAGGCCTACGCAGCGGAGCGGTTTTTCGACCTTTATAAGCAGCTCTTCTCTATTTCTTGAGGAGGCCTTTTTGCTAGGTTCTTGAGAAGGCCAATTAGGGTTTATCCTAGCCTCCACAAACCCCTTTATGGGGAGATTAAATTAGGTTAGTCTTTGTATACATTGTAGAAGATTTTGGATTCGCAATTGAAGACTAAGTTCTTCTTCTCCATTTCTCTTTAATTTCATGCCTTTTAATTTATTTGCTAGTTCAATAGATTATTGTTTTGTTTTGGTTTCAATGTTTATTTGTGAATTAAAGATTTCATCTTTGGTTGTGATTTGTTCATGAGATGGCCAATTGATTCTTGTTTACGCCTTGACCTAACTTGTTTATGCCTAGAATTTAGAGTTTTCTTTCACGCCCACCAACTGTTTGATGAAATACTTAAAAGAGCTTTCATCCATGTTTTAGGGTAATTGACTTATGCTGAGAGGTGAGGTCGATTGTTTAGTGTGAGTAGAAAGAGTAGTTGGGATTGGGACATGAAAATAGTCTCGTCGCTATCTAGGTCAAGGGTTGTTAATCATGTAGTTTAATTGAACTAATCCCATGAAAATAGGAGTTTAGAACAATTAGACTAGCTCATGATGCTTGAGAGAGGGCTTGGGTGGTTATAATAATGCAATCAACCATCTCTAAATACTAGCATAACTTGGGAAGGTTTGGGCTTGACTTGATTACTTGGTTTATCTTAGGTCTAATCATAGTCCTTTTGTTTTCGTTTCTGTAGCTTAGTTCTATTTTCTATCCCCTTCGATTTTGCCTAGCTCGAGGCGTTTTAGTTAGTTCTAGTAGTTGGAAACACAACTCGCTGCAGACGACACCCCGAGTACTCTACGAGACACCTTGCACTTGGGGTTTATAAATATTAAAACTCTGTGTTTCCCTAAGTAATTCTGTTTTGATAAATAAAACTTAGGTTTTGACTAATTTTCCTCCTCGTTGTAAACGAATTGGATTCAAATGGCTCTTTAAAAGAAAATTGAGAACTGAAGGTTCTATTGAACAGTACAAAGCCAGACTTGTTGTGCAATGTTTTAGACAAGTAGAAGGCGTAGATTTTTTTGATACATTCTCCTGTTTTAATATTACTTCTATTAGAACATTGATTGCTTTGGCTTCTACATATGACTTACATATTCATCATATGGATGTTAAGACAACCTACTTGAACGAAGATTCGAAGGAGTAAATTTACTTGAAATAGCCCAAGGGCTTTGTTGTGCCCAGACAATTGAAAAATGTATGCAAGCATATGAAATCCTTATATGGATTAAAACAAGGTCACAAACAATGGCACGAGAAATTTGATAAGGTGATACTCTCAAATGGCTTTATCATTAACAGTGATGATACATGTGTTTATTTATCTGCTTAGTTTTGTACCTATATGTTGATGATATATTATTGTTTTGTAATAATCTTGATGGATTCAAGGTACTAAATCATTCATATTTGAACATTTTGATATGAAGAACTTCAGTCCAGTTGATTTGATCCTATGTATTAAATTGATAAGAAATGAAAATGGCATTGCATTGACCCAATCTCATTATGCTAAGAAGTTGTTGAAGAAGTTTCATTATGATGATGTTAAACCTGTGTCCACTCCCTTTGACCCTTCTGTGAAATTGAGGAAAACTATGGGGGAAAGTGTCTCCCAGTTGAAGGTTTCACAAATTATTGGGTCCTTGTTGCATTTTGACAAATTACTAGACCTAACATGGCCGATGCAGTCCCACAATCCCAGTATAGATCATTAGCATGATACAAAATGGGTATTTCAATACCTAAAGGGTACTATGGACTATGGATTGCATCATTGTGGTTTTTTTGTTATTTTAGAAGGATTCAGCTATGCGAATTGGATTTCTGATTTGTATGAAATAAAATCTACTAGTGGCTATGTGTTTACATTAGGAGGTGGTGTCATATCATCAAAGTCTACTAAGCAAACCATTACTGTACGTTCTATCATGGAAGCTGAATTTGTTGCTTTGGATGTGGCCTATGTAAAGGCTGAGTGGCTTAAAAAATTCTTGTTGGATATTCTGTTGATGCCTAAGCCTATTCCTCATGGTGTGGTTTCTCTTGACTTAGTCAGGTCAGAAAACAATGTTACGGATCTGCTTACAATGGGACTGGCGTGTCAATAGATACATGACTGAAGCCCATTAAATAGTCAGCACAGTGGATACCCGTCTCCAGAAAATGGCGATCCTATGAATCGATGTTCAATGGGTAATAACGAAATTGATGGATGAACTGAAGCCCATTAAATAGTCAGCAAACCATTACTGTACGTTCTATATTTTAGTGGAAATTTCAGGTCCCATTCCTATGAAAAGTACTCTTTCGGGGCTGTGGAAAGTTTTTAAGGTTGAGTTACTTTTCCTAGTATAACCTTATGCTCTATTGAAAAGAGGGATAGGTGACAGGGTAACTCTTGATGAACCTAAGGCATGATTTTCTAGAGTGGTAGTCAGAGGTCACTCTTGGAGGCTCACATAGTGAGTGTGGTAGTGGGGTCTCCACTATTGGATACTTAGGCTATTCCCTAATGGACACTTACGAAACAAGATACTGCACATGACTGTTAAAGCACCCCACCAATGTGAACCTTGATGAAAACGACTTGTGGCATGCTTGTGGTGAGCAGAGATTTGGCCAAAGGGTTTGTAGTTCAAGATAAAAGATCACTCCCTTCCCTTAAGTCGAAACATACTAAGCTTCAATTCAAACCCACAAGCTGTCGTACACCCATTACATGGTATTTTGTGCCCTATAATTAAAAAAAAATTACAAAGATAAAAGTATTTTGATTTCAAAATCGTATGGGGGACTATTGGAATTTTTAAGTGATTTGAAAATCAAAAGTTAAAAAAGGCTGCTTATAAATACTATTTATTGTTTGTTAACTAAGGGATTATTGATTTAGGCAAATTCCTATTTTTCTCCCTTAGTAAATTATCTCTTTAACTAGTTTAAGAGCACTTGTAGTTGGATATTCATTATCCATCATTTTTGAAGGCTTTTAACCATGATTTTGCTATTAATGGGAGAGGAATATGGAGAATAATATTTCTAATTTTTAGCTACATGTTTTACTGAGTTTGGTGTGGCAATGGATAGCTAATAAAATGTTGCTGTGAAACATTGGTTTAATTAGTGGCAAAGGGGTGGTGGATTTTACTAACCTCAAAAAACATAAAATATTACGTTGCACAAGTATGTACCGTGCTACGTACATAAGCGCGCGTGAAGGGAAATTGGTGAGAGGTGCGTTACATGGTGAATTAGATAACAAAAAGAAACAAATTGTTTTCTTTTATGAATTTTGAACAATTTCCCCTGCTTGCTTTTGACTGACTGCTTTTCTCTCTCCTCTCCCTGTTTTCTTCCATCTTTTTGCTGCTCGTTTGCTCAAATCTTCAACTGATTTTCAGTCTCTCATCGTCTTGAAGCCAATTTCTCTATCCTAGGGTTTCACTTGTAGATCATTTTGTTCTTCGGATAAGGTAATAATTGCATTTGCACTAATGTATCATTCATGAGCTTATTCATGGATTCTTGTTGATTTTTTCGCATTTTACTCATTGTAATTTCATATCTTTCGAGCAATATGCCTATAGGAGAAGATTTGAACGATAATGCTGCAACAAGGTATGTTTCGTTTCTAATTTTATGTTCAATTTTGTTAGTTTTGGGTTTTTGTGGTGTTTGCTAGTTGTATGTTTATTTTTGGTGGCTCTAGGGCTCAATATTCAGATTTAGTTTTCGCATTTGTGGTGTTTGCTAGTTGGATATTCAGATTCAGTTTGTGGTTCCCTAATGTTTTGTTGGGCACGAACCTAATTTTGTGCTAGTTGGGAAGAAAGTAGTTAGTTCTTTGTTGAAGTGCTGACCCCATATATTAAAGACATAGGTTAGGTCAAAGACCACAATGTTGCTGCAATTTGACATGTCCATGGTTAAATTGTTACCTTTCTGTGATTATGATCATAGGAGCTCAAGTGAGCTTCAAATTCCATGGCCAACTTTTACTGCTTGTTACACAGTTCACAAAAGAACACTTTGCGTATTTCTTTAATGTTGGTTTGAATTTTTTGCTTCCTTCTGCCATCACCTGGATTTTCAATATGTGCATGAAGCAGGCAGAAGAACCGACCTGGTAATAATAAAAACTGCACGAAATGCTCAAGAGCTTCCAAAATGGATATTAGCTTATGACATACCATTCCCCTCAAAAGACATGCATACATGCTATATGCTGCCTTCTACTATTAGATGTAGGTTTCAAAAAAAAGTAATAAAATCAAACACTTTGTTTTACTTATGTGGCAAACATTAGACAATTTATGTTGCTAAGGTGTTGAAGGAATACCTCTCTCTTCCGCACAACTTCCTCTGTCTCCTCCACCTCAATATCAAGTGTTCTGCGTTGTATATTCTCTCCTGCTTTGAAATAATCATCCTCCTCTTGCTTTTATATCCCAAGCTCGGATCTCTTATGCCAGATTTTATTGGTTCAATTATACCTGCAACGACCAAGTAGAAAACAGCTATGTTTAGCGAAGAGCAATAATAAAAATGAAGTGCTAAAGGAAGTCATAGTTGTGTAAAATCTAAACATTACTTCTCTATTCATTCATAGAAGATCATCTGCACTATAAAAGGTTAGGTTACAGCAAAATTTCAAACATCAAAGTAATCCGTCCCGTCCTGCAATTGTATTTCAGCTCTACTCTAAAGAAGAAATAGTTGAATCCTATTCCTGCTCAGAAAGAGCAGGTTCCACAACATTGGACTTCACTTACTTTAGCTTGCAGATAGTTCAAGGTTTTTATGCACAAGGAAACGAAAAGGGAGGGAGTGTGGTTCATCTTCTCATAATGAAATTCATCCAGACGACCTAGATTCTTGAAGCTCTGACAATAGCTACCCAGTGCAACTTTTAAAGACTGTGCTGTTGTGAATGTTTGTGAATGTCTGTGCTGTTGGATTAGATGTCTGTGCTGTTGGATTAGATGTCTAATTGTCCTATTCTAGATCTTTTGATAGAAAAAATTTTTTAATCCTTGCTTCTGGTTTGACTAGAAGTATGAGACTAAAACAATAGAATGGTATGTTTTGGCTATAAACCTCATGACATCCTTGATGTATTGGCATCCGGTTTTACACATTCTTTACTGCCCCTTGCAAGTGCTTGCTTTCTTTTGTCTATGACTCTTTTGAGTTCATAATAGATCAGCTGCTGAGTGAAATGCCAGTGCTACACTTTACTTCATAGGTCTTGGTTAGTTTGTTGCTTTTTAATTGTCCTCATTGATCACAGTGATACAAGGAAAAAGCGAATCAAACATGTGGCGTGTAAGACATCAAAAAGAAAACGCTCCGAACAACAACCTATTGGTATGCTCCATATATTTTTTAGCCACAACACTTTATAAATTAGTGTGCTTGCTATATTGGCACAAAAGGTTCACTGGAACTGGGGAAAGTTTCACTGCAGATGGGGAAAGGTTCCCTGCAATTGGGGAAAGTTTCACTATAGTTGGGGGAAGGTTCCTTGCAATAGGGGAAAGTTTCACTGTAGTTGGGGAAAGTTTCACTGCAGTTGGGGAAAGGCTCACTATAGTTTGGAAAAGATTCACTATATTGCATAAAAAATTTATTGGATTAAAACTTTATATATTAGTGTGATTCCTATATTTTTAGTGATAAATTTCTGATTTTGAAATAAAAAAAAACAGCGTATGATCAAATTTCTAATAGTGGTAATAAAGATATTCAAGCAGATGACATAGAATATGATCCTACTAAGCTTAGGACAAGGATGTCTCCATATGGGTTGTGCAGCTTTCTACCAACTATATCAGATGAGCACAAGAGAGACATAACTGAGCTTGGGTTTGAATTTTTATTTACTTTGAGAGTCGATAAAATCCCATTAAGGCTAGCCAGATGGCTCATTCAAAACTTTGATACATGTGGGCTAGCAGTGAAATTAGCTAGCAATGAAGAGTTGAGAATTAGCGAAGAAGATGTATATTTAACAATGGGGTTTCCTAAGGGAAGCAAACCCGTTCAACAAGCCAAAAAGAGTGATAAGGGGGAGTATACACGGGTTCTTGATGAGTGGAAGGCTCAATGGGCAGCTGCGTTACCTAAAATGCATCAAGTGCTTTCACATATGAAAAACCAAAGGCAAGGGGGTGATATGTTTAAGAGAAACTTCATTGTATATGTTGTCACCACTCTTGTCAAGGGACAACAAACGTGGAAGGTTAATCATCTTGTACTCAAAAGCTTAGTGGATCTGAAAGAGGTGAAAGACCTCAATTGGTGTGAGTTCACAATAGATAGTTTGATTTCTTGCATAAATAAGTAGAAGAGGCAACCGAAAGGTGCATATAGAGGTCCTCTTCTATTCTTAATGGTAATGATTTTTACTTATATATTTACGAAATTTAGTATTTATTCTTATTTTTGTCATTACTGAAGTTTATGCATTAATGACTTCTTTGGATTTGCTAATGTTATAGTTGTGCTATGTTGATCGTGTCCCATGCAAGAAGAGAATGATCGGTAGAGAGTTTCCCATTTCAGCAAATTGGACTAGCAAAGATTTGTGGGCTCGAATGAATTTTGAGTTGGAGAGCTGTCAAGGCTTCGGTAAGGGGATTGAAGATGACATAATTGAGGCACCAAATACACCAACTCTCCATATTCAAGAAGAAGAAGCAGATATTAGGGAAAAAAAGGTTCTTGTTATACTTAATGTTTCTTTTAGTGAACCTTGTTGAGTGTATTAGTGTACCTTTCCTGCCGTGCAGTGTACCTTTTGTTTATGCAGTGTATCTTTTTATGATTTGTTTTATTTTTTGAACCAATTTTGATGCAGGCATATGTGCAAAAGATTTCAAGATCATTGAAGAACTTTGCGCGTTTTGTTATTGAGGTTGTTGATGCTGTGAGCGAGGCACAACAGATGTTCCCAACGAGCACCCAAATGGACAAAGTTCAGGGTGTTTTGGTAGAAATATTGACTAACTGCTCAAAGCTGGTAACATTCAAGGACACGGCTGGTCCATCTCAAACACAACCTGGATATGCTAATGCTGGTCATCAAGCAACCCCCTCTAGTCAAGATGATGGATTGTTTGTTAGTGATCCATCACTCTGGGATACATGTGTTGAATTAGCAAAGACTTATGAGAAGACTAGTGGGATTGCTTGTGCAGGCACCTTTACGCCACCTGGGTTTGATTTAGGGTTCGATTTTAGGCTTTCTCAGTCAGTCCAAGTTCAGAGCCCTAACTAGGGTGGAAGTGGGGGTGTAGGGGGTGTATGAGGTATTGGATCTGGTGGTCATTCTAGCCCTAATCCTCAATAGAAAGGAGTCCCAATTCAAGCTTGGAGAGCCCGGTTGGAGATTGCTTGCCCCCGAGGAAGAAAATGTATGCTCCTCATTTTACATCTCCGTTCTTTATAAGGCACATTGATGTCTTGAAATCTTTAACTATTAGAGAAAAGCAAGGGTCTGATTGGGCTTTTCTCCCATTGGATGAAGTTCACTATGATAGGTAATATTATAAGTTTTATTTCTATTTTTATGATTTTTATATTTTATATATTGACTTATGTTTTAAATTTTTGATGTTTTTAATGGGGGTTTTTTTTTCTTGTAGTGTGCTATTATTCGCAGATGCGAATTTCAACATCACTAGATCTGTAATTAGGACTTTGGGTTGTGGAGATGAATTGGATCACGGTGTTGTTGATTTATTCACTTATTTGTTGAATCATTATGAAAAGTTGAAGGACCCTCAAATATTATCGTCGAGGTTCTTTTTTTCTTGTAATGCCTATGTAAGTGTTTTTTTTCAAATATTATTTAGCTTAAATATTTTAAATTAGATCTTGTTATTTCACTAAAGTTGTTTCTGATTCTTTATGACGTAGACTGAATTATTGAATGGGGGTGCTGAATTTTCTGGTCCAAAGTATAAAAAGTTCAAGCATATTTTGGACAATGAAATTCAGATGATTTCTTGGCTGGATTTCTCAAATTCCAAGCTGGTAAGTTGATAACAGTTTAACTTGTAGCATTTAGTGTGTTTTGAGTTTGTCTTATGATCTAAATTGCTGAAATATGACCTGAGCCAAAATCATTATGGTACCCTTACTTATGGACCTCTGTGTTAGGGGAGGCAGAATCATAAGCATGTTGTATGTTTGGTCCTATTTCTTGTTCTCCTATTCTTCAATAATGTAAGAGGATAGGTTTGACAAGTTGGATTTAAGGGATTCTTCTTCAAAGTGCTCCCTGTTACTTAGCTACTACTAGCTAATTGGGATTTGTATGGTGGATATGTATGTGTGTGTAAGAGAGTGATGAGGGCCTTCCTTAGCTTGAATATGTTTTTGTCTATCTTGTCAAAAAGGAGAAAGCAACCAATAGCATCTTGGCACAAATGGTTTACTGTAATCAAGGAAAGGTTCCCTGCAGTAGGGCAATGATTCACTGCTTTGCATAAAAGATTCATTGGATCAAAACTAAAATGTAAAATTGTGAGGTAAATGCTGGTGTTGTCCATATTTCACCGTCGCCAATGTTACACCACAATCGTAATGTGGCTTACATATGCTTATATAGCTGTGTTGATATGCAGATATTCTTTCCAGTGTGTACCACAACGGATATTACTTTGTTGCGTGCTTCAATTTCTTGGCAAAGAAGGTGGAGATTATCCATTTTGTTGGTTATAATAATGTCGACAATGCTGTTATTCTTGTTTGTGTTAGCCTCTTGGTAATTTTCTATATTACCTTTTCATCCTTTTGCTATTCTAGTCCTCTAACATTTGAAGTTACCTATTATATATGTATACTACTTTTTTTCCCTAGGTTCAGTGTTTCCCAAAGTATTTTCTTGATAAAATCCCCAAATCAACTAGGGGTAAAGCTATTTCTATGGAGACTTTGCAATTGGAGCAACTGAAACTACCTTGGATGGAAGTTTCAAGAGAAGCTTATCCTAACTCAGGGGTGTATGTAATATGACACTTGGAGATGTACATGGGAGATGTTGAGAAATGGAATACCGGGTTTAAGAAGTTCAATGTGAGTTCACTTTTTTTCCCTTATTATAAAGAAGTGAATTATATCATCAAAAGTTTTGACAAGTTTTTTGCTCTCAATAGGCACCTTGTTGAAGAAGCTCAGGGCGAAATATTGCTATAACATTATCACTAGTTAGGAAAATGTCATTGCTCCTCAGATTCTTGATAAGGTTAAGGCTTATCATAATAGCATCAGGAAAGAGGAGACTGTTGGTTCTCGCATTACAAGGCAAAGTCAAAGGTTGAAAGACAAGGCTTAATGTTAGTGTGCTTTTCATTGGGTAGGACAATTGTGAATAGGTTGTACTTTTTCGATTAAAATAGTTGTGTAAGATTCAATGCCACGTAAACAGTTGTGTGAAAACAGTTTTTCATATTTTGCTGGTCAGAGTTACACTGCAGTGTCGTAAAGGTGCATTACAGGTTAGTAAAGTTTTAATGCAGGCACCCGTTCTATCCTGTTTACTTACTGACGGGCACTTCCATCTTGTTCACTTAATGCATTGAGAGTATAGTTATACGGTATTAGGGGGAACAACTACCATAACAACAGTGACACAATTCCAGTTTCATTCCTATCCATTGCTAACAAAAATAAAGAAAGAAATGCTCGGATCCTATGTTAGTCCATATGACGTCAGGCTTGAAATCCTTATTGTCCTCCTTGGAGAACTCAATATAGCTATACAATGCATCTTCTTCAAGCAAACCTCGAAGCGTTTCCATCCTGTTTACTTACTGACGGGCACTTCCATCCTGTTCACTTAATGCATTGAGAGTATAGTTATACGGTATTAGGGGGAACAACTACCATAACAACAGTGGCACAATTCCAGTTTCATTCCTATCCATTGCTAACAAAAACAAAGAAAGAAATGCTCGGATCCTACGTTAGTCCATATGACGTCAGGCTTGAAATCCTTATGGTCCTCCTTGGAGAACTCAATATAGGTATACAATGCATCTTCTTCAAGCAAATCTCGGAGCGTTCCCTAGCATATCTCTACAGTGCCTCATGTTCAAGCAATCATCAAAGCTTTCCCTAGCATAACAATTAAAAACAACTTAATTTTACTTGTTGGTACAAAAGATTCACTACAATTGGGGAAAGGTTCTCTGTAGTTGGGAAAAGATTCATTGCATTGCATTACAGATTCATTTGGATCAAAATTGAGATATAACATTACAATCCACCGACACCAAATAAGAATCCATTGCAGCATGCACATTTACAATCAGTAAACAGCTTTAATATCCAATAAATATTAAATTCCGTTAAAAGAAATTATGGTGTACTCATGCTATCAATTTTGACATTCATAGTTTCAACAAATATTTTTAAGTGCACCATCTCCCATAGACGCCATGGTACATGCCACCTACATCAACAAATATTGTGTCCTTTAAGTACAAAATTTTTCTAACTATATTTGTTAAAATGTAGAGTGATCTTGTAGTTTATACCTCAGTAATTGCAACTCCAACATTAGTGTTGGACCTGCTTGAATCCTCTGGAGGCCTTACACCACTTATTGCCTTCAAAAACAACATAAGCTACTCATTTAATTATAAAGTGAAAAAGAAACTTTTCCATTATTTCGTTAATTAAATTTTAACAGTTATAGCATAGTGATACCTCCGATGCGAAGACGATGGGGCTGATATTGACAGGAGTGAAACTGTTTGTTGCTTGTCTCGCAGCGCTCTTCTTTCTTCCCTTCACTTGATTTCTTTTCTTCTTGGCAATGCTAACTTTTCTCTTGTTCTTTTGCCCTTTCTCTCTTAATCCAGTGCGATTCTGGGCTGTTCCGCTTGTGTTCATATTTTTATCTTCTGATCCATTATGGTATATAGGGCCTATGTCCATCTCAATAGCTTCTTTAGCCTTTTGAAATAAATCTTGACATAAAGCTCTTGTTCTTGCATTTGGGGCTGAAGCGGTGATGAGTGTCGTGAATTTTCGCATAATTTGCAATCGCCAAATAGATGAGACGTACCAGCATAGTTGTGGAAAGATCTTGCATCATCGGCGTCTTCCTAGCCCTTGATATTTTTCTTCCATCTATCTAATATGTACTTCTCGGGAATTTTTTTAACATAAAACATATTGAACATCCTAAGGATATGAAAGCACAAAATTCCCATCTCTTCAAATTTTTTGCATGTGCAAGAAGCTTCTTCAGTTAACCAATTAATGGTGACAAGGTGGTAAAACTCATCGACATTGTCCCACCACACTTTATATAGCATACATGAAGCAGTCTCTTGAACCTTCCCCTGGGCACAAGTTGTTCCTTTTTTAGACACTTCTTGAAAAATATGATAAAGTTCAGCACTGTATACCTCTATTGCATGATTCAATATACTTACATTTGCAAAACATGTTTCTGGCCTTCCATCCCAAGAGTCATAGTCATTTCCATTCTCCTTACTCCTCCATTTAGCAATAACATCAAGGAAGCTCTTATAAAATTTGCACAAGTCAGTGGTTGCTTGAAGTCTCCAAGAGATTGAACGGCTGGTTGATTCAAGCCTTTATGAGGACAAAATTCCTGCTGAAAAATAATCTCTACTGAATGCAAGGCACTAATGCTCCCTGTTCTTGTAAAGTTTTTTTAGCCAATCATTGTCACCACAATTGTATTCTGCAATCAACCTAAAATAAAAGGGAAAAGATGGATACAATGAACCTTGTACTTATTGCAGTGAATCTTTGTTATTTTGCAGTGAATCTTTGTTATTATGCAGCGAATCTTTCATTCACTGCAGAGCATATTTTTCTTCATTATAAAGGCAAAGTTAAATACTAAAAACACTCACCTGGTCCAATGATGATTGAACTCCACTTCAGTATCACAATGCATGAGAATCTTGTTGAATTTATCAACAAATCGATGTTGGCTTCTAAACATTCTTATGTGAATTTTTGAGTTCTCAATAATATGCCATATACACAATCTATGCCTTGCTTGTGGAAACACTGCTTTAATAGCAGCTGCAATTGAAGCTGCTTGGTCTGTCATGATAGTCCTTGGATGCTTCCCACCCATTGCCGCCAAGAAAGTCCTAAAAAGCCATATGAATGATTCTATTCTTTCATTCAACACAGACCCACATCCTAGCATTACATTCTTATTGTGATGATTCATGCCAACAAATGGCGCACAAATCACGTTATACTTATTGGTCCTGTAAGTGGTATCAAATATAACCATGTCTCCAAAGAGATCATAATCATCTTTCATTATGCTATCTCTCCAGAAAATGCTAGTTAAACTTGCTCCTTCATCAAACTCAAAGGCAAAGTAAAAGTTCTGATCGTCCACTTTCCTTTGATTCAATTTCCCCATTAAAGTGTTACTATCAGCACCATCTAAATTCTTCCTTTTATCAGAGGCAAGAGCATTATATGCATCCTTGTTTGTGAACCCAATGGCTGGTGAACCACCTACCTCCTTCTTTAACATTCTCATAGCATCAGACACTTTGATTCTACATGATTGCATAAGTTTCAGTAGTTCCAATTGCTCTTCTATGACTTTTCATTGTGATTTCAAAAGATGTCGTTTGGTGAGATCACAAAAAGGATAGTTGTGCACCTTATCATGCCTCGTAACTGTCCAGACACCATTTCCATCTATTGAAAACTGAATCATTACTTTGCAACCAACTCGAGTCACTCTTTTGCTATATGACCTTCTATCGATATGTTCTTCATTTTTTCTAGCGACAATTCTCTTTGTACCTTGTTTTGAACAACAATATCTCTTTGTTGTTATACCACTTTGATCAGCTTTCGTCCTTTGTGAATCCCTATGAGTGCTGAACCCCACTCTTAGACCATAAGTGTTATATAAATCATACGCTTCTTACTCAGATTTGACACTTTCTCCAATCAACTCAAATTCATCATTCTCAACATATTCTTGTCCGATGGGTTCTTCATGTTGAGGAACTACAATTTAAGTAGTCAATAGTGTCAGAAGCTATTATATTTATCAATGTATTTGGAGGATAGATAGTAGATGAATCACGAAAACCAAAATTGATGCAGGAATGCATTGCGCCTACAAAAGATTCATTGCCATGAACAAAAGATTCACTGCAACAGGTAAAAGGTACACTAACTGACAAAATGTTTTTTTCTATAATTATATATAAGATCTATGACTACCTTCCTTTCCACCATGAGTTACAGTGTGTACAACACCATATTCTTAGAAGTATAAGTCATACGTACCTACCACTACACGAGCTCTACAACTATTACTTGCACAATTCACTAGCTACATGACATTACACTGAATTTTGGAAGTATAAATCATGCATACCTATCGCTTGGGAACCATATTCTTGCTCATTGGGATATTGATTCTAGGGACCTACAATATAAGAATAATGTCAGTAATCTTTACGTTCATTTAATTATAGTTATCCTATGAATAGCAAAATTTGATACTGTTCATCGTGCTTATTTATTTGGTGTATCTTTCCAAAAAAGCAGTGAAACCTTTGTACACTGCAATGAAACTTTTGTACACTGCAGTGAACATTTTGCCTAAATCAGTGTACCTTCTTTGTCAGCTTATGTGCAACGACTTTGTTATTACAATCCTACCTTTGGGGAATTTTTTCAAACACCTTATGTGCAACCATGTTTAACTTTAAAAGTTGCACTGGGTAGCTATTCTCTGCATTGAAGATTGATAAATAATTGTTTGTTTCAGCAATTTTATGAACCATACCTCCAGCCTGAACTTCTAGCATCTGCAACTCTTCAATGAGCAATTCCTTTGCTTCAGCTACCACTTGTTTCTCAAAATCCATTGATTTTGCTGATTTGTGTTGCTAATTTTCAGAATGGATCACGTATCTTGCTCGAAATTGTCTTGATCAAAATTCAAATATGCAGTGTTTGATTTTGCATATTTAGCCGTGTGTTTCTTGCTCAAAATTTTCTTGCTTCAGCTACAACGTGTGTTTCTCTGTAGATGTTTGCCTTGTGGGCCGCCCAAATTCAAAGAAATAGTTGGGCCCAATTTTGTATATGTAGCTTGCAGCATTTGTTTGTCCTGACCCAATTCAATAAGATCCTCTTATATATAGGTATGTATATTTCTATGGTACATAGGTATGTACCATAGACTAACTGTCAAAAAAATCTTACCTCTCTCCTCTGACTAATTCCCACAGCTTTCTTGAATTATTAATACTTTTGTTGTACTCGATCATTGCTTCGATTTTGGAATGCTAACTTTCCTAATTATTCCAATTTTATACGTACATTATTTGCGGAATATTTTTCTAAACCAAACCTCTTACGCATTGAAAGTATGCTATCTCATAAAAAAATTTCTACTAGATTGTCGAATATCTTTTTGATGTTGAACGATCTTGTATTATGATACTTTAGTAGCGAAATTACTATTAACTTTGAGCACTAGGTTAAGTAATTGGTTCGGGACTCCTCTTGCTGCATCGAAGAAGTTCGACAGGTTGTCATATCTTGGGGGAGGACTGCATTTATATAATTATTAACGAGTGCAGTGTGGTCGTTTCCTCTTTTAGGAAAGCGCTAAACATGCTTCAGCCCAATCACACTATCTCTAAACTTTATACTCATTATTTTTATCTAAGAGTTGTAATCATTCATTTCATATTCTTATATGTTGAGTGATAATTTTTGTTGTAGTTGATGTCAAATTGATTATATATAACCTTGTCTTCGTATATATTGTCATGTGTTCATGACTTGATCATTAATAATATTATTTTCGAAGTATTACTTCATCCTATTTCATTAACAGTCAACATAAAGATACTTACCCCCATCATGCAAAGCCAAATTGCGTGCATAAGCATCTAAAAGTCTACTTAGACTACATACTGACAGCATATCGCTTGAAGAGTGCATAACATTTCCTTGACAACGGCAACTATCTTTGTCAGGTGGTAGAATAGTAAATTCCCAAGAACAAAGAGGCTACTTCAAACATTAAATATTCTCTAAAAATGCTTCAAAAAAATGTGTTTCTAAGTTTCTTCTCCCTAGAATTTTGGAAATACAAAAACTTGAATTTAAAATGTGTCAAAAAGTTCATTTTAATGGAAGTTGCTAGAAAGGGGACTTATACCTAGTACTTCGTTGATGCAATGGCAAGTGAGTTATCATTAAGATGGTGCATTGCCTTGCAGCATCATTCTCCCATAGTGAAAAGTTAACCTAAATAGTGTATAGGCCTAGTGATAGCCACTAAACTCGACAACTATAGGAAATAAAAATGACTAGGAAGTAGAACCTCCCCTATTGCCTTATCCCAATGGCATTAAAGCAGTCCTAGTAGCACTAGTCTATGCTTGGTGCCTAAAGCTCATTTGGGCTAGAGTTTTTCACCAGCATTTCTCATAAGCTGACTTATGGGACCGCATGCTGGTGTTTTGCAAACCTTAGAAGGTTCCGTTCAACCCTCTCCACTAGAAAATGTGAGCCCTAGAGATATCAACACATTCTTCTCCTTTTCCTTTGCTGGAAAGATGGCCCTTCCTTTAGCATTCTTCATTTATCTTTTCCCTACTAGAGAGGCAACCTTTCCGATATCATTCTTATTAGTCCTAAGGTGGTCTTGATCACCTCAGAAGAGTGTGAATAGGGTCACAGAAAATAATCACAAGCAAAAACTTAAGCACAAAATAGAATATGAAGAAGTAAACTTGAGGATATTAACTGAACAAGTGATGGACACCGGATATAAGGTAAAATGAAGGAAATTAATGAACACTATATTTTTCAATGAGATTCACCCTCTCAATACGGATACAGCATATCCCCACCTAAGAGCACCTTCCCTAGGATTGAATTGATTTGTATTAATCTTTACAAGATTACATGCTGAAGCATCCATCCAAGCGCCTTGATAGCACACCCTTTAAGTCCTATTTGACATGAGCTCATCTAAGACCCCTCTTAGGCAGGATAGTACCCTAGCTACGCCTCTTGTTTGTAAGTTGAGTCCTTCCAACTCTCTTGCTTCACAAGGAACACTCTATAAGTCTCCCCTGAAGTGATATTACCTAATGCCTCTCTTAGGTAGGATAGCTTTCCAAGACAACTGTCATGCTTAAAAGTAGAGTTTTTCTAACTTTCTTGTCTCACAAGTATTTTCAAATTTGTGTACAAAGGTTACAATGATTTTCTCTAACCTTATTAGGATAAGCACAATAGATAACACTTCGAATATTGCTTGAATATGTTTGAGTGTTCCACCCTTCAA
The DNA here is from genome assembly GCA_017589665.1 of Selenicereus undatus. Taxonomy (NCBI): domain Eukaryota; kingdom Viridiplantae; phylum Streptophyta; class Magnoliopsida; order Caryophyllales; family Cactaceae; genus Selenicereus; species Selenicereus undatus. The sequence goes on from JACYFF010031958.1 coordinate 64,385,793, forward strand.
TCTTCAGGCAAATTGTCTATTCATAATCTTCTCACTTCAGTAAGAGAGAGTCATTGAAGCCTCTAGAATATTAAGTTAAAGCTTCTCTCTAATGAATAGCAACTGGTTCAAGGGTCTTGACTATTGCCTCTTGTTATCTTTTGTCTTGAGATTTGCAACATCAACTCTTGATGTCTTTCAGTTGTGCACTACTAGAAAAGAGATTGCTAACAACGAACTAATTGATCGTTAAAATTAGAATTTACTGTCGTTAAAATTTTTAACAACCATAAAAATATTGGTCATCTTTCATCGTTATTGGTCCGGTCATTAATAGGATTAACGATGACCCAAAAAATTTGATGAAACAAAATGTCATCATAATGAGTTCACTAAACAACGATGAGAAACATATTAATAACGGCCAAATTACTTGTCATGGGCTTTGAAAATTATAAATAAAAAATTTAAAATGGTGATCAATCACAACAAGTTCGTGGTATTATTTTAATAAAATTTAACGATAAACTTTTTCATCGTTAAAAGTACAGTTAAGCAAAATAATTAATAACAACTAACTTATTTCATCGGTAATAATGTTACGTAACCAAATACAATTTATGCAATTTACTTTGGAACAATATGTTGAACAATTGATTTAATTGAAAAAGGAAATACTAATAACATTGAACTTGAATTTTCATGTGTACTCTATTGACTATGTAAAGGAGGAAGTAAACCAGAGAAGCCAACATCATCCCAAGATTTCATTGCTGAAATTCTTATGAAGTTTTACAAGTTAGATCGATAATTATAATGATTAACCAGCTCCTCTAAGATAAAGTCAAAACATTCAAAATATATACAATAGACAGCATCAAGTCACACTATGTATAAAAAACTTAAGATAGTGGGTGCAACTCATGAGTGGCACTCTCATATCTTTAGGAATCTGCACACATACACAAAAAAGGAGGAATTTAAAAAAAACAAGGAAAATAGAACGAATAAACTCGAAAGTATTTAAAATATAAACATCATTAATTAGCTAGATCAATTGAAACCATGAGCAGAAAAAGAATTACTCATACTGTGAACACAGTAGTTTTTTGAAGACCTTCTATTAAACTATAGTTTAAATAATGTGTTATGTTAGTAAAACAACAACTACGCTATGCACTGCATATGGATTTAACTAGCGGACATTAATTTATAATTTCCTTGAATTCATAAAATCCACCAACAATAGATAAATGACAATGAAAAAACAGCCTCTTAAGCTTGGTAGGGCCTGGGACTTTTCATTCTTGGCAGGTTTATGATATATGTGTGACATCAAGTACAAATATCTTATAGGCAAGTGATTGGCCTATAGATTCTATTCCAAAGCACAAACTTAGCTGAGTTTTCTCCAAAGTGAGGCTTTCAAGACGCTACAAAAACACACTGGCTTCACTTGATCTTTGTGACGTCAAACTAAATCAAAAAAAACTTTAAAAAAGAAAAAAAAAAACCTGAAGAATGGCCAGCGTTTTTAGATTGATATCACCATTGGTGATGCAGAAACTGCAATATGTTACAACTTCATATGATAATGATATCTACTAGCTCAGGAGAATGTATATTGCTTCACTGCCAACACATCCTCCTCTGGGATCGACCCATATTCCCTTATATGATTTGATAATTTTGGCCATCAAAGTAACAAATTTAGTCATCCATACTTATCCGCATTCTTGAATTTAGAACAAGATTCATTCGTCTTTGAGAAAAATGCACAATGGAATGCTCTAGATCCTATGCCATGATTAGTAACAACAAAAACAAACACCTATTAAGGACAACATAAAAGACATGACCTCTATAGTCAATTGCAAGAAATTTTTATTTACTTTTTATTTAAAGTCCTCTAGCCATTACTGAAATATTTACACCTAAGAAATACTGCCATTGTAGATTTTGAGCAAGCCACCTAGGGTTAAAGATTCATAGCTTCCTACATTTAACACTACTATTGCAAATCTAAGATTCTTCATCATGTAAAGCAGTGCATACACTGTGAATCTGCACCTCTATGTAAAGCATTTCTTGAATCAAAATCACGAACATTGAATGACACCTACAAGAGTCTGATTTGAACTGCAAAAGCTTACGTAATTAATAAGTCCTTTCAAACTTTTCCACTACCTCTCATTTCACAAAGGTGATTAAATTGCATAACGAGGACCTTTACTCTAACTTTTAAAAGGGCAACCTCCCATCACAATGTGAAATCCATCTGGGGTGTGGTGTAGCTTTGATAATCAATGGCAATTTTATTTATCCAATATCCTTTCATTTGTTGTCTTGTTACTTAGTATTTCATGAACCTAACACAACCCTCAAATCAACCATATATGACACAGGAAAAAAAGCTCTAATTTTCAACGAGTATGAAATAAATACCTTCGATATCTATACTATATATAAAAGCAATGTTGTGATGATATGGAATTTTCTTGCATTCTCATTAATTTGAGATTTCGAACCCTTGGATTCATTCTCTCTCCTCATCACAACCATCCGATTGTTGAAAACAATTAATTTATAATTTTCAAATCTCTCACATAGTAGTAAGGGAAAAAATGTTAAATAAGGAAATGATCGTAAGAGAGTATAATCTTTTAAAGTATAATTCCATAATTATCGAAATAAGGATTATGGAGTTTTTTTTTCTAAAAGGAATTATTATGCAGTAATTAGTGATTATGAAAATTATAAAAGAAATATCCATCTTAAACCTTTTGAATTCATTCCGTCTCCTTATCACCACTAGATTCTAAAAAAAGATTAATCCTGGGAAGTATAATATGAAGAAGTATAATTCAGTAATGGTGAAAAAAAATCATTAACAACTAAGGAAATGATCATAGGAAAGTATAATCCCGGGAAGTATAATCCTGTAATAGTTGAAATAAAGATTATGGAGTGGCTATACCTTTAGTATCTATACTATATATAAAAGCAATGTATTTCTGACGTGGCTTTTTCCTGCACTCTCAAAAATTAGAACTTCCCGGCCATCAGATTAATCCTCGCTTCAATCTCATCCGTCCATATTCAATAATTAATTCACAACGAAATAAAAATTACCAACATATTCCATAATTATTAATCGTTTATTTCAGACACATAAAAAGGAAATATGAATAACATTATTTTATTACAAATACGGAAATAGGAAATAAGAATATAATTGACAATCATCCTCCTTCTAACAAAATTCATTAACCTGCCATTAAACTGATTTCACTACCCTGCCATTAAACTGATTTCACGGTCAAAAAAATTCTGCTAAACTCATCCTCCTTCCAACAGAATTCATTACCTCCGGTTGTCTACATCTCGCCCTTCGATCTGATTTGTAAGGCTTCCAATCCTCCAGTCAGTCTCTAATTTCCTTTTTGGTATTGATTTTTTGGTATTAATGCCCTGAAACATGTTAATATTTAATTTTTCTTGCCCAGAAACACGACATATTAAACATGTTAATAGTTAATTTTTCTTGCCCAGAAACACCACATATTAATACACATCGAATCCATTATGTTAACGAATTTAGTTCATTCACATGGCCAACTCCCAACCCCCCTCTGCCCGTGTCCAGATTAGTACCTAAATTCATGCCCCTCGAATCCATTATGTTAACAAATTAGGTTAATTCACATGGCTGCCTGAATAAAACCAAAATTCCTAACCCCCAACCCCCAACCCCCCTCTGCCCGAATCTCGACATCGCCTCAGAAAACGGAAACAAAAAACAAAGGAAACCAGGAAATGGAAACAAAGGAACCATACCCATCAAAAGACACCGGGGAAGGGTGGCGCGTGACCGCCACGCGCCGCCAACGAAGGTCGTTTCACGATCTTCTTCCTCCCAAAACCCCGCATCATCGCCGATTTACGCAG